>JBBBDQ010000547.1:4727500-5202500 GCA_037127315.1 Ascarosepion bandense | reverse complement strand
ATCAAGGTTAGTACCTAGATGGGTAACTGACTTGGGAATGTCAGGTACTGTAAGTGCATATGCGGGATTGTAATGGATAAGAGATCAGCATGAGAAATCATAGAGCTGAGTTTGAGTTCCAGTCAAGTTTTTTTTACTTTGACTTATGTGAAAATAAAATTGGGAAAAGGTATGAATCGATTTCTTCCCTCAGCTATGGATTAAATAGCAGTACAGACTAGGCCCTAAAGCCTTGGTTGACATACAGTCAACTGCAGGAATTCTTCTGTTAAGTCAATTATGAATTAAAGAGAGACATGATCATCCAAGCATGTGTTACACATGGCATGGATAGATGAATGCATAAATCATATACCAATGGTTGTACTTTACCCAAAGATTTGATATCAATGTATCAAGAAAACTTTATACATTAAATAGCAAAGGCACTAACACTAATTCAAAGGCTGCTCGGTTTGTTTTATTCAAAATTTCTTGATTTTGTTTACATTTTCATTTAAAGCCTTCAAGTATAAGAAGATATTTAGCTTTCTATTCTTGGTACTTTCACATAGACTTAAACTATATTTGCTACTTAAATAAAAAAAATAGTATACTTAAATAAAAAAATAGTATACTTAAATAAAATAAGTTTCACATTTTTTTCACATCTGAAATCTACCAGCTCATAATCTTGTAAATTTTATAAGTAAATTAGCAGGAATTTCTATAAAAAGTTTTTTGCATGATAATTGATGTGGACTTAAAAAGAGTATAGGGAGAAAGTATTGAGACAGATGAGGCCTTCCCTTACCTCCTCTCCGCGAAGGAGTTTTCTGTGGTTTTTCTTTCTTTTCTTGGGATGACTCAGTGGCAGGGGTGCTAGTGGCATTAACCAACCATTCAGGGAGTTTGCGCTTTTTTTGGGTTGTGGCATCTGATGATTCTTTGCCACTTGATTCTTCTTCCTTGGTAGCAGTAGTTTTCTCTTCCTGTAATAGAAAATTTACATTTAAAAATTTTTTTTCTGAACTCAAAAACAATTGTGCCCTTTACATGATACTTACATATGTCTGGTGAAGTTAAGAATTAGACTAATTTTACTTTTTAAATTTTTATAACAATATAGCTCTTGATTTTTTTTAACCCTTATTCTCAAGGAAAAAAAAAAGTGATGCTTTTACACTTTGTTTTATATATAACAAAATGTTGAATACTGACTTGAACTTAATAACTGGTTATCAATACTAAAACAGAACATTATATATATATATATATATATATATATAGTAATATTAATTATAGTAATATAATACCAATAGCAACAGAACTAATTCTGTCACAACCAGCAATAATTAAACTACAAATGAGATCATCTTGAAACCCACCGGGAACTAACCTGGAGGGAAAAGGGAAGAAAAAAAAAAAAAATACTTGAACAAAAAGTCAAGTATTCGTGAGAAAGAAAAAACCCCAAGACGAAAACCTTAACAATAAGGAGCTCAATATGAAAGCAGAGTACACAAAGCACTCAAAGCGAAAGTAGAGCAAACAAAATCAAAAATCTAAGATTGAGCCAACAACCTAACATGGCCAACCTACCACGCTCAACAGCTCGTCAGGGAGAAATTTTTCCCTGACAAGCTGTTGAGCGAGGCCGTGGTAGGTTGTTGGCTCACTCTTAGATTTTCAATTTTATATATATATATATATATATATATATATATATATATATATAACAGAATTTGTTTCAATTACAATGTAAATTATACAAAAATAATGTTATATATTTCCAGTGTAGTATTTACATTATTAACAGTAAATATTTTAAATGAATAAGCCTTCTTATGCTATGACTGGAATATATTTTAGTACCATGTGACTTGGCTAAAATGATTTTACAGTTCAAAGGCATTTAACATGTGCACTTAAATTGAAAATTGTATTGGTAATGAGTTGATTTGATGTGAAGGGCTTCCAGAATTTTTAACAAATTTTGCAGTTTGATTCACAGAGTACTGTTATATTGTCAACCAAATACGAAAAGAAATTAGAAGATATATTATGTTACATGTGGCACTTTGTTTGGAGAGATGTCAGGTCAATTTTCTTGAGAGAAAAGTTAGTGGTATGACTAATGTTTTTTTTCTTTAATTTATTATCAACAGAGACGATGTCCAAAAGGACAAGAGAATCCTTTACAAATCTCTGCTAGCATATACCACACAAGTCCCCCTTCTTTGAGAATTTAAGAAATATATACAAAAATTGATAGTGTAGCTAGAGTCTCCCCTAGGACCTTCTTGAAGTTTTATGCAGCATCTATCAAAAATAAAATTTTTAACACAATAGAGAAACCCTCTAAACATAGCTAGTACATTAATGATATATTCCTCATCACAAAAGACCTTGAATAGATAAAAAAAAAAAAAAAAAAAAAAACCTTTGAAAGTAATTCACATGCAGTTTTACATACAAACTCAGTATCAATCAACAAAATCCTTTTTTTTTGAGGTCATATTTGATAATCCTGAGATAAGAACTTTATTACTTCAACATACAAAAAACATACCAGTATAAATTCCTGTCATCATAACTTTCAAAATGAATGTTCTTAGTGATATAAGATAGGAGTCATAAAAGACACTTATTAATCTCTTTTTCTATTACAATATTCCATAAAATATTATCAAAAAGTAATAAGACTTAGTAATAATGGATTTCCTAATCACATCTTTTTTCTTAACAAATACGGTTATTTTAATAACATATGTCACAAACCTGATTTAAAACACAAAAATAAATTCTATTGTTTTACTGAGCACACAAAAAAAAATTACATAAAAAGATGAAAAAAATAAAAGATAACAAAAATAAAAATAAAATAGATCTATAACTTCTACAGAAAGAAGTGAAAATCACATATTACAAAAACAATAACCTAAGTCCAAAGACATTTTTAAATCAAATATTTTCATATCCAAAAGTAATATTTTTTAAACCTGTTGGAAAGCTCTCAAGTATGTGCTTTTTTTTAACTATAAAAAGAATATAAATAATTATAAATGGAATATAATAAAAGTAATGAGACTTGTTCAAAAGCAATGCAATATTTATAAAATTTTTCTATTGGAGGATTTGGAAAATGACTGCAGCAAAATCAGTATATTTGAATATATTTTTAGCCCTTATGGTAATCTGTTAATATTTTTAATAAATTGTTTAATATTAATCTAAAGTTAAAAGTTAAAAAGGCAAATAAGCAAACACTGGTATAGTTTCATATCCCTGTTTGAACGTCACTTATTTAACTTTTGAAGTATTTACATGATTAAGTGGGAAGAAGACTGAGTTTAAATGAAGTAATCTTGGTTGGATAAATAAATCAAATGTTTATGCCTGAACAGAGTTCCAATGTTGATCAATAATATTTTATTAAATTCATTTGGATGTGAATATAGCTGGCTATTAATTTTTCCTGAAGGAACAATTTAAAAATTAAGATAATAGAAGCATACATTAACGCATAAGCAACAAAAAAGGTTTTTAAATAATACTTAATTCCTGTCTTTGACAGCCTCAGCTCAATACCAAGTCATTTCCTATTTATAAAATTGATATTATATTCACAAATGCTAATTATCACTGCTTAATTATCATGATTAAAGTATACCACTATGCCTAATAAAATGGAGTGCAGATAGATCAAGGATTGCTTATTTTGCTTATTTACTTATCAAGAAAAATCTAAACAATTCTGTGATTATCAGTTATTAGGCATGAACTTACCTTTGGACAGACATTTTTGTCAGTGTATATATAATTAATAATTACTTTGAAACAAGTGGCCCATTTAGACTAGAAATTTATCTATTCCCTAATTTAGAGCAATTTGAAAGTATTCTGATAACAAACATGCATACAGAAACTGGATCTATATATAAATAAAAAAACAAAGATTTCTAATTTGTTTATAAGTTTTAATTTTACAGATTATGTTAGTTTGACTAAAGATGTCTTTAACAGGGTTTATCTAGTAAAAATTAGTAAATTATTATATTGTCAAAATATAAAATTTTTAAAGTAAGACCAAATTTTGGATTATCTTGTGTTAAAAGTTCAAATATTTTTAATAAAAAAATTAAAATAAACAAACAAGAAAAAAAAAAATCACACTACTCTATTAATTTTATTTGAAGTTATTTAAAACTAACGATAAAAAATTCCACGCTTTTCACCCATATGTAATTCCTGGTTGATAATGAATGCTAATTTTATATAACTTGTACAATTTTCATAATTTTCACCCATTTTTAAAAATATTCTACAGCAAATAGAATACATATTATATAAAATGGTAGTTAGATTAATAATTCCTCTTCTATTTATAGTCAAACTTTTTCATTTTTAGAATTCAACACTAATTGATAAAATAATCACATGTAGATTCAATCATATTTTTTTATCACTAACATGAATTAAAGTAATAACAATAACAAATGTTAATATTCACAAAAATAGTAAAGCAAAATGAATAAAAGTAGATTATAGTCATATTCCAGGCAAATTAAAGAGTTCATGATTGCCACCAATTAGTAAAAAAAAGTTATTTACAAAAGCTAGCAGGAAACTTAATATTTTGCTGTCTTAGAGTTTAATATTACATTTCAAAATAAAATAGAAACTTACTTGTTTTACTGTTTTATCAGATTTTTCTTTGGTTGCAGCAGAATCAGTTCCAGTTTCTTCTTTTATATTTTCTGTGGCTGGAAATTTAAAATTATTTAAATTAAAATTAAAATCATAAACAAAATTTAACAGAGAATACATAAAAAAGGACATGCATTTGGTCACATATTATGGCTTCAGATTTAACACAAACATACAAAATTTATATTACACTACCAGCACATGGTATTCCCAAGCAATCACCAACTAGTTACTGGTCAGGTTCAATGTTGTTTAACTTTGATGATTGCATGAGAACCAGTGTTTTTAGTTTGATATGAACCAGTTCATAATATGCATCTGATGATTGTGTAATACACTATGCCATCAACATAGGATAATATGTAATTTTATTAATACATATATAATAGCTCTGTTTATACTACATTGAGCACTGTTTGATTAACACCTGAATAATATTTTTATACATGTGTGTATTTCCATATGTATATATTTTTATTAATTCACATAACTATATTTTACATATATATTTGGTCGGGTGCTCCTGCTATTCATCTTGAGAAAATCCAAAGGAGGATCTGCAATGCAATCAATCATGACTTGGCAGCCCACCTTCAGTCACTTTCTCACAGATGTTATGTGGCTTCCCTTTGTCTTTTCTACAATTATTTTCATAGCAACTGCTCTGATGAGCTTTTTCCCTGGTTCCCCAACCACATGTATTTACATGTGCTATTAGATTGGCATCAAGACCCCATCCTTTTACTGTCAAAATAGTTAAATGTAACCGCTTCCTCTACTCTAGTAGTTTCTTTTCTTGCACTTCCTCTCTGTGGAACTCCCTTCTGATAGATACAATCTCCCAAAGTTTAAATGCATTGTTAATTGCCATCTTCTATATCTTTGATTCCCATCCATTTCTTATCCTTTCTTTGACATCCTATGTATCTTGTTTTTCCTTTTCTTGTGGCAGTCCTGCTTGGCTTGGGGTGAATAAATTACACACACACACACATACATACATACATATAACTAGAAAAAGAGAGTAAAAATAAAATATAAAATTATATTTTTTCTATAAAACCTTTAACAATTACACACAGAAAATATAGATGTTATTTGTGCTGCAAAAAAAAAAAAAAAAAGAAATTGTTTTTGCAAATAAATACTCATATTCCATTTTGCAATATTTGGTGAATGTTACTTGTCTGTTTTTTTTTTTTAAATCGAATTTAGAGTTCACTCCAAGAGCTGAATGTTGTTAAATGTTCAAAATATCCATAGAAAGATGCATCTTTAAAGATGCACTCAATAGGAAGCTATAAATTTTGTGCATGCATGTTGTTTGTTTTTGATTTTGTCAACTGCACAGTATAGTCAGTTGAGCACTGTCTAGGACAAAAAGAACATCATGATGTAATTCACTTCGCTAGAAATTTGTAAATGCTGTACTGCTGGACATTTATGATGGAACCTCCAATACAAATATTTCAGAGTGTTTTGGTGTCAATCTAAAGACAGTGCAGAGGATTCAGAAAGAGTTGGATGAATCTAATAGTGATTACAAAGGTATGGTATCTTGGAAAATTCACTCTAATAAGAAAAGAACTCCCAAATTTGATGGTGAGGCCCTCAGACTCAGTGCTGACATGGATCAAGAGGGTGGCTGCTGAAACACCCTATGTCTGGTAAGATGACTACATCATGCCATACAAGCAGGAGAACTCAGTCATATCTGTCAGACTATTCGATCACATCACACCTTACATCTGGCCACCTAACTCTGCAGACTGCAACCCTCTTGATTATTATGTGTGTGGGATGCAGTTAAGTGAGAGACGAACAAAACTCTCTGTAAGGATTATGGCAGCATTCACCAACTTAAACAAGAAGACTGTCCAGAAGAGAGGCAGATGATTCTGAAGTCGTCTGGAGGCTGTGGTTGAAGCCAATGGTGATTTTATTGAATAAATTTACTTTTCAATATTTTAAGATATTTGTGTGTAATTTTGGTAAATGCATGTTAAAATGAGATGTCAACATTTTTTTTTTTTTTTGCATAATTCAGATGACAATTTATCCATCCCACTCTGTATAGAGATCAGCAGTTAAAAGATAAAAAAAATTCATAAACTTTAATTGTAAAAAAGATTATTTCAATTACAACAGACTTAAACCAATTAAAACATAAGATATTTATAAGTTTATTTATTAAAAGATAATGAATTCTAGTTACATAAAATAGGAAATATCTGTAGCATAAAATTTGACCAACCTGTACCATTACCCTGGAAAAAAATCCCTAGTTTTCTTTAATTTAATCCATTTTTTAAACGTATCAAATTTAGATATGTATGTGAACTAAAAATAAACAATGTAAATATTGTTTTATATAAGTGCATAATAATTCTAGTTTATCTAAGTGAGATTTAGATGTGTGTGTGTGTGTGTGTGTGTGTGTGTGTGTGTGTGTGTGTGCATGTGCATGTACATAAATCTGTAAATATATACAAACAAGAATGTACAAATTGAAAACATCTTACATATAAACTATACATGTATTGCATTGAAACAAAAATTTGTAGAGTTTTCTCCACTTGATTTTCAATGACAGTATTTATACATAGATTTATTGAACTACATATATGGCATCTGGTTACACAACCTTTTTCTATCATGATTCCATTCTTCCAAAACTTGAAATCTTTCTGGGTGATGAACTCGTCTAAGTTGTTTTTACAGGATTACGGAGAATTGAAGTTTGTCTCATTAAGAGAAAGTGGTAATTCAAAGATGCAAGGCCAGGTGATTACAGTGAGTTTAGTAGCTGTATCAATTTCTGCCAGGTCTGCAAAGAGAAGGAAGACAACATCCTTCCAATTGGTCTTTACTCAGTCCAACTGGAAACAGTAATTGTCAAAATTCAACATCTGATTTTGCTGAAGGTGCTTGTAACACACAATGCACTTCCAATGATCTTCAGATGTGAACTGGTTTTGTTTTATATTGTTGTAAACAATCCATTTTCCATTGATTACTGTTTTCAAAAATGGGTCGTTTTATTGCATTTAAACAAATAATTGTAGATGGAAATGGCATATCTTTTTGTTGCTTGTACAAATTTTTCATTTTCAGAAAAACATTATCAAATGACAATAATAACATCATTATCAAATGACAAATTTTCTTCCATTTTCCCTTTTAACATAAAAACATTTAAAATTCATAATCCACACATATCAGGTGTTGAAATGTCATCTTTGAGAATATGTGTACATGTCATAAATTTTTGTAACTTGTAAAATAGCATGCTCAAACATAACCTGTTGAAGAACGCTTTGCAATTTTGCATCAACCTAATACATGTATACATACGAGGATTGAATTTTATAATTTTTACATACTTTTTGTATCATTGGCTTTACTTTCTTTCTTTTTGTCTTCAGCTGTTTCTTTTTTCATTTCTTTCTCACTTGCTTTCCCTTCTTTTTTTGCTGTATCTTTATCAGCCTCTTTATTTACATCCTTCTTTGAATCCTTCCCTTCTTTATCACCTGTATTTAATTCTTTCCTGAAGAGATAAAAATTAGAGAATGCTAGTCACTGCAAAAAGAATAATAAACTTGTTAAGACTCATAAAATTCATCACAAAAGACTTTTGAAATCATCAAGTATAATTCTGTGTGTGTTGAAGTGATTAGACATCTTTTCACTAATAGTTTTTTTCTGTTTTGTAAATGCTATAAAAATTAAAAACATCTTTAGTCTCTATAAAAAATTTTCTTAATGTTAAATTTCTAATGACAATTTTACTTTTAGTGATTTAAAAGAATAAAATGAAGTTCTTTTAGTTCACAAAAAGTAAATGTCTATTTAAAATAATTGATATTTCTTAAATATTTTTACAACAACTTTATACTCATTTTTTATAATTATCTAATGTTAACATTTATTGTAATTTTTTTAGATGAAGATAACTTAAAAACCATTTTTTGCCAACTGTTATTTTATTGATAGTATTTATAATGAAATTAACTCACCCTGCCACCTTTTAATATATAAAATATACTTTTAAGGTGTACTGTATTTATGGGTTAAAGTGCTCAATATCAGGGATAAAGCATATGTAAATATAAAAGTGGATATTAAAGTCAACACCCAGAGGTAACAATCTGCATCATGCTAAATGCAATTGTCATGTCATATTTATAACAATTAAAATTTGCCTAACAATTTTTTTTTTACTATTTATTCTTGGAAATCCTGAAAACAATATATATTTCCATGTGCAATCTCAGAATTGCATCAAAAAGGTACATCACATTAAATAAGTACTTAGATTTCTAATTTAAATACAATGCATTAGGAAAAGCTTTCATAAGAAACATTTACTATAGAGCAAAATGTTTTGGCATCATTTTTATGCATAACAATTCAGCATCAGTTTATTGTATGAAAATCAGTAATGCATATTTTACTAATGATTATGCTAAATGAAGTAAACATTTTTATAAGAATTTTTTTACATATTACATTTTATCAAACTCATAATTATTAGTGATGATGAATAAAACAAATGAAAGAAAACAGTGTCCAGGTAAAATGAAATGGAATTACATGATTTATTATTGAAGTCAGTGTGGCAAAAATTAAATACCATTTTCTTGTATATATATATATATATATATATTTATTGAGCACTGTTTTAAATTAATGTTTTGAATGTTGTTAATATTTTCTTCATTCCTTATTCACTTGAATATATATAAAATTATTTGAGTTCTTACTTTAAGACTCCAATAAGCTAGAACAGAAATGTAGAAATCTTCAACTTTTAACAAAGTAATAAGTATACACAGTGGTGATTGTGGAACTCTGAAAGGGGGGTGGGGGGACACTCAGGGCCCAAGATTTTTCTGAGGAGGAGGGGGAGAAGTCAAGCAGTGTCTTCATTTTCATACAACACCACTATCGTATATACAACTTAGGGACATTTTTGCTTTTTTGGTGTCGCTGTTTGTTGTTGAGGTGCGTTTTTTATAATTTAAAAATTTATCCATAATGCAGTGCTGGTTTATAGTTGTGTCATGTGCGTTTGTGATGTGTTTTGTAAAAAGATGTTTGGAAATATAATTGTTTAGCCATAAGGAATCAAATAAAACAAACAAAAAGACATATGGTTCACGTGATCATTTGTTTAAAAAAAAAAAAAGAATCATTTCAGTGTTCAGTGGTGACCACTATAAATAGGGAAAGAGGACTAAATTGTTTTTCTACCAACCCCTTTTCTTTGATTCTTTTACCAAATGCCAGCATTGCTAAATGAAAAAAAACAAATACAGAGGAAAAGTGCTGAATCATATCAAAATCAGAGACTGATCGGTTTCAAAAATTTTGAAGCTTATAGAAGTATGTGTGGAGGGCAACTGAGGGGCCAGTCAAAATTTTGTGGGTAGGGGGCCTTGGCTTTTTCTAACCTCCCCCTTCTGAATTGCCACTGAGTATACATTATGTAGACTGGCTTAGAATATTTATTAGTATTTCTATTCATTGGATATTTGAAACCAAAATGATTCAAGGTAACTAAGACTTCAGTGGCAAATTTAATACAAAGACCTAAGTATAGCATTAAAAAAAAAAAAATTATCCAAAAAGATAATTTCAGAGACAACACATGAGAGAAAGAGTTCACACACTTTATTAGTCAATAACTTTATACTATCTTTTCATTTTCAAATAAAAAGAACTTATGAAATGAATAATAAGAGACTTACATCTAATGAATGTATATTTTATAAAAATGCAACTGAAAATATGAAAATGTATAGAAAATCATTAATGATTTTAATAGTAGGAAGTAATATAATTAAACAGAAAATAAAAAGTGAATTCAGTATAGTAGTGAGGAGGTAGTGAATATACAAGTCTGATATAAAAAGAGCAGTTCCTCTTAGTTATATATTTGTACCGTATGCTATCAATAAATACAATTTTGTTTTTGTATCAATTCTAGCAGACAACTTTATGGAAGTGACTGTCAACTACTTAGATGGCCTGATTTTTCCTACCAAAGATTCAACATTGGTTGTAAATGAGTATAAATTGTTTTGTTATTCTTGCTGTCCAGTGGATATGGGTTTTCCTTGATTCATATTTAATAAAAAGCCTCTATTACCATTAACCATAAAAATGAAGGATATCATTGACAAATTCTAAAAAGAAAGCACAATATGCAAATTTTAATTAAATAAGCATAGTAACTCTTATATATAGTACAGATCATTACAACCTAACATCATAGTAAAGAAAAGCAGTTGAGATACAAAACATAGCCAACCTACAATGTTACCTTAGACATACCTCTACTGCAATTTTTTTTTTATTATATTTAAAGTGTGTCACTTTTAGTCAAGGAAGGAGCGGGGAAATAAAAAAATACTAAGAAAGGATATATTCTAATTGTTGGTACACTATAAGGGTCAAATGATAATTTTGTACTGACAAAATTTCCTTTTCTATATCATTCATTACTGATAGAAACTTTGGCCTTAATTCAATAAAAGTTAGCATTGTAAAATCCTTGTGCTTGTTAAAGGACATTTTATTATATTTTTGTAACCATTTTTTTCTAGATGTCAGCTGGTTATACATTTGAAATACTTGTTGCAAAGAGAAAATGCATGTTAACACATCTCTTTCTTTTTAATTCACTTAGCATAAACACTTGTATAGTTGATGATTGTTCTAGTTTTAGCAGTGTCTTTTGTGAATACATACATGTTAATTATAAAAAAAAAAAAAAAAAAAAAAAAAAAAAAAATCACTGTTCTTATAAACAAAAGGATCAATTTTATTAATCAAAGTAACTTCAACAATCACCCAACTGGTATATACATTTTTTTCTACCATGATACCTAACCTAACAGCATACATATTTTACAGAGATTACAAGTTTAAAATTTAAGGGTGCTAGATTTAACAAAAGAGAATATAGAATATTTAAAAAGAATAAGAAATCAAGAATTAAAAAAATGGAGAAATATTCTCCACATTGTCATATTACAAGACCTGATCTCTCATAGTATTTAAGATAATGCTAACTTGAAGAAAATATCATTAGAATATGCATAATTTTTATCACTTTAAAATGTTTTCGTGGATATCTGTTACTTTAGAAATTGGTTAGAATATGTATATAAAAAAACATATCTATGTGCAGAGAATTTTTTTATCATGAATCAAAACTATTTTAAATTATTAGTAGTCACCTATCATGTTTATAAAAATAAAATAAAAACAATCACATCTCTACCATATATATATATATATATATATATATATATATATGCTTTATAAAATTATTACCAACATACATAATACAAATTTAAAGAAGTAAATAAAGATATTAAAATTAAAATGCTATTTTATTGCCTCTTTAAATCTTGCAATTCAGATATATTCATTTTACAAGAATGATTAATTATAATTTGGAATAACAAAAATCAATAACAAAATTCCAAGTTAGAAAAAAAACAAAAACAAAAAAACAAAACAAACAAACAAATTCTTTGTACAGAAAAAGAATCCAACTGGCAATTCTGTTTTTGTCATTTAATATTATGTAATATTAACCAGAGATATTCAAGGGCTAATAAAATAGACTTTGATGTTTAAATTTAATCTATACATCATCAGGAGAACAAACTAAAATATATAAATAAAAAAATGGTTAAGTAATACTTACTGCTCTATTTTTCCATTTTGGACGGTGCCATATGTGACTTCATAAAAAAACTTATCTGGCAACAAGCCAAACATATCACCTGCTTCTAGACGCTTCTGTTGGTCCTTTAGCAAGGCTAATTTATCCTTAGTGCCTTTTTTCTGGTAAAAACATGGATTTGCATGTGTCTGGAAAAAAAAAAAAAGCACATACAATACAACATAGTTTAAGATATTTGGGATCTAATATAAAATTTTGACAAAGAATTAATGTCTGTGAAGTAATCATTTACTTAAAAGAAGAAACCTTGAGATCTTGTTTAAAGTTTGCATGTTTAGACATTATATATACTTTGGAGATAATTATTAGTGAACAGCAAACATTCAGTGGAACATTAATTACCAAACATAGTTATTCAAATTTCAGAATAAAACTTCAAATGTTCTGCAAATATATTTTTTTACAACTTTATTTTGAGTACAAATCTGTTACAAGTGATGAAGTTCAGTTTATTGCTGTTCTAATGTCAATATGAAGAAAAGATGTAGATTGGCATCATAATAATAATAATCATCAAACACTTTAAACAGTTAATTTGTGTGTGTGTGTGAGTGTATTTATTCAGTATAGCATTCTTTTTTTTTTTTTTATAATCCAATAAGTTAAACAATTTTTTGATCAAATACTGCTAGCCTGTCCTCTTTGGGTAACCAACATCCCATTCTATTAAGATAAAGAGGGATCTTATTTAAAGTTAAGAGGTGATATATTTTCCACATATTAACAAGACGTAAAATGTTTACGTTGATATTTTATAAAGTTTTCTGTTAATTTTATCACACCAATTAACATTTTCAATGTAAAACATTGCAGTTGTTCAAGAATTATAGAATTTACAATATAAATTAGAACATGTGTCAACAACTCTAAAAATGGCAGTAGTATCTAAAAAATACTATAAGAAAAGCATGGATTTAATCTCCCTACCACTGTCTAATTATCAATAATCTTAAAAATTAATGTATTGCCATTGCTATATCATGATGACGGACAGAGAATATAAAAAGAGGATTATACTACACACATAAATCTCTTTCAATATAATCTTGAAGAGAAAAAGAAAAATATATTCCATTGATAATTCCAAGAAATGTACACCTGAAAAAGGCTGTAGGATTATTGGCTAAAATGTACCAAGAAAAACAGCATAAAGAATTAGTTCAATAGTCTAAACAACTCATGAACCTATCCTACTTAGAAAGTTGTAAATGTCCACTATCGCCATCACTAGCATCAAGAATATACATAACAGATAGTAACAAAAAAAGTTGATATATTAAAAAGTTTAAAATATAAAAATATTCATTTCATGTTTATTTGAAATATACAGTCAAACCCTAAAATGTGGCCCTAAATTATAAGGCAATATATAAATCTGCTTATTTAAAATATAATCAGTTCTGTACATATCCTTAGAGACATGAATTTTCCAGGAAAAAAAGAATATTGATGTAATTTTAATTGAGTTTGTTTATTGGAAAGTGCTCGATATCAAGGTGGAGATAAAGTGTTGATAAGTTTAATGCCAAGAATTTGTCAGTTTAACTAAGCAAATTCATGATAACACTGTTATGATGTCTTTAGCCTTGGGACTCAATGAATGAAGATATAACGGTGCCCTCACGGAACTCCAAAGTGACAAATTATTTGCATTATATATATATATATATATATATATATATATAGATAGAGAGAGAGAGAGAAGTTTCGATGTATAATTGTCGCCATTTTACAATTTTTATTTTGTATATGCATACTTGACCCACACAAAGCGAGTGGTGGGGACAGAATCCCAATCATAGTACTGAAGAAATGTGCCCCAGAACTCCTCTGTCCTCTCTAAACTCTCTAACCTCTGCCTATCTGCTTCCTGCTTTCCTGCCTGCTGGAAGTCCTCCTGTGTAGTTCCTATATTTAAGAATTCTGGCGAACCCTCAGACCCTGCCAATTACCGTCCTATTAGTATCCTTCTGATCTTCGGCAAAGTTTACGAAGCCATTATCAATGCCGAGGTGATTCAGCATCTCACAGCCCACAGGCTTCTCTCTGACAAACAGTACGGGTTTCGCTTCCCCAGGTCTACTGCTGATATGCTAACGACCATTACCGAGTACATATACTGGGCACTTGACAAGAATGGCGAAGCCCGAACCATTGCTTTGGATATCTCCAAAGCGTTTGACAGGGTCTGGCACGCTGGCCTCTTATGCAAACTGTGGAGCTACGGTATAACTGGACATCTGTTTGACCTCATCCAGTCATTTCTCCCTAATTGCACATTGGAGGTAGTATTAAATGGGCATGCCTCCCAAAACTGCCATATGAACGCGGGCGTCCCTCAAGGTTCTATCCTAGGTCCCACGCTCTTTCTGATGTACATTAATGATCTCCCCGACGCCATTAGATTCCAAGTAGGCATGTACACTGATGACACCACAATCTACTCTCACCTCGATCAAAAACCCGGTGTGGGTGACAAAGCGAACCTAGCTGCCGAGCTTGAAAAGGACCTCCAATCCGTAGTGGCCTGGGGTAGGAAATGGCTAGTAAATTTCAAGGCTTCTAAAACGAAGCTGTTATCAACTAACCACCATAGACAATCGCATCTACCTCCCATTAGCATGGAACAGACTTGCCTCCCAGAGAGTAAAACACTATGCCTCCTTGGCCTTACACTTTCGGCGGACCTCAAATGGAATGACTATATCGAATCCATTGCCAAATCTGCCGCTATGAAAGTCGGCTCTCTGTGCAGGGCCCGGAAGTTTTTCCCACCTGAATCTATCCTGCACATATACAAATCTACCATCCGCCCATGTATTGAATACTGCTGCCACATCTGGTCGGGTGCCCCTGCTACTCTCCTTGGGCTTCTTGACAAAATACAAAGGAGAATCTGTAACGTGGTTGATACTGACTTGGCAGACCGGCTGCAACCACTCTCTCACCGGCGTGATGTGGCTTCCCTGTGCCTCTTCTACAAGTACTTTCATGGCTTCTGCTCCGAAGAACTTAGATCATTGGTGCCGCCTAAGCACGAATTTACACGAGATACTAGATTAGCAACTAGGTCCCACCCTTTTACAGTTAAACAGATAAGATGTAACCGTAATTTCTACTCCAACAGCTTCTTTTCTTGCGCTTCCCGCCTGTGGAATTCCCTTCCACATGTCTGCTTTCCCAACAGCTACAATCTCCAGGTGTTTAAATGTAGGGTCAATAGACACCTATCACACTAACTTCCAATTATTCTCCCAACACTCATCTACCCAACCCTCATTCTCGGTATTCTTACCTGCCTATCACCCACCCTCTGACATTTTCTATATTTAACCATCCTTTCTTCACTCTATGTAGCCCCCTGCGCAGTAGTGACAGTGAAATGCCTTGCTCAGGGTGAAACGCTTATTAAAAAAAAAAAAAAATGTTTGCTTTTAATTTTGTTGACTGCACAGTATAGTAGAGTCAGTTGGACATGGTCTGTGAGGAAAGGAGCCCCATGATGCAATTCACACCACCAGAAATTTGTCAATGGCATGCTGTACTGCTTAGTATTTGTGCCAGAAGCTCCAAAAAAACAGGGTGTTTGGATGTTAATCTGATGACAGTGCAAAGGATTTGGAAAGAGTTGGCTGAGACTAATAATGATTACAAAATGTTCGAAGTGATCACTAGTGACAACAATGTTATACCTCCATTCATCTTCGCACAGGGCCTCATATATATATTGTGGGCTATGATAAATTTTTAGCCACCCTTGATTACAGTAATTTTGACTTGTGTAAGAACATTTTTTTTTTCCTGACAATACAGTGTTAGTATCAAGCTACTCTTATATATATGAATGATAGCTGACTTATATTTGCAATGAACGTTTGCAGAAGTAAGGGAATTGATGAATTTCAACATGGGCAAATAATAGAATAGCATCAGTGTAGTAAGTCAAATAGAGAAATTGCTAGGTTTTTCCAGGTTAATCATCAAATGGTTAATAATACTGAAAGAAATTTAAAGAAGGTCATGTCATGTGGAACAACATTCAGGAAGACCAAGCATCATGTCTGAGCAAACAAAAATGGTGCTGAAGAGGACAGTCATCAGAAACTGTCGTCAGAGCATCAAAGATGTCACCAACAGCATAGAAATGTCATCATATGCAGTAAGAAAAACTCTGAAAGAGCTAGGCTATCAAAGAAGAGTTTCAAGAAAATAGCCCTTGATTTCAGAGTTTAACAAGAACAGGGATATAGATTGGGCAAGAGAATTTGAGAGCAAAAATTATGAACCTCGGCAGTATGTAATTTGGTCAGATGAAAGTAAATTCTGTCAATATTTGAATTTGAGACAGGTTTATTTTTGGAGACTTGGAACACTGAATGTTTGCCAGTAACCATAAAACATGGAGGGATTAGAGTAATGATGTAGGGTGCTCTCTGGTGTGGAGAAAAATCTGAACTGACTTTAGTTTACAAGCAGTTGAATGGTCCAAAATACTGTCAAATATTAGAGAAAGGAATACTCCCACTATCTAAAGCCAATCAGATTGACAAGAATGTCTACCTTTTTCAAGAAGATAGAGTGCCATATTATATGAGCAAAGTAACAAAGGCCTGCAACCAAAATCACATCAGTGGCAACCCTTAAAGAAACATTACTAAAGGAGTAGCAAAATATGAATCAGACAATTGTTGATAAGTTGATCAAATCCATGAAAAAAATCAAACACAATCACTAAAACTAATAAATGGAGGACCTACTCTATACTAGTTCCAAATACTCTTTGTTTATGTGGAGTTGGAATTACGTAATTAAATTTTGAAATTGGATATAGTTTACTTCTCTTAGGCTACTATATCAGACAGTTAAGTGCCATATCTGATACACATTTGGGAGATCATGTAGGTTGCTATTACTTTCTGTGGTAGACTGACTGTCAACCAAGGCTATAGAACCCAATCTGTCCTGCCATTTAACACATAGCTGGAGGGAGAAGAGATGAATTAATATCTTTCTCAAGGGTATTTGCGTGCAAGTAAATGTAGTGAATTCAACTGGAATTTGAACTTGGCTTGAATTTTTCATTCTGAGCCGATATCCACAGCACCACAACACATATCCACTAATATATATATATATATATAGTGAGGCCAAGAACACACTTGGACAGACAAAAGCTTCTCTGCCATTCTGAAGGTGAAATTTTGATCTCGAAATATTAATGTTTAATAAATAGGTAGTACCCAAACACTCCTTTACCTTACTTTATTTTACTCAACGCATTGTAACAGCTTTCAAGACATAACCATATATGTAAACACACACACACACACAAATAATAAATATATCTTTTTTTCCCCCCCCTTACCAGTGATATGATCAAGTTTCATGCACAACAATTGTAATCCGCATCTGATGATTGCATTGTGCATGAAACTGGCAGGAAAAAATATGTTTATTATTAATATAAATTATAGCTCTCTTATTATGCATAGAGCATTATTTTATTAGCACAAGCACTCAATATTTTATATTCATGTGTGTGTGTGTGTAATCAAATGTTCTAAGCTGAACTATACAGAGGAAGAATACAGCCTTTCAACATACACCTTAAAAACATTCTCACAAAAGCCCACAATGCTGACTTCACCAATAACAAGTGTTACAAGGATGCATTTACATACAAAAATAATATCTAAGAAGTTGTTGCAAGGGATTCTATTGAGTCCTACTTGTCATTAAAAAAAAGTTTAAATTCATGAAGTAGTTGTAAAAATAAGGAAATTAGAAATAGAACGTTTGGAAGATATTAGAATATCCGAGAAAATTCGAGTAAAATCAAGAGAATTCGAAATGTTCTAAAAAAATATGCAAATTAGGTGTTAGCCCCTATAAAAATAGGTTTTAGGAAGAGAGTTGTTAACAGGATTTGCTGACATTATCATCTCTGGCCCAATTCATGGATCTGTGCATCCAGCCGAAAGAATCTCTAAGAAAAGTTGCCGACCAACTAAAACCTGAAAGAGAACCACATGGAACTAAAAGGGTAAATAGATTTTTTTGACCTTTTCATTGACCACACTAATAATTATTCTTCATATACACACTTGAGAATTTCCTAAACGTATAGCACTTAAACTTCTTCGCTATCTTAACTGGGTAAAGAAATTTGACACCTTCCTTCCCCTTCGTAACACTTACCCGTCACTCTACCAGTAGTAAAATCTGTTTTCTATTTGAAGGCAAAAACTGTATATTTGTAAATATTTTATGCTTTTGTAAATTAAATATTTGTCTGTGATTTAACTCTGAGTTTTGGTTAATCAATTTTTTCTTTTGTTACACTTAATACAATAAAAACAAAAGTTAAAAAACACAACTGAAACAAAAATTTAGCAAGGCAAGAAATAAAATTAAAAATAGGCATCACTTCATTTGCCTTATTTAGGTCTGTATAACAACCTTTAAACAAGGAAAATAGTTAAGTTAACATCTTAACTCTGCCAATGGGTATCATTATTACAAAATGAACAAACAACATGAAACTACAGACCAACAAAAATATTAATTTTCAGTATTGCTTCCATATTTAAAAAAAAGAACACTAAACTATTATCATAAATAAAGTTACCATCTTTTCTGCATTTATTTACTACTTTTAAATTACATTAATCCATTGTATCTAACAGGATGTTTTTCTTAAGTATGTTTTAAACAGCATGAATTAAATGTTAATTTTTTTAATCATTTCACCCCCAAGCAAGGCAATAAAGCCACTAAGATGCAAGGGGTTACTGACTGTTAGAAAATATAAGCAAATATACTATTAAGGTGAGAGGACAAAAAAAATAACAAGAATTAAAATTAAGAGAGAAAATAATGATTGATGATGCATTTAAATTTTTGAAGATCAAAATTGATTGAGAAGCAAGAAACTCAAAGAGTTTCACAAAGGAGAAGTGCAATAGAAGAAAATGTTAGCATAGAACTTATGGTTATATCTAGCCATTTCAACTGTTAAATGATAAGACCTTTCTCCCAATCTAGTACTGTACTTAAATTCATAATGTCTAGAGAAAAGTTCACTAAAACAATTACTGTGAAAGTATTTATAGAAAAGACGCAAGAAAGCTATATTACAGTGGTAGTAAAGTGACTGAAGCTGAGATGCCAGGTCAGGACCAATAACATTGCAGATTCTTTGGATTTTATCAAAAATCTCTAAATATATAGTAAGAGCACCAGGCCAGCTATTATAGCAATATTCAAAGCAAGGGTGCATAGTAAACTTATATGCAAGATAAATTTTGATGAAAAAAGTTGTCTAGCACCCACAGTGAACCAACTTCCCCAGCTGTAGACAACGATTGATTCAACATAATCTTTCCACTTCATGTTGGCAGAAAACAGTCTGAGAAGGAGCAATGAGTCACTCTCCTGGTGGTTAGCATCAGTCATGCTGATGGAAGATAAAAAGGGTATTTTCAGATGATTAAGAGAGAGTAGTTTCATTTTGGAGGTGTTAAAATTAATAAGCCACTTTTTCTATGTGCAAGTGTTCCTTCAGAACATCGGCAATCATGGCCTTCCACATCTCCCTATCCCTTGTAGCTCTTAACACTCTTTCTCTTGTTACTCTTCCCAAACCCTGCTCTGCCATCCATTTGCTGAAGCCCATCAAGTATGTCATGCATTGCTTTACCCTGTTTTTCTTTCCCTCTATATGTCCTGTGAGTATCAAATCCTCCAAGTCACTATGTTCCCAATTTAAAAGATTGTAGTTTTTGTTGTTTTTTTTAAAATCAGCTGCTATTTAACCATACCTAACTGAACTGAGAATTGATAGCATCAGGAAGGTCATTTATGAAAATGAGGAACAATATAAGTTTAATGACAGAGCTCTGGAGAATACCTGCATTAATGCAAAAAGATCTAGAAGAGTGGCTATTTAAAATAACATTCATTTTGTGATTTGTTAAGAAAAACTGAATAAGTTCAAAAATTAATCTAGAAATACCATAATCTTTCAACTTGTGAAGAAACTAGTACGTCAAACCCTATCAAATGTCTTTGAGATATCCAAAACAATACCCAAGCTTCATCATTCTCATCTAAAGCTTGATAACTATTTCAGCAATAATTGTTAACATGTCAATAGTTGACCTAGAGAAGTAAAAGCCATATTATTTATCTGAAAGAAGACCCAATGAAGTGAGATGCTCAACCAATTCAGAGTTAATTAGACCCTCTAGTACTTTGCCAAAAAGAAGTAGAAGGCTTATAGGCCAATAGTAAAGATCAGACAGCTTGCCTGATTTCTTAAAGACTGGAACTACAGAAGAGGATTTCCAACAAACAGAAAAGCAAGAAGCAGTAAAGCATTTATTGTAGAATTTACAAAGAACAGGAACCAATTCAGGAGCACATTTCTTGAGGACTATTGCAGAGATACCATTATGTCCATATACTTTGCGAGGTCATTTGAGGTCCTGATGAAATTTTGCTTGAAATAGGATTAGATGATTTCCATTTTCAAGGTCAGTTCCAATCCTTTTAGCATTAATATAAAAAAAACAAAAACAAGTAGAACACCTAAAATAAAGTCCTTACCAAAATTTTATAATTCATGTGAAGTGATGTTCAAATTACATACAGAAATTAAGATTTCTCAAGTTTTCAATGGACAAAGGCATTGACAAAACACAGGACGAAAAAAATTATCATCATTAAACAAACCAAAACTAATGACAATTTACTGTTAAGTTCAATTTTGCTATTGCAACTGCTTGTAAATTGTCATGTGATTTAATATCTTAATTTTTAATTTTATAGATGTAAAAAAAAAAAAAAAACCTTAAATATTTACGAAATTTTTCATGAATTAAATTCTTCTATATGCAAAGAATATAAACTAAACACACTGCAACAGAAGTATTACTGTTTGTATTGCTTAATAAACCTAACAAAATAAACAAGTTATCACTAGGCATTTAGCATAAAATAACTTAAATGCATTATTCTAGGTAATAGCTTTAATAGGAAAGTTATCAGGCACAATGTTAGGATGGATTTTGAGGAGTAAATTACATCTTTGTTGAACATTATGTATTATTATCATCCAATGTTTTACAAACATAAGTAAAAGTTGATTTAGACTTTAAAAATGAAACTAAACCTATCTTAGTAAAAAAAGAAAAATGACTTTGCAACATTTTTACTAATCTTTCCATTTTGGAAATAAACATGCAAGTAAATAATGTAAAATTATTCAATCAAAATATAAAAAATAATCAATATGCTGTAGTCTGTGATTCATGCCAGGAGATATCTGAGGCTCGAAACTCCATTTGACAATAGAAATTCCATCTTGAAATCAAAGTTCAACAAAATTGTAGTCCAACACTTTAGCCTGTTTGCCATATGCGTGAGAATCCCTTTCTTAGAATCAAACATACTGAATAATAATCAGCTTGCAATATGAATTTTTTTCCTAATATGATCTTATGAAATTTCATGTCCGATGCTACTATTATTTGTTGATGGGAGTCCTAATGTGTTAGTGATAACTTTGAAATTAGTAATTTTTAAATTCCTTCAAAAGCTTTTTGACATTCCACCAATCAATTCCATTTCATATTCTTCAAGTAAATTATTCAGTGGTGCTTGCAATTTGTACATATCTGGCATATAAATATCATAGTAATCCACTAATCCGAGAAATGATTGTAGGATTACCAAATTTGCTGAAGGAGGTATTTCTTTAATGGCACTTGCTTTAGTGGGATCTGGTCTTTTATCTTTTACATCAATTATCTGACCAAAATATTTAATTTTATCCATAAAGAATTGACATTTCTGTTCACTGATGTTGAACCTGTGATCATGTAGTCTCTTAAATACTTGTTGAATCAGTTTACATGCTGTATTTTGGTAGCTCTCTTAATAAGTATGCCATCAATGTAAGCAGCAGTACCATCTAGTCCAGCCAATATAGTATCCATTATTTGCTGGAAAATACCTGGGGGTTACTTTTACACTAAAGGTTAGTCTTTAAAAATTGTAGAGTCATTAATATATATTAATAAAAACTTCTGGCATTCCACATCCACTTCAATTTGAAGATATGCATCAGACAGGTCAATTTTTGAAAAGATTTTTCATTATTTAATTTGACAAATATTCTCTGGAGCAGGGGAAATACATGTGGAAAGAGGCAGTCATTCAACCCAGTTGAAAAATCTGCACATAAACAGAATATAAACCATTGGTGTGGCCCATTCTGAGTAATCTTATTTTTCAATAACTCCTGTTTTCTAACCTATCAAGTTCAGTGTCAATAGACTCCAATGCAGTAAAAAGTACATCTCTTAAGCTTAAAAACTGGTATGACATTTTCTTTTAATTTATATTAAAAAAAAAAAAAAAAAAAAATTGCTCATCTTTGTCATATTCACAAGGTTTCAGCTGTTGTATGTGCTAACCTTCAGGTGACTGAAATTTTGAACCAGACCCTTTATTTCAATCACTGGGGTAGATTGTTCTCATATGGAGGTCTGTTATTTCTCTAAATTTTTGTTCACCAGGTATTGAACTTACAACTCTGAATCAAGTGACTGGATCCAACTAATGCTTTTATCCACTGGGCCATGTCCTTGAGGACATCAGTTTATGAATTTTTAAAGAATTATAAACCTAATGTCTTAGTAACCAGAGCTCATATTAAAGCTCACTTTCAGCTTGCTCACCACAAACTAACTGACTTTCTTTCTACTTCCTCTCTGACAATTCTCGGTGTCAGTATTTACATAATCTTGGTGTTTTTTGTAATTGGTTTTCTTTAGCATTCAGCATTACTTGTTCCCACATTGTATTCATTTCTATTCTTTTGGCCCAGTAAATGGTAAAATGTACAAAGCCAAAGGTATTTTTGAATGTATTTGTCAATATTTCCGAGATGAGGTATTTACATGTGAATAATGTAAATACCTCATCTCAGAAATATTGGCAAATGCCTTAGATTTTGTACATTTTCCCAACTGCTCTGAAAAAATATTTGTGAATTTTTTTTTTAGCTTACTCAGTGTTTCTTTAGCTGTAATCTTTTTCTCTAAAAAACAATGAACTTTTCCACAAAATTAATTAATCAGGCAATTCCACAATTCAAATTATTATAGATAATCAACGCCTAGTAAATTAGAGTTGTAATTTTTTTAATACGTAAACATCTGCTTTTTAGTTTTATCTGCAAGAGTGATGTTACACATAATTTTCCCAAAAACCAAGCAAAATTAATTTCTTACCCAATATTCCACTTGCAACTTTGTTGTTTTTTTTTTAAGTTAGGCATGCCAAATCCTGTTTCAAGTTTGTTCATCAATAATTGCAATATCGCTACCCATGTCCAATTGAAATCTTACTGAAGCCTTATGCATTTTTACTGTAACAAATTTTCTATTATTTTAACTTTCCTAGTTTTTAGATGGTAGCACTAGTTTAATCAAGTTAGTTTTTCTTTTTGACTTGCAGTAGCTTCATTTGTGACCTGTTTTTCCACATTTAAACATTTTTGGGTTTTAAATGAACATTGCTTTCTGAAATTAAGCATACCACAGCTATAACACGGATTATGTTTTACAGTCTTTTTACTTCAGATCTTTTCTTTTGATATTACTGTCTTTATTCAAATTAGTTTTACTTCTGATGTGCCATTTTGTTTGATTTTTGCTGTATCATGCCTTAAAACTGACAATTTTTGGTACTCTTCCACAACAGTCTGCACTGTTAACTTTGAATTCTGTTCAAGTTTTGTAAGAATTTGAGTGTATTTTTGCACTGTTCCTCGATGTTAAACCTTTAATGAAAATTAAACATTTAAATCTATCTGACGATAGTTCATCCAGTTTAAATTCCCCCACTCATAATTGACCTTACCAGCACATATGACAAAGTTTTCATCTTTGTACTTAGTAAGGTTCATGTACTGCCAATGTTTATAAAAAAAAGTAAATTCTTTTCACCAAATTTTTTTTATAATATTGACATGGTTTTGTTAAATGACAGCTTTTCTGGAGTATTTGGCAAAATGAAATTCATATATTTTTCATGTTCAGTAGGGCACAAGTTTTAGAACAGAAAATGTACCTTCTTTTCATCTGACCATCCTTGACATAATGGCCTTGTACCTTCTGAAGTATGATAGGAATGTAATGTTTTCTTCTGGGACATAATTAAATTCATTAATTGAGTTAACAACTGAGGAGAAAATGAAATTGATAGATTTGTTTGTTTCTTGCATTTTTAAGATTGCTTTTAACTGTTGTCCATATTAATCTGCTCCTCCATTATCTGTCCTTGATATTCAATCTACTCCTGTTGTATTTGTTGTAACAATGTCTTATGGAATTTTTGTTATTGCTGAGTAATTAACTTCAATTCTTAAATAGTGTATTATGTGCATACAATTATTTTTTCTTAATACCAGTATACTAGACAGTCCTAAAGTTTGTCGATTTATGTTACACTATAAATATATACAAACCGTACAAAGTTCTTTACGGTGAATTTTCTTCAGCTATTTATGCTAAGCAAAAAAGTCCCCAACCTCTGTGTGAATTTGAGTTCTTGTCACCACTATTATGTCTCCGTTACATTGAATGAAGATAACACAATCAAAAAATATAATGCCGCTTGGAATGGACATAGTCTTGCTGAATTCTGTAGTCAGGAGTATTAAAGCTCACTTCCAGCTTGCTCACCACAAACTTACTTCCTTGCCACTTCCTCTCTGACAATTCTCGGTGTCAGTATTTACATTACTTGGATGAGTCCAAGTTATCTTCTTGAGAGGTGTGTTCATTTCTACAACAATAAGTATGGAGGTGTTAAAATTTATAAGCCAGTCTTTGTCCCAGTTAATTACTGCTTGGAAATTTAATTTATTACTAATCACTGAATTAGGAAATTGATAAAGATTATGCTTTAAAAGAGTGTGTGTGTGTGTGTGTGTGTGTGTGTGTGTGTGTGTGTTATTAAGCAATAAACTTATTAATGGACCTATGTCAGTTACAAGCTTTTGTGATTATCTCTTTCGATCTATCATTGACTAGGAAGAAAATTTTCCCGTAGTAGGTTGCTATTTCTTTCTGCTATAGACTGGTTGCCAACCAAAGCCATAGAACCCAATCTGTTTTGTTACTCAACTATAACTGGAGAGAGAAGAAAGGGATTAATAACTTTTCCAAAGATATCTGCACGTAAATGAATGCAACAAATTCAACTGGAATTCAAACTCAGCTCTCCAATTTCTCATTCTGAGCTGATATCCATTGCACTATAATGCACATCTTATGTACAAGACCTATTATTTTTATCTTTAAATTTCTCTTATATTGCACATTCAACATAATATATCTACAGGAAACATGAGAATTTTCTTTTGGGAATACTTTTTTTATTCGTTTTTTTAAATTGTAGATTAAAACATGACAATTCTTATTTATTTAATGACAAATTTTTATATGAGGAAACTCAATGAGAACCAAACTCCCTATTGGTCAACCATTTTGCCATGCTAATGATTACACTATGCTAAGGTATATCTGTGTAGATAATTTAGAACAGAAAAAAAAAATTGATGAAACAAATAAAGAGAACAATTAGTACTGTAATAATATACTGTTAATTCTTCCATGATAATTTCTATTGCTTGCAGACCAATAATAATAAAAAAAGTTACTCTTCAACTAAGAGTTAAAAAACAAAAATCATCTTAAAATGCTTTTTAGCTATTTATAAATACTTAATTTCTATTTACAAAACAAAAAACAAAAATGTAAAATTTGTGAAAAATAATCCGATAGCTTTTAAGCTTTTTATGTGACAGACATGCATTCAGAGAGGAAAAAAAATTATTTATTTAATCTCTTAGATGCAATGACTCCATTGTTGCCATGGAGACAATTCTAGATGACAGCTGATCCACTGGTTGGTTAACTGGCTTATTGTGTCACCATGGAAACAAGCAGCAATAATTTGTGTGCTGCAAACTTTCCAACAATACAGTTTACAACTATGCAGCCGATTTGGTTAAAACGGTGCCAAAACAGAGCCATATTCACATAGAACGTCATGTATGAGTTTTGCTTTTTTTTTTTTTAAAACACAATACCTAAAAAAGAAGAATAATCATTTGTTAAAAATAATATTATCTTTACATTGGCTGTTTTGAAAACAAGCAGTTTTTCAATGGCCAATCCTGACTAAATTCTATAGGCTGACTCGGCTAATGAAAAACAGCTTAAAGATGGCTCATCATACTGGAGACAAAATTCTATTGCTCCAGAGAAAAATAAATTTTTTATATTATACATAGTCTTGCATTTATCAAAAGATGGGCTCAAAAATATATCACAAGCTTAAGGAACTATTTTGATTCAAAATTAAATCTACTGTAGATGTAATGGGATCAGTAAGAAAATATAGTCTTTTTATGAAGGTAAAGTATTAAAAAGAAAAGTAGTCAATGTGTTGAAACAAAAAGGCATTAGAGAGTTTATAATACATATTAACTTTTGCTTTTTGTCATAAATGATGAATCGCAACTATGATGATTCAATAATAGTGTAAAAAATCTGACCAGGTCACTGAATAACATCAATTAGCATCAATGTTTACAGATAAAAGACTCATTTAAAAACAGGACTAATAACAAACATTCAACTTTTTATGAAATATCTTTGGAAACAATGTAAACTTCAAAGCTTATATGCACACACTATTCTATTGTTCATGATACACTGAAAAGAGACTGTGCAAGAGATTACTACCTATGCAATACAAACCTTACTGTCCATTAGTTATATTAGTCATAATTTCAATATGACACTAGTTTCAGAACATGCCTATTACAGATATATAATCATCAGGCTTTGTATTCTAAAAATAACAGCAAACAATGAAAAACTGGGCAATCATTTTAGCACACAAAAAGAAATAACTTCAAACAGCAGACAGATGCTTACTGATCAAATAGAGG
Source organism: Ascarosepion bandense (assembly GCA_037127315.1). Classification (NCBI taxonomy): domain Eukaryota; kingdom Metazoa; phylum Mollusca; class Cephalopoda; order Sepiida; family Sepiidae; genus Ascarosepion; species Ascarosepion bandense. The sequence continues at coordinate 5,175,018 of JBBBDQ010000547.1, read as the reverse complement.
ACAAAGGTACCTAAGACAGTAACAAAGAAACATTTGTAGGTTTGTGTGCCATTAATGTTTGCTTGATGTTTGAATAGTTAACTTAACCATTCAGTTTGTCAATAATTCTTTCAGGTCTATAAAATTTACATTTAATTCAGTTATCAATAAAACAATATTGCACAGTAAGAAGAAGCAAAAAAAAATTGGAAAAGAGATTGCACTTCTCACATTTTTTTTTTAAAAAAAATCAAGAGTTTGTATTTGAGAGAAGTAAATAGAACAACACTAACAGATATGAGTGCTATTAAAAATTCTGTTTAGGGAGTTTGGGTAAAGATAAAGTGCAACATTTTCTTATTGTTTCAATTATAAAAGCTTCAGCTGTTATTTTAAAATCTTAAAAACTTTTCAAGAAATTTCTTGAAAACTCATCCAAATTTCTTGCATAATTAAGAGTTATGAACAAACCCACTGAAATTTATATTCAATATTTTTTTAAAGATGCTCTTGGTAGACTGCACACAGACAATCATCATAGTTACAATTACTATAGAATTATTTAATAATAAAACAAATCATAGCACGGAAAAGTGCAGAGACCATAACAAAGGAAAATGTAACAAGGATAAGTTTAGTTTCACTCATAGTAGAATTCCTAATGTTTTTTTGTTTTTTTTTTAATTTCACAGTTATAAATTTTTAAACAAGAAAAATCTGTTAAGATGTAACAGAATCAGTAAATTACAAATAAGAACTGTTAATTCTTAATTTATGGAAACAGTCAAAGATTCAAAGCAAGTTGAAAGTTATAAAAATAAAGATTAAATAAGTACAATTATTTTTTTAATCATATCACCCCGAGCAAGGCGGTAACGCCACTGATGTGCAGGGGGCTACATAGGAGTGAAAAGATTGGAAAAAAGAAAGCTGGAAACCACATCCTAAACAGGGAACAAGGGATGAGCCTCTTCACCTGTTCAATAGACGTGGGTGGAGCGTGAACCGGATTTTTATGACATGACTAGTCTAGAGAACCTCTTGAAGATAAAAGTAGAGATTATTTTAGCCTCCTTGAAAGAAATTGATCTCTACCATGTTATAAACTCTGTTCTAGGTGCATAACTGGAGAGTGATGACGCAAAGAATCCAAAGGACTGATTGGAAACCATATATTCAAAAAAAGAAAGAAACCCTCTCTAGTGTTAAATAACTAACAGTGTTGGTATGCTGTTAAACAAACAAGCATTAAATGAAATTATTAAACTTTGCATTTAAAATTTAAATAGTCAAACAAAAACTCAATTTTAAAAAATATTTTACAAGAACTAGAAATAAAAGTGACAGAATTTTTCCAACAATGAAAAGTTTAAAAAAATCTAATAAAACAATATTTTAATAAAAATTAAGCATTTTTATTTTTGTTTTCATTGCTAAAAGCTAAACTTAGAACTCACTGGTGTAAGGAACAGTGTTCCATCCACAATTTCCAGCATTCCATGGTTACGAGAGACTCGCTTATCCAAGACCTGAAAGAAATTGAAAGGAGAAAAAGTTGAAAGGAATGGTGAAATAAAAAAAAAAAGGAATAAATAAATAAAAGTCATGCATTTGAACATGGTTTTAATAAAAAACAAAATAAATAGATGTGTACATTAGTTGGATGATGAGTCATGTGCATATGTAGAGTCTATTTATACATATATCCAATAAAATCATGCTGAAAGCACCATAACTAAAGTTAAGCAGTGACACATTACTTAGATGGGTAACCAATCAGCTATAGCAGGTATTATAAGCAACCTGAGACTTTTATGCAAAGCTTAATAATAACAACAGCTACAATAATATTTATAATAATAATAATAATAATATCTATAACTAGATACATCTTACTACTTCTGAAAGAAATGTAATAAACTATTCTCTTTTTAAGTGATAATTACTCATGTTTAACAATTTTGTTAGCAAGTGTACATAGAAGAAATCTACATTGCCATCCCCATTTATTTATTTTTTAATAGAAAACTGTTGAGATGAATACACTAATCTTGAGTTTAACTATTATATGAATTATCAAACATGCCATAATTACAGAAAAGTAATTTTTAAAAATTCAGAAAAGGAATGTAAAAAAAAAAAAAAAAAAAAAAAATTAACATTGTTTTTTTGTTTTTTTTAAATAGAAAAGATGAATGTATTACATGTGAGGTTTTTAATAGAAACTCTTTATCTTTTGAGCATGAGTTGATAATGATTGTATTGAAGAAAACATCAAAGACAGAATATTTAATGATATTCAGAATGTATATAATCATTTTCTGGAGTTAATCTACTTTATTTAGTTATTCCCTTGGAATGAAGCTGAGTGTTCTCTCAAATCTATTGAGACTAGATAGAAATTATGTATGGTAGAGACTTGCATACAAAACATGTTAATCAGGAACATTATATACATACACACAAATTTATATGCACATACATACACACACACATACATAAAGAGACAAAAAGACAGATGGATATATGCATGAGTGAGAAAGAAGAAAGAAATTTCCTGAGAGATCCATGGAACATTCAATAAGAAAAACTTGCTAGTCATTGTTAGATTATCATGATAACTGTCTATGTGTTTATGTCTCCATTTTTTTTTTTAATTTGAGGTTTTACTCAATTTGAATAATTTTTAAAATTTATTTCTTTATCTGGTCAATTTATATATCGTAATATTTTTATTGTAAGTTTATAATAAAAATATTACCATATAAAATGCTCTACTAAGTATCAAGCACTTTTAATAAAGTAAATCACTACAAACAGTGGACTGCCAACCTATTTTTTTTTTTTTAAAATCATGTCATCCCGAGCAAGGCGATAACGCCACTGATGTGCAGGGGACTACGTAAAAGATTGGAAAAGAGAAAACCGGAAACCACATCCTAAACAGGGAACAAGGGATGAGTTTGTACTACTTTCAATATATATAAAAGCAATAACTGCCTTGACTACTTGAAGACTAAAATTATAATTTATTCATCTGCATTCAACACCATTTTTAATGACTTCAAAAGACCTCTCAAAAAAATTGGGAAAATTCTATATAAAATAAAGAGTCATCTCTTTTTCAGATATATTTGAAAGAATGTAAATGTCAATGATTACACTCTCACACCTTGATTGAGCACTCTGGAAGAATGGTAGACTTTGAAAAAACAGTAACTACTCTAGCATCTACGCATTGTTCATTCAGTAGTGAATTAGAACACTCTTAGCTACTGGTGTATGTTTACATAGTATATCACATGCTAAAAGTCTGCCTTTTACTAAGCGCCCATGACTCAGAGGTAGAATTGCCGACTGATGTCAATTTGGTCGTGTTTCAATCCTGGCTAAAATCAATTGGATGTCTAACCGTACTGATGAGCTGTGATACAGATCTGTCTGTGGATGACTATATATGTATATTTGGATGCAAAGGAAGTGCATTTATATATGTTTATCAAGTAAGCAAATATCTTTAAATCTTTGAAATACAACAGATCTACATACTGTATGAACATCATCATATATCATGGCCAGGGTTGAAGATGAGAGAAGCACGTATAGAAAAAGGGCATTTTGACAAAGTTATCTGTGTGTGTCTGTCTATTGTACAGATGCATACATGTAGATGACAGAGGATATACATATAACTAGAAAATTACCATACACAAAAGAGTAAAAATAATGTAAAATTACATTTTTTTTTCTATAAAAATCTTTAATAATTCCACAAAGAAAATATAGATATTTTTGAGCAGTAGCTTCTTTTGTAAATGAATAACAAGGTGTGTTGAAATAACAGGTAAATTCATGATGTCTTGATTTGAAATATATGGTGAACATTACTTGTCCGCTTTCTTTTAACCAAATTTAGAGTTATTCCAAGAGTTGGCTGATGTTAAATGTTCAAATATCTTTGCAAATGGACAGATATTTAGACACACGTACATAATAGGTTTTTATATATATATATATATATATATATATATATATATATATATATACACACACACACAAGAAAAATATATATAAATATATATAATGTGTGTATATGTGCATGAATTTGAAGGTGACCCTTGAATTTTAATATAAAAAAAAAAAAAGCTTGGAAGGAATAGTTAATATTTTTTTTAATAAATAAATAAATAGCCAAGTTATTTTGTTCAAATTAAATATGGTAAACTTGTTCATACAAGTGTTTTTTTTTTAAAACCATTATGAAATCCTGGCTTTTGAGTTCTTCCAATGAAAAAACTGGTTTTTCTTTTTCCTTTTTTTCTTCACATCAAGAATAAGGTATGACTTTTATCCTAACACTTCTCAATGTAAATATAGAGAAATTTACAAGTATGATTCCAAGATTTCATTAAAAAATAAAAAAAACTTTCAATATGTTTCAATTTAAAATTTTATAATAAATGGCCTAGTAATTTTACAAATAACATTAATGTTCTATTTTTATCGTAAATATCGGCAGAATATATTTTTAAATTATTCAGGTGGTTCAGAATTCCTTTTCAAATAGAAGTTTTCACAATTGCAATAGATTGAAAACTAGAACAACTGACATTTTTTTTCTTTTTACCATAGCAACACAATAAGCCCATCTGTCTCAGTGCAAGCTGTACATTGTTCTAGAATACAACTTTACAATACAGCTGCAGTGTCAAAGCCCAGCTGTGCAGCACACTGTGAAGACATTATTAATAAATCTAATATTGTCTACTTGTTCAACTAAAACCCAAACAGTAAACAAAAAGAAAATGTAACAGCATTGACTGTTAAAGAACCAGAATACAATCATAAATCTTTTTTTTTTTTTTTTTTCATTTCATATAGGGGGTAGGGAAAGGAAATGAGTTATATATATTTTATACACAAAAATATATATATATATTTTTTTTTATTAAAATTATTTGGGGAAAAAAATAGGTAATACCTTTTAGAAAATTTATAAGAATCTATAGTGATCCAATAAAAAATATTTATGCAAGATTCACTGCTACAGAAAAATGAATTGTCCTGGTTTGAATTAAAAATTTTCTTTTTTCAGACTTTTTAATTCTTAAATGGTTTAACCTTTCATTACTGGCCAGACAGTATATTAACTAAAAAAAAATTCAGGTTCCAAAGTCAACTGTAAAAGATAACTTCTATTGCTTAATTGTTCAACTATTAATTGCAGAGCATAAAAAAAAACAAAAAACATATCCACACACACACACACAGAGGCATTGAACATGCTTTAACCACTTGGCTACAGAGTTTCACAATCAAGCAAAGTTCTATTTGCCTTTAAAGCACATTTTATTTGTTCAGATTTTAGCGAAAACCATAACTGCTGTTTCATATCCAAAATATAAACAAACCTATTTCTAAAGAATTAATGGATTTTATTTTTAATTCAATATTTTTATTACTTTAAATGTTATTTTTAATGGATATCTGTATTTGAGTAGATTTTTTATTTTAAACAGTATTTTATTTCATTTATTGGCCTTACATTCAAGAAAACTATTAAAGAAAATGCACCCTCAAGCTAAAGGGTATATACTGATATATCAAAGAAGTATCTTTTTTAATGTCATTTTCATTACAGGCATACCTTGATTAATGCCCATTCAATTAATGTGCTAAAAATTTGATATACCAAAATTCAATTAGTGCATACATAATATTCAATTCGTGCAGTAAAACATTCTTCTGTTTAACCATGGTAATGGAAAAATTATTTTTTTAATAGTTACCGATGTAGACATTAGCCGCACTAATCAAAGGATTCCTGTATATGTTTTGAAGATATGCAAGTTATTATCATTACAAGCATAGTACCAATAAATTGTCTCTATACACTCAGCGAGAAGTGTCACACAAACACACATTTATATATGGCTGATTATACTGTTATTATATAATAAATACAATCTAGAGATGATGTCCAAAGCGAGGATGATGTCTTAGAAAATAGATTGTACAAGTACATTTTAAAAGTCTAACGTTTGATATCAAATTTAAAAAAAAAAGAATTTTGAATTTTAAACATTTCCAGGTGTCAAAACTAGTGTTTTCTTAAACTGCTTGAGTCTAAGAAAACTTATCCCTATATGATTTTACCTAAAAGCTGAAATATATGGATAGCAGCAATATTTTTCAAGTGCTAACAAATATGTGTATTAATATAAGAACAACTTATAAACTATATGCAATGTTAATGAAAGTTATTACAACAGTGAAAAAAGAAATTGAAATTGTGATTATTGCCATGATTGAAAAAAAAAAAAAAAAGAAAAAAAAAGTTAATTCATTTTAACATTTTTGTTTTATTAAAACGAGGCTCCCATTTTAACACACATCAGAAGCTGCTGGCAGTAAAATTTGAATCTTCCAGCCAATAACCCATAATTTGGGGGGGGGGGGGTTGCCTTGTTCCAGACCACAGCTGAGTGGCTGTCAGATAAAATGACATTTGAAATGAAAGTGTGCACAAATTAATATCACAAAATTCCTCCCGACAAAAAATTATTGTACCCATTACCATTCATCAACACCTTCTGAATGCTAAGATCTAAGATCATCAAGTGGATCTGAACAGAGTTAAGCAGTGGGTAATGTTTTAGTAAGAACAACAGCATTACATGTAAAAATGGCTTTTCACAAGTACCATGCAGCCTTTTGTTCATCCCTAGTGAAAATGCATAGATAACTAGGGAAAAGGTTTTCTGCAACTGTCAATTTCTGTAGAAATAAAAAATGGCATTACTTTTGAAGCAGCCCTCATACATTTTCTTTCTTATCAATAAATTATGAAAGAAAAATACAATTTCTTCCAATAAAATCTATAATTATTCATAACTATTTAAGATTTGTATTTTCTTGTTGAAATTGCTTTCTCAAAATGAGTTGAATAAAGCATTTTTTTTTATAGATCTGTGTCCTTTGTACAGCAAAGAAAAATGCTAACTGCTAATGGAATATACAAATCTAGGCAAATTTATTTGGTCTTTTACAAAATCAGTTTGTTAAAAGTATTTGACTTGAGTTTTCACTATTCATTGACTGCTATTTTAGTTTAGTTCTAGCATGGAGCACCCAATGGAGATTAAACTAACTACTCAGTAACTGTCAACCAAACAAAATTGGTAACCATTAACCCACACTAAGGTGCCCTCAATAATTATTGAGTGGTTGATATTTTTCTTTCAGTATTGCGATTATGTTAATGATTTAACTTTCCCTAAATGCTCAAAAGATCACAAAAAGAACATTTTTTTAAAATTTTATATAAGTATTATTTGAGTGTGTTATGCATAAGAACATATCTAAGTGAATAGCAATTGTGTTATGAATGTCAGTTTATAAAAAAATAATAAAACTAAAATTCTAGTAGTCAAAAAGAACACATTAAAATCAACAACACTAGCTTTCCAATAAAATTTTAGAACTTAATATGCACTCTTAGCTTTGTGCTATAAGATTTTTAAGATAACCTGAAAGATTTAAAATGTGTACTGGATTTTTATTTTTATGTATAGTGACCTCAATACAGCGGCAAAATAAAGTGGATGATAGCAAAACTCACAAGAATCTACTTGCACTGACAGATGAGGCCATTAGTAGGTTAATACAAACATTTACTTCATAGCAATGCACAGTTAGCAAAAGTGCAGAGAGACTTTAAAGGGTAAACAGAGTATGTATTTCTGGACAGCACCTGCTTTCTGATCTACACCTTAAACAATCAACTTTGATATTAATCATTAACAACAATTCCTATCCTTAAAACAGCTTATGTTAAAGGGAATAGCAGTTAAAAGTCATTTGTTCTCTCAAACATTGAAGTTAGTTTTCTTAAAAGTTTAAAAACCAGAAAATGTACTTCATTTTCATTTATCAGTAATTTGTGGGTCTCATTAATTCTTTCTCTAACATGCATGATTGCCAACTGGTACAACCAAATGTAATAAGTGTTATTGCTCATATAACAAAGCCAAAGATTACTTTTAAAGACAAAATTGGTATTAGATGTAAGAAAATTTTCAGAAGTTGGGTTCAAATGATAGAAGATAACTTAGAAATCTAAGGTTTGATTACAAATGCTATACTGACAATGTTTTTCACAGTCAACTTATTTGATGACATGAAAGAACCCAGTTTTTCTCCTTTGCAAAAATAGCTAAAAAAAAATATCTCCTGAGTTTTGTAAGCTAACTTAAGATATCTGGTAGACTTGTATTTATTCAGAGACAATAGACCATCAGTACTTGCTCTTCACCCCACATGTGGAGAGGTCTTAAGTCATCAAATGCACTATTTTGTGATATTTTGTAAAATCCACTGGGTTTGCATGAAGTCATCTATAATTTCTTAAATCTTTGCTCTCATTCAATAAAGGTACTTTCTGTTATGTACATACCTATGGACAGTAATGGGTATGTCCTAATTCATATATATAATACATTAGACTCACACAATTTATGAGTCTTGTATTTGATAATATAAATATTACTATTTGTTTCCAACCTGCATTTGGGTCATTACTCACGCAGAAAACTTTTAGGTTACGACATTTTGGTGACGAAGATTTGGTCAAATACAACATTTTGGCTGAAGAAGATTTCCATGACAATGTTTTGGTGATGAACATTTTTGTGTCAAAAATTTTGCCAACGAACATTTTGATGGTAAACATTTGGGCCGATTAAGAAAAAGATCAGCAATACAACATTTTTGTGACAAAGGTTTTGGCCAAACACAAAACATTCATGACTACAACATTTCACAAACAAAGTATCAGCAAAACTCACAAGAAAAAAATGTTACCAATATAGCTTTTGGGAACAAGGGTTTTTATGTAAAATTCTCCAAGACATTACTCCTAACCCCTGCTATGCATGTGAAGAATGACATTTTTATAATGTCTGCCCATTCAAAAATATTAAAATGTTCTTGTTGCAGGAGAAAAGGACATAAAAAATGTCACTGTAAGACAAAAATAAAAAAAATGAGTGAGTAATCGCATTAAAGTAACTAACACAAATGAATCTTCCAGTCAGAATATCAGATAAATTTTTGCAGGTAAAAATCTTGAACAAAAATATCAAATTGCAATTGGATAGTGGATCCAACTGAAGTATAAAAAATTAATATACATGGAGGAAAATTGGAAAACCAACGTTAATGGTTATCAAGAAAATTACTGGACATAAATGAAAATTCAAAGGTGAATGTATTACAAATGTGATTTTAAACAAAAGTTAAGACTGTTTGTAATGAAAAAATACAAAACCTTTTTGGGACAGATTGGATGGAGTATTTTAAATTATGGAACAGTTAAATCAGTTTGTTTTTCCAGAGAGCTAATAGTTCTACCAACAAAACAGAAACTTTAAAGAAAAAACTAAATTCTCAGAGGTATTTTCTAGTAGTCTAGGCAGGTGCAATAAACTAAAAGCAAAATTTGAGCTAAAGAAAAACATACAACCAGGTTTAAAAAAAAAAAAAAAAAAAAAAAAAGAATGTACCTTTGCAGTGTTAAAACAAATATACGATGAGCTTGACAGACACAAAAAAATAGGTGCTTTGTCCAAAGTCGACTATAGCGACTAGGCTACACCTACAGTATACATAAAAATAAATAGAAAGAGATATGTGTCTGCACAGATTTTTCCATGGGCTTGAACGATGCCCTCAAAAGTTATCATTACCCACTTTTGAGGCTGGAAGAGGTTTTTGTGCAACTTAGCGGAGGTTGAATATTTTCTAAAATCGATCTAGGTGACACATATCTTTAAATTCAAATAGATGACAGATGTTCAAAGATTATTGACCATAAATATACATTGAGGATTGTATAAATTCAATCATTTGTCGTTCGGCATAAAGGTTTCTCCAGCTATTTTTCAGCAAGTCATGGACACGATACTGAGTGGCTTTGACTTTGCAGTCTCATATCTTGACTATATTTTGCTGAAAAGTGAAAATCCAGAAGAACATAAGAAAAATATTTTTGGAGTTTTCAAAAGAATTTAAGACTATGGATTCAAGCTGTGGGATTAAAAGCATGAATTCTTTTGGGACAAGTAATTGACAATAATTGCAGGAGATCAGATCCAGCATGTTTTTGAGCCAAACAGGCATTGTTTGTGAGCACCATTAAATGAACTATTGAAGAAAAACTCTAAATGGGTTTGGATGACAGCATGCCAGGAAGTATTTGAAAAAATTTAAAGAAATGCTAATGTCAGACTTGTTTTTGTCACATTACAATCCAAAAAAGAAATAATCATAGCAAGTGATGTTATTGCATACAGTATAAGAGCCTGCATTATGTACAAATTCAAAGACGACTCAACGAAACCCATTGCACACACATCCAGGACACTTCTTCCAGCTGAAAAAAAAAAAAAAATATTCCATGATAGAAAAGGAAAGTTTAGAGATTGTCTTTGCCCTTAAAAAATTTCATAAATTCATTCACAAGAGAACATTTACCTTACAAACAGATCACAAACTGTTGCTAGCTATTTATGAGTCAAAGAAAGACTCATACAGCTAATAGGTTACAGCGATGGGAAACCATTCTACTAAATTACAACTTTAGATTGGATTTCTTGTTGTTGAGTAAGTTAAGTCACGCAGACAGATTGTATAAACTTATTCTAAAAAATAATGACCTTTTAGAAGACATGGTCATTGCTTCTCTACAATCTGAGGTAGAGATAAAAAAAATTCCTTAGAAAGCTCCTGAAATAGAAGTCCAGAAAAGGTGTAGTAAGAGAAAAAGAATGCTTAAGGATTGACATCAACCCTAAAAGAAAAAAACATTACTGTGTAGAGTAAATCTAAAAAGGGAGTGTTATACATGTATCTATGAACAGTAAAGGGTATGTCCCAATCCTTATATAATGCATTGGATTCTGTTAAGAGAGTAGTGTTTACTGTTTAGCAGTTCTCTACTAGCAGGGATTATTTACTTTACAGAGCTTGTGAGTCTTGTATTTGATGATATTATAGATATTACTATTTATTTCCAACCTCTGTTTTGTTATTACTTACACAGTAACCTTTTAGGTTACAACAATTTCAAAATATAAATTATCTTAATGTGAGCATAAATGCTAGTACAAGAAACAAAATAAATCAATATTGACAAAACAAAGTGACAGATTCCATTCTTAAAATTATACAATGGTTTGTTTCTTGCAATTAGCAACTAAAAATACTAACTTAAGCCATTTTGGTGTATTTAAATTTACTAAGAATAAAGCCTTAAATTATTTTAGTTGCAATTGACATCAAATATGGTGTATGATTCATTATTCCGAAGAGTTTATCATAAATTATTATCTGAAGAAAACAATACATAAGCAAATATTAAAATATAAACATGCAGAGAGACTCAACTTGTGGGTTTGGACTATATAGTAAGTTCCTTTATTAATACTTGTGTGTGTGTATATATATATATATATATATATATATATAGAGAGAGAGAGAGAAAATCAACATACCCTGAAGAAGAAAGAGAGGTTAAAAATCAATTTGTAAAATGTGAGTATAAAAAAAAAAAGTGAATCCCATTAAAAGTTTGCTAGAGTGACCCTGAAACCTTATTTGTTGAAGTTGGATAACAAGGAATTCTTGTGAAAAGATTATCACAGGTTAATCTCGATGGAATAAGAAAAGTCAGACAATATGTTGCAATGAATCAGTTTGAAACAAAATGAAGTAGAAGGTGAGCGTCATTTAGACAAGCAGAATAACAATGGCTGACATTAGATGAACAGTAAACAGAAATCAACAAAGAGTCACCATCATGAGAGACAATCAGAAGGTGAAGAAGTGACCTGACCACTGCCACTTTCTCTTTAATTCTGTTCTTCACTCTTAGTGTCACTAATTCTTGGTCTGTCACCTTTCCCTATCATTACCACTCAAATTCCTCATCTTACGTTTCTATTTTTTTTTCTTTTTAACCAAAAATATTTTCCTTGGTCTTTTTCCGCACAACTATTTTGTCCTTGCATAAAAGCAAGCATAGCCTTAGTGGTCAATTAGTAACAACATTGCAAATAGTTATAAGATTTTAAAACAAAATAACTTCCATTCTGTTTCTATTTTATGAATTATATAGCAACTTTCCAAATATTGTATAGAAATATAACATTTTACAAGCTCACTAGTAATTTCAGATATTGATAAAACTTGTAATGAAATTCTAATTCTATATTATATTCTCTGCAAATTTTACTTTTTCTTGTTACCAATTGATTTTTATATTTTTATAAAAATCTGCTAAGTGATCTGTGAAATTCTCATGCACATTAAACTTTGAACTTTTATTTAATCAAAAAATGTGAACAATCAAGTTCACTTGTTGCTAGAAATTATTTCTACAATTATAACCAGTTAGTTCATAATGTTCTTACCACTGATTTATATAGATGTGTTAAGAATATGTATAATAAAACTTACATGTGTGTTTAGACATTTATAAAAAAAGCAAATATGGAAGATTACATGTATTTTTGAAGATGTTGAATAAAAATTATTTCAGTTTCTGTAAATAATTGGATATTAAAAATATCAAGATATTTATATAAAGTACAATTATTACAAGCAAAGGCTAAACATTTAACTAAAAATGTTTCATTAATTCTAATAATGAAATTTAGCAAAGTAGTTTAGCTATCTAAGGATAAGCAATGTATACATGCAACAGTTTGGGTAAAAGCCATTTCAATTGTCTGGAAAAAAAAAAACAAAAAAAAACTAAGACATTTTTAAAATGTAGAATGAGTTATGACAAATATTTATAGAAGATTTTTGATAAATGGAGTTAAACTTTTATGAGTAAATAATGATAAACACTAATAAGGAGTGGAAAGTATCTCATGTACAAAAATAACAGATTTTTTGTTTGAATTTCTGGGATAATTCATTGATTCATCTGCTATGGATTATCAACTCTTTGCATGTTATTTTAAAATATTTTTAGATTATAATAATTGGGGGGGTATGATTTATTGATAAAAGCAGTGGTGGCATTCTAAATTTCCAGGAATCAATTCTATAAAAGGTAAGAAACATTTAAAAAACCTATTCTGCTTATTTTCTTATCAATCTGAGAATGGCAACAAATCACTTTTTAGTATCAAAAAGAACTAAACCATTTTGATAATTTAATAGAAAACATTTATTTATTAAGATATTTCCAGATTGAAATTTTGTTCCCATAATATTTCTGTTTGGAAGCGTAAGGCTTTTTGACTTTAGTGTTACCAGCTGTGTTATGGCTTAACTACATTTGAACTGAATTGCTGCAGATCCAATGAAAGTCCTATCAAATTTTGACTGGAATTTATGACCTTTCCCCTCAAGATATTCACATGAAAGTGAAGTCAAGGAACACAACTAAAATTGGATCATTATCACAATATTTTGGCAGTTGTGCTCTCTGACCTTCAACAAGCATATATCAAACTGGGTAACCTACAAGGGATTATATGCTGAATCCTTTATTTAATTCAAGGTGTTAGAAGGTTCTAATTCAATATAAATAACAAAAAGAGAATGCAATAATGTATATATCTTTATATACTCCAAACATCGAAAATGTAACATATTAACATTAAACAGAAAAAATATTTTAAATCAATGTATTTTACAAACTAGCAACTTACCATCACTGTTCCATGAAGGAAGAAATTTTTATTAAATGTCATTTTAATTAGTATTAAATTTTATAGAGAAACTTTATGATAGATAAGACAGCAAGGATGAGAATTAATAAAACAAACAACTTCTGAATAATTATGACTACTTTCAGAATTTCACACAATATTCAAAAGTAATGTTTAACTTGAGGTTTCAATACAAGTGGCTAATAATGAATCATAAAATAGAGAAAGAAAAAATTCTGTGTGAAAAGGAATCAGTTTCAAAAACTTTGATAATTTTCCTTCTATAAACATATTTTTCTTTTATTTCTATTAAATTTCTTTATAATTAATGCCCCCAAAATATGAATACAAAAAATATTTTTCATTAATTTTTTTTATCAAAAATCCAATTTAATCTTGAGAAAATGTTGTAAAATTCTTTGATTTCTGAAATTCAAATCTGGTTTTATTTTGCTTCATTGAAATTGATCTCTATTATGTGTTTAGCCAACAGAGATTTGAACACAAGACAATATTTGAATTAATTATACTGGATAGTGAGAAGTTAAATTCTTACATATTAAAATGTATATAATAATTTGAAGAATTTACCTGACATATTTTCAGTGTATCTTTAAATTCTTCTGGAATTTTCACATTTACTGTTTTGTCCCAAGTATACCTGATTTCTTAAAATTCTAATTTCTGATCAACAACATGCTATATACTAAAGAGTACAATTTTATTGTTTAAATATTTTATACATAAATGCAAAAAATAACTCAAAGGAATGATGTTAAAAATAGTAAATTAGTAACACAATTTTATTCTAATTACTATGTAAAGACAATGCAGAACCTTATTTTTAGCAGTAAATTATACAGCAGAGTGTTTGTGGAGAAAAGACACAAATTAGAAGGGAAATAATTTGATTCAACACTTAATTCCCAGTCTGTAAAAACAAGAAAAATTCAACTTTATAAGAATAAATTGTTGGATGGATTTTAAGTTTGAATTCTTATTGTTTTGCTAATTAAAGTTGAATCATTACATAAGCTTAGAACAAAAATACACTTTTGGGATACAAACTTTAAAACAAAACAAAGACCCAACTCAAACATATCTTTCGAGTTCCAATTCTAGTTGAATTTCTTACATTCACTTATGCACAAATACTCTTGAGAAAGGTATTAATCTGTCTCTTCCCTCCAGTTATGGGTTAAATAACAGGACAGATTGGGCTCTATAGCCTTGGCTGGAGACTAGTCTACTGCAGAAAGTAATGGCAACCTACTGTGGAAAAATCTTCTGCTCAGTCAGTCATATCTCAAAAGAGACATGATTGTCCAAGCGTGCATCATGTACGGCACTTAACTGAAATACCATTACAATCAACATAATATTGCCAACAATCTGGCTGTGAATTTATTCCATCAAGATAAAAACTGGAGTTACAGATGTTGAAATCTGCTAAAAGGTATTTTGAACTTTGTATATGTGTACACCTGCTGACATATAAATATGTCTAAGAGCTTGAAAAAGTTGTCATCATCAATATGGTATAGTTCCAGTAAATGAGAGTGGAGATATTCTTGTATTGCTCTCACAGATCTTTATAATCTTCCAGTTTCATATGCCCAGTCAATAATATTTCTCAAATCTAACCATTAATTCTATAACATACACTTTTGAGAAGTTCAGAGAATATGGAGAGTGTGAACCTCAAGCGCTAACTGCATTAGTTTTTGCTGGGTGATTTATGAAAAATAAGGTCTTGTGTTATCGAGCAGAGGTTCTCACATTTTTCATCACTGCTAAGCAAAATGCTTGCAACTTTTCATGAATCAGTTTCAAATTATAACATCAGGGCTCATTCATAATAATCTCACCAAGTTGTCAAAGGCTATAATGGATTACCCTCCAACAAAAGTGTCATTTTTGTTTTTTAAACAAGCAAGTAAATTACAGCAAATGTCAAACTTGTATAAACTGCTGATCAATCAAACCCGGTAGATATTCACTTTCACATTTTCTTCATTTTGCTAATTTTTTCTAGATATCTTCTAATTTTTATATGGACTACTACTAATTTTGTTTCTAATGTCCAAGTATTTGTCTCTGGATGAATTTTTATGGCTCCTTTTAATCCTTCATTGTTGGATGATAACTTCTAACCATCATGACCAGGTTCAAGTTCAATACAAATCAACAGAAGAAAATTTTGGAACCAATAACTGCTGATGTTGTGAGTGACTTTGGCAGCACAATGGCCAAGACTGAACATAATTATGTTTACTCATCTTTATTATTGGGGGAGGGGGGGATAAAAATTTCAAACACCTGAAAGAAGTGATGCAGACTATCAAAATATGGAAATGCACACACAAACAGAAGGAAACTTATAGCATTAATCCAAACAAAAATGAAAAAATAAAGCCACTTTATAGTTAAAGATAACTTTCTAGTAGAAATTGCAATTATTTCAAAATTTAAATTAGTTAATTTTACAACCCATCTACAAGATACCTAAGATAATGTGCTAATCAAATATGCATTTCTATAATCTTTTTATCATTTCAAAGCAAGTCAATAAAACCACTAAGGCTGTGTTACTGAGTGTAATAGAAAATGAGAAAAAGAAAGCATTAAGGAGAGAGAACAATAAAAGAACAGGAATTTAGATAAAATAACAATTGACATTACATTTAAATTTTTGAAGATCAAAGTTGACTGGAATGCGAGAAGCTGGAAAAGTTACACAAGCAAGAAGTGTGAGAGAAGAAACTGCTAGCATAGAACTTATGGTTACGTCTAACCATTTCAACTAAGTTGATAAGACCTTTCCATCAAAATAGTAGTGCATTGTCAAATGCATTTGTAATTTATGAAATATAGATATAGGTTTTTCTACATTTATATTGCTTGTTCCGATAACATTTTGATCATAAAGATTAGCATTACTAGTTCTTTGAAAAAATGTGTACCATCCTTTCTCTATTCCTGGCTTAATTCTACTATGAGCTATATTCATTAAAATCCTAATTATAAGTTATATGGCTCAATATGCTAATTGTCCAATGAAATTTTCATTCATTTGTACTTTGGTATTATGAAGATGGGTCGACAAAATACTTCCAATATTTTGCAGCTGTCACACATTTACAATTTCTGTAAACTTTTTGATGTCAAAATCATCTAAGACTGATAGCAATTCTATCTAGTCCTGCTGTTTTCTTTCTGTTTATCATGGCCATTGCCAATCATACCTCAGATTTTAAGGCTACATGTCCTATGTATACATATATTGTAATTTTCTCTCCTCTATTGTTGTGGAATAATTCTCTAACGTCTTCATTCCATCTTTGAAATTTTTTTTCTTTTAGGAGTGTTCTCTTTTTAGATTTTATGCCTCCTGTTAAGTAGCAACTCTTCTGTCCTGTTATTTCTTCCATCATTTTATGTATGCCTGCCATGCCTCTGTTCTGCAGTGTTTCTATCTCTGCACACTTCATGCTATTCATCTTTTGCCTGTTTGCATTTTCCTGATATTTATTTTTGCTTAACATCCTATATACAGTGCCATTCCTTGGCAGTGTCTGCTGCTTCTTTCGTTAGTTCAAGAATTTAATCACTCATTCTTTTTTTTGTTTCACTTTTCATGATCTATACTGTCTTTATTAAGAAACATTCTCTTCAGATTCATTTGTTTGCTGCCATTACATAAAACTTGGCCTGTGCACCCTGTTTTGAATGTTCAGCAGCTGTAGTAAGACACTTCTCATTTTGATATGAATTTCTACTGTCAGGATATTCATTGTGGTCTCTATTGACTAATAATACTGTGAATGATAAACAACACTGGCTTTATCAGCAGCTACAGCACCAACAAATTCTATCATTCTATGAGATGATTCTGTATTATCTACAACATTTTTAAAAGCCATTTCCACCTAATTATGATGGATGGTCAGGTCCTTTTTGCAAGTAGATTTCTATAGTCACAACATATTTGGTAGAGTTATACATTACCAATTGTATTATCTCAACAAGAGACTGTGGTGGTGGTAGTAGTTTTAGCAAATCATTTCGACATATTTGGGAAAGACATAAAAGTAATAAAGAATCACTACTGGCAGCAAACCACCTGCATACGGACAGGTAACAAATTCAGCAGATATACAAAGATAGAAAGCGGCGTAAGACAAGGATGTGTCTTTTCACTGGATCTATTCAACTTGTACAGCGAGACTATTCTGAGGACCCTAGATGTTTTTTTGTTTTTTTTAAATCATTTTACCCCAAGCAAGGCATTCCACTGCAACTGTTACGTAGGGGAAAGTGATGAAAAAGAGTGATTAGTTATAGGAAATGTCGGAAAGAGGGTGGTAGACGGATGAGGATACAGAGGATGGGGGTTGGGTAGATGGGTAGAGTGTTTGAGGGAATGGACGCAAGTTAGTGTGATAGATGTCTATTGACCTTACATTTAAATTCCTGGAGATTGTATGCCAGGATTCGTCATCAGAGGCCACAATTTGAACAACATAAGGTACGCAGATGATATAGTGCTTATAGCAGACTCGGAAAGAAAACTACAAGACCTCTTACAGATGGTAGCTGATGAGAGTGACAAGAAAGGACTACAAATAAACTGCAAGAAAACTGAAGGCATGGTCATTAGCAAAAAGAGCAGCCCAAAATGCCAAATACAGGTGGAGGATACTAAAATCAAGCAGGTACAAAAATTTAAATACCTGGGAAGTGTTCTAACAGAAGACGGAAAGTGTGACACAGAGATCTGAAAGTGAATTGTCATGGCAAAGGATGCATTCCAGAAGCTGAGTAGAGTATTAAGAGACAGGAGAATTTTGCTAGAAACAAAGAAAATACTGGATTGCTATGTGATGTCAGTTCTTCAATATGGCAGTGAATACTGGACAATATCATTGAAGATAAAGGAAAAAATTGAAGCAACTGAAATGTAGTTCTACAGAATGATGCTGCAAATATCATGAATCGAGCATGTGAGCAATAATGAGGTTTTGAAAAGGATGGAAACGAAAAGGAAATTAATACTGAGTATCAGGAAGAGACAGCTAAAGTTCCTGGGACATGCAATGAGGAAGGAGGGCTTGGAGAACCTGATACTAACAGGCCAGATAGAAGGAAAGAGAGATAGAGGAAAACAGTGTGTAATGTACCTGACTGGCCTGAGCAGGTGGATGGCAGAACAGAGGTTGTGTGGTGTAACAGGAGAAAGCATGCTAAAAACCACCAGGGATAGAGAAACGTGGAAGGCCATGATTGCCTACATCCTGAAAGGACAAGGCACATAGAAGAAAAATGCAGCATTTGTTAAGGTACTCCTAATCAATTTTTTCAGATACTGACTAAATATTTTATTACTTCAAGTGATATCTCATATACATGAAATGGGCATATATGGATTAAGCCAAAATTCAATAAAGCTTACTTTTGATAATGAGATCACACCTTTTTAGTAATGGTGATCAGTAAGACAAAGAGTAGTAATGGCCAAAGTTCTTAATTTTTTTTATGGATCACAAGGAGTTAATTCTAATTGATGGAGAACTTTATTAGCATTGATGGGCATACTCAGATAATGTTACTAGAAAAAAAAAACTGCTGGGTTTTATGCAAACTTTTATAAAGGAAAGTTTTGATTGCTTTCAAATCCAGTGCATTTTTTTCATAATAGTTCCAGATTGATTTTTTTTTTGTAGAATATTTTTCTTTCAATCATCAGGTTTCAACAATTTGTATTGGTTAAGAATTGAACATTTGTAGATGCCAAGACTTGTTTTCAGAAATATTGATTTTGAATGCAACAATGATAATGAACTTAAATTTATAAGAAATTACAGTATGAAAAAAAAAAATTAAGCATTAACAAAAATCCGACATTTTTTCCATAATTTCTTCTGAATTGTTTCCTAAATGTCAAATACAAGAGATAAAAAAAAGAACAGTATCACTAGTGATAGTATAACTCAAATTTGACATCTTTGGTCATTGGAATTTTTTTTTTCAAATAAAAAGTATCATACAATAAGATAGAATAAGGACAAATAAAGACAAGATTTATATTCTAATTAAATAAAAATGACAGTCAATAACAGTACAACATATACAAGCCTTAGGAAAAATTCAGAAGCTAAGAAAATGACTTCTATATAAACTTAGGGAAAGGAAGTCAGAAGTTAAGCAATTGTCTTTTTCTTACTTGACACAGAAAAATGTCTTTTTCTTTTTAACACAAGTGTGTTATTAGAAATGAAATTTGAATTTATAGCTAAAAAATCAAAATTAAGAAAATGATTACAAGATCAAAAACTTCAACATCAACTTAAACAGAATCTACTATTGGGAATGGGAGCTTCTCTACATTTGAAAGTATCCAAACAATTCTTTGTCAATTTTTCAAAAAATCATGATAAACTATTATTGCATATGACAATCAGCAACTAACTCATTTGAATAATACATTTAAAAGAGAAAAAAAAAACTTGCATAGTCTTGTGAGGCTGCTCTGATCAACACTTGAATAATATTGGGGTATCTTGTAGTGTTATGTTGTACATGGATGGGTGTCCCTACAAGTGCTTCTGGTGGGCAACACTGAGGCTACATTATGCTGCAGTCTGCACTAGTTTCTTTCCTACACATGTTGCATTTGATGACCGACTGATACTACTACTCTAAGATTCTCCTTACCAAAAAAATCTCTAATTATGACATCACACAAAGAATTAAAACTAAACCTGCTAAACAAAAATCACCTAAACCTGTTAACATCTCTTTCTTGAACATCCATGGTATCCGTACCAACTTTTGCTGCATTGAATCCTTCCTCCATATAAATTCACCTGACATCTTAGCTCCCTGTGAAACTATCCTTGACCCTTTTATTTCTTCCTCTGATTTCTATATCCCTGGTTACCTTTCCCTCTTCAGGAAGGACTCCAATGTCCATATGCATGGAATTGGCATTTATGTCAGTAAACAACTCCCTTTAGCTAGGGTGATTTCTCTTGAATTGCCAGATCATTCCTACATACGGCTCCATCTCTCTCTACTAACCTTGGTTAGCTATCTTTTCTTTCTCTACCACTCACTTCATCTCCTGACTGTTCCATACTTGACAGCATCTTGAACAACATAGATAAGGCCATTTCCTCAGATATTTGTGTTAGGAGACTTTAATGCCCACCATGCCAAGTGGCTGGAAAACTGTTCCTAATGGATCAGACTCACTGCTAGACCCGTTTCATTTCTATCCCTGACACTTGCCATGTCATACAGCTTTGCCCTCTTGACAACTCAGATTATGCTGTGGTTTCTGTTAATAGCTCCTTCCACTCTCCTTTCCCCCAGGAACCTCTGAATATCTTACATCTATCAAAAAGCAGACTGCAAGTCATTCCACAATTTCCTGTATGATGTTCTTTGGAAGAAAATTTTTAGATTTTTCGTTGAAGACTGTGCACCAGAGGTCGCCTCTTGGGTTAAAGCTGGCATCAATGCTTTCATCCCAGCAAGGAAGTCACAATTTAAACCTCACTCATCCGCTGGTTCTCCCCGGCTTGCTCAGCCACTATTGCCCACAGAAAACACTTCTTCAGGCTTTACCAGAGCCACGTGTGACCATAATAGGTGTCTTTTTGCTTCTGCTCATAATGAGTGCAAGAGGATTCTAAATGATGCCGCAAGTTTGACTCCAAAGACTACTGGCAGCTCTGTAGAAATGTGTTAAACAACAGCAAGCCCTCAATCCTCCCTTTAATCAATACATTTGTGGTCCTCATATCTTCAGCAGACAAGGCCAAGTCTCTTGCTCGCAGATTCTCCACCAACTCAACACTTGATTCGTCTGGAGTATCCGCACGACTTCCCACCTAGAACTGAGGCTCAACTGAGTGACTCGCTGGCCTCTAACAATTTCAAGCTTTACCCCCATAAGGCAAGTGAAGGTGACAATCCCAATCATTGTCCTGAAGAAATAAGCTCCTGAAATCTCCAACTACTGCCTCTTGCTTTCCTGCCTGCTGGAAGTCCTCCTCTGTGGTTCCTGTATTTAAGAACTCTGGAGAAAAATCAGACTTCTCCTACCGATTTTTGGCAAAATGTTTGAGGCTATTATTAATGCTGAAGTGGTTCAACATCTCACAGCCTCCTCTTCAGTAAACAGTATGGTTTCTGCTTCACCAGGTCTACTACTGATATGCTAATAACAATCAGAGTATATATATATATATATATATATATATATATATATGTATATATACCAGGCTTCCGATGAGAATGGTGAAACTCGAGCTGTTGCCCAAGATATCTCCAAAGCATTTGAGTGAGTCTGGCATGCTGGCCTTCTATGCAAGCTAGAGGGCTATGGTATAACTGGATGTTTGTTTGATCTAATGCAGTTGTTCCTTTTAAATCGCATAATAAAGGTAGTATTGAACAGGCATGCTTCCAGATACTATCATACGAACACAGGTGTCCCTCAAGGCTCTATTCAAAGTCATACGCTTTTTCTGATTTTCATTAATGATCTCCCTGATGTAATTAGATCCCAAGTAGACATCTATGCTGATGACACCACCATTTACTTCCACCTCGATAAGAAATCTGCTGAGGCTGACAAAGCAAACCTTGCTGATTTTGAAAAGGATCCCCAATCTGTGGTGGACTGGGGTAAGAAATGGTTTGTAAATTTTAATGCTTCCAAAATAAAGCTGCTATCCTTTAACCACCATAGACAATCGCTCCTATCCCTACCTACCATCAGCATGGATCATGCTAGTCTTCCTGAAAGCAAAACACTGTGCCTCCTCAGCTTAACTCTCTTAGCCAACCTAAAGTGGAATGATTACATTAAATTCATAGCTATATCTACTGCTAAGAAGGTCAGTTCACAGTGTAGGGCCAGGAAGTTTTTCTCGTCTGAATCTATCTTGCACATATATAA
The DNA here is from genome assembly GCA_037127315.1 of Ascarosepion bandense. Lineage (NCBI taxonomy): Eukaryota > Metazoa > Mollusca > Cephalopoda > Sepiida > Sepiidae > Ascarosepion > Ascarosepion bandense. The sequence continues at coordinate 5,152,347 of JBBBDQ010000547.1, read as the reverse complement.
ATCTACCATCTGCTTGTGCATTGAATACTGCTGTCAAATCTAGTCAAATATCCCTGCTATTCATCTCAGGGTTCTTGACAAAATCCAATGGAGAATCTGCAATGTAATCAGCTCAACTTGGTAGCTCAACTCCAGTCACTTTCTTACCAACATAATGTGGCTTCCCTCTGTCTCTTCTACAAATATTTTCATGGCTTCTGCTCTGATGAGGTTAGCTCGCTGGTGCCCCACTCTGCATGAATTTACTATCGCTACTAGGTCCTACCCTTTTTACAATGAAACCAATCAAAGGTAACTGCAACTTCTACTGCCTCACCTTCTTTTCTCGCACTTCCCACTTGTGAAATTTCCTTCTGTATACTTGCTTCCCCGACAATCTCCAAGAATTTAAATGCAATGTCAATTACCATCTCTTATTTCCTTGACTCACATCCTTTCCCTGACAACCCTTGTATCATGTTTTTCTCCTTTTCCACTCTACTCTCATGCAGCTCTCTTCACACCAGTGTTGTCATCCTTCTCTTACCCATTCTCTGACAACCCCTATAACATGTTCCTCTTTCTCATCACTCTCCTCTTATGTAACCTGTGCACCAGTGGCAGTACTGCCTTAATTAGGGTGAAATGATTATAAAAAAAAAAAAAATGAAGTGATTTTTACTGACTGACAATTGACATTCTTAAATTGAAGATGTAAGGCAGTAAACATGGACTTGGGATGTGAAGTTCTCCTTGAATGCTGTTTATTCCCTACATTTGTCACCTTGAGAATATCACTCATGTCACACTTATGCACGATTCCTTGTCTAGTGAGCAGTTTCAATGTGTTATAGAAGTCAAGTGGGTCAGGTTAGAGGTAATCATGAGATATTTCACAATCTATAATATAAAAATGCCCTTAGCTTCTCTTTAGGATTTGACTGATAATGAAGATATAATAAATTTGAACTTATCCCCTACCTCATTTCAATAGACTGTGAATACTGTTAAAATTTGGAAGGTGGGGACTTTTTTTTATAATTTTACAAAGAAAAATCCCTGAAGACATTATTTCAGTAAATCTTTTTTTTTTTGATATCCAATCATAAAATCTTGAAAATTTAGAAAAATAATTAAGTGAAGCTAAATAAAAAAAAAATTTTGGAGAGTAATTCAGTAAAACATTTTCTTTCTTTTGTATTTTCTAATTTGTTGATATGGATGTATTTTTTTCTCATATATGTTTTCCTGCTAATTTAGTAAATATTGATTACATTTTAGTTATTTGATTGATTTATTGATTACTTTCACTTATTTTTGTCAAAAAATTATTGTTAAGCATAAACAATATCAATTTCTTGATTATTTCATATCTCTTTCATACAAGGGATGACAATAGAAAATTACTGTTATTTATCTATGATCTTAACAGCTCACAGGATACTAGGCATAAATGTTATCTTCATTATATTTTGGGCAAAGAGTCAACATTACTGTTACAAAATTCAGTTAATTAATCTTTAAATTTACTAATTTGAAAACGAAATTTTGAAATTTTTCTATAACGGTGGTTCAACGAGATTGAAAATATTTTAAATGCATTTTTTCAATTCAACTGTTGGCATTGCCTAAAGAATATTGGACCAATTGATCAAATGATAAATATGAAAACAAAAACATGAAAATTAAACAACATATTTTTCAAATAGAAACCCCTATTAAAAAAAAAAAAACTTTCATGAAGCTTTTAGTTTTAATTCCAATTACTAATATATTCAATAAGCAAAATAATTTGTTGTAGTTAAAACCAAATTTAAATTGACTCACATTTATTTTTTTAAATTGTTAAAATCAGCTATATTGACAAATCTGTCAACACAAAGATTTTTTTTTATTATAAAAAGAATTAAATGAGTCACTATTGCAAAAAATTATTTTGAATACAATGTACAAAAAATGCTTTGAGTCTTTTACTTCTGAAAATATTCAAAGTAATGTAATATTTTATTGAATTTTAGGTGTTTTAGCTTTTTTTATAGTCTTACTTAGGAAGATGTTAATTTAGGAAAAGCTAAAAACTTAAGTTTACTACAACTATACACTTACTGCTCTATATAACTATAGTTGCCACTCTTAATTTTCGTCACGTATGGACATCTGTATTTACAAAAATTGGCACATTTTCAGAACAATTTACCCCATCTAAACAGCATTTAGGTACATCCACTAAATTGCTTAAAAAAAAAAACAAAAAAAAAGCATAGTATTAATAAAAAAAGGCTCCAAACTTAATAAAAACAAATTTTTTCCATCAAAATGTTTATATTATTATTAAGAGAAAAGATCAAAGTATTTTTTAATTATTTTTCAAAATTTTTTAATCCCTTCTAAGACGTTTGAAATTTTGGTAAAAAGTCTTGCTTTGATTTTAGTTAGTGGGTAACCAAATAGTTACGAGAGTTTACAATGGAAAATGTCATAACTCGGTATTTTTCCAATGACAAACACATTAATTTGGAAATTTTTGCAAAAATCAAATAATTGTTGGATTTTAATGAAACTTTCAGGACTTAGTCACAAATGAATTAAATTATTTTTCAAATTATTTTTTTAAAATCTTGGTTAAAATATGTGTTTTTTTTTTTTAACATCTGTTACCCTCCCTCCACGTAAATTAATGAAATTTTAAGAAATTAAGTTTTGTTGCGATAAATAATTTTATTAGTTAAACACAGGACTCATTGAATATTGTAAATCATTATTACATTTTTGAAAAATTTTGCCTCTCTTTCCGAAAAGTCTTCTCCCAATAGTAAAATAAAAAATGCAATATAACTATAACATTATTTAATTTTATAAGTTTTTAATTGCTTGAATAAATAATAAAAAATTAAGGACATAATCTGAAGAAAAAATTTTTTTTGATTAATAATGACATTTTACGAGAATTGTTTTCATTTTTTTTTTTGTTAATAATAATAATTTATAATGTTTCAAAAATATTTTTAAAATACTTCAAAGATTTGTTGGGGTTAATTTTAAAATTTATTAAGCTAAGAATATATTTAGTAATCAAAAATTAAAAAGTCTAATACAAATCGTTCTGCCTCATTTTTAATTTTCATATTATTCAGAGTTTCCTACCCTTATACCCCCAAAAATTTGTAGAATTATGTCACTTGTGATTGCCATACTTATCTTTATCTCTAATCTGACAACACATTTGATATACAGAGGACAGGTCAAAAAGTTCAATCTGGGATTAAAAAATAGTTTTATTCTAAATTTCATGCTATAAATAAGTAATACTTGTGTAAATAAGATTAATTTAACATAAAATAATATTCCAAAAATAATGTGTCACAGATGTATATTTTATTTTTGCAAGATTTATAAAACCGAGAATTAACTTTTGTTTACAAATGTGTCAATCGCTTAAAAATGGCCAAAAAATTGGGGGGGGAAAAAAAAAAAAATGAAAATTTTTAATTTCAATCAATATTTTGTCTGAAATACAGAGTATTTTGCTTACTGGAAATAGTAAATTTAATCATTTAGCTTTCAATTAAAACTAAAAACTTTCAAGAAAACTTTTTAAAAATTCAATTTAAAATTTAGATATCGAAAATGAATGGAGGTACTTAATCCAAATCGTCACCACTATTTCAAAAACTTATGGATATAATCAGATCTAAAAAAGAAAACAAAAACAACAAAAAAAAAAAAAAAAAAAAAATTTAGAAGCATTATGTTTATTATGAATGTAAGTGAAAATAATGTGTCAAGCATATTTAAACTATGTGTGTTACGTATTTTGAACAGAAATGTATTATGTTACTGTCATTCACATATACTAACGTTACTGACATATACACACACTTAATTCGTTTACAGTTTATTTGAATACACTTGACACATTTTTGCTTATATATACTTACATTCATAATAAACAATGCTTTTATGCATTAGCACACTCATTTAAACACACAAGTTTTTCTTCAAGGTTTATTCATCCATTGCTTTATCACACTTGACATGTATCTGACCAATTAAACTATAGCGGGTTATCCATTCTTTTCCAGCTTACAGTGGAGAGTCCGTCCTAGTGAGGGGTAGCTGTGTATTGTTGAAGATTGACGGAATTTGGCCTTGTTGTAGATAGCCCACTATAATTCATTATAAAATGATTATAAATCAAAAAAGGCAAATTGAGTTGAAAAATAGCATTTTATATATACCCATATCAAGGTTTTTACAATTAAAGTAATACTTAAAGTATAGGTCCAACTGACAAAATGTTCATGGCAATAAAATGCTGAAAAGAGAATTAATGCTTAGGAATGTGGTAACGTTGTAAGTAAGGAATGTCTGATGTAGTCGCTCCTTAGGTCAGTAAGTAGTTTTGAGACAGGGAAGAAGGTAAAAAGGTAAGGGAGGCAAACGTGGTAAGCCACTTGACTTTGGTCAAGGGGGCTACTAATTACACTCCTCTCTCTCTATAGTCAGATTTTATTTCCACTTTTTGGATCACAGGTGATCATTTGGGAATTCATATCCGTATGTGATTCTGGGTTTCCCATTGGCCGATAAATAAAATTTGCGTAGGCTTGCGAATTGGAAATTTAATATTTAATTAATTTTTAGTTTTCAACCGAAACATCTGCGCAAACCCAGATGCACACCCACCGTCGAGTTTTGGTCATTTGCTTTTTGGTTGTGAGGGTGCAAACATCTGGTCCCTTGCTATGCTCCGTATCACCACAAAACCATACCTCAATCAACATACTGTCTCTTAGATTTTTAAATCATTTGTCTTTAATGAATCTCTGAAGAAGCTTGTTAAAGTGAAACATGTTAGAATAAAAGACACTTTTTCCTACTTGTTCTTTACTTATTCAAGCCATATATAAAACGAAAAAGCTAAAAAAAACTGGTTTTTTTTTTTTAAGTTTGGGCGTTTTTTTTTTAAATTCTGCATTCTCATTTTTTGACCAATCTTTGGAGGTTAGTCAGACAGTTAAGTGCTATATGTAATACACGCTCGGCTTGGGCAATCATTTATCAAAAGATCGATGACTGACTGTGCAGCAAATTTTTCCACAATAGGTTACCATTACTTTCTGCAGTAGACTGGTTGCCAACCAAGGCTATAGAATCCAATCTGTCCTACTATTCAACCCATAGCTGGAGAGAGAAGCGACGGATTCATACCTTTCCCAAAGGGTATTTGTGCCTAAAACAACGAATTCAGCTGGAACTCCAAGCTGATATCCGCTGCACCATAAATTCCAATCAAAATTTTTTAAATACTTATAAAAACAGAAAAAAGCAATATGTAGCAGCACTAACCACGTGTGCAGCAATTATTATTAAATAAATTTCCATCACAGACTTATAAGGAAAAAATATTTGTAATTTCCTAACATTAAATTGTCTTCCCAAAATAAAAAAAAAACAGTGGAAATAAAGCTTCTAGTTTTCAGCAGATCTATTTTTTGTTTTAAAACAAACTTGTCTATTTCTCTTCTTAATCTACTTCGAGATTATTTGTAGAATGTAGAGACTGTTAAAAAAAAGTAACAGCATAACAATATACTTATACTTTAAACACTCTACCTGCCCTTGTTCAACTTCTTGTCATCTGGTTTATGAAGTTAACAAAATATGCGTAAAGAAAGAGAAGCAGCGACGTAATCAAAGAAGCCTGGGTCATCAAAGTATCCTGCTTCGCCACATCTCCCTATTGATTTCATTTATGTTGTAGTTAGAACCATATGGATGGAGAGAAAAAAAATTGATAGCAGTTCGGCAACTAAATAGGTCAAACATAGCTAAATATTTCCTAAAGACTGCTCTTTTAGATAAGGAATGTGTTCTTATCAGCATCTTCAGTAAAAAAAGGAAACGCAATATTAAAAGAAGGAAAACAAAGACAATAGATTCAATAAGAAAAAAAAAGAATTGAAGTTAGAAAAGCAAAAGCAAAAACAAAAAAGTATAATCTTGCAGGCTTTGGTATTGGATGGCAGACCTTATATTTAAAAAAATATATCTTAGTGACTACGTTCTCACTTATACCCTTAAAATATCTTCTTAGTGACTACGTTCTCAAACAGAACGATAAGTACAAAACAAGTACAAGTCTTAGTGATTTTATGGAAAAAGAAAGGGAAAAATAAAAGCAGCAGCAGCAAGAAAGAACGTGACTGAAAGACGAAAAATAAAATAAATAATAGTGTTCAGGGTTTTTTTTGTTTTTTTTTTTGTCGATAAAAACCAGTCCAAGGCAAGACGACCTATGGAAAGAAGGGAGAAAGTTAAAGTGCAAATAAAATAAAAAAAGTAAACGAAACGTGTTAATAATTTACGATTCTTTCTTCATAAGAACATTACTCTTTTCTGAATTTTGTTTAACACGTGGCATTTCAATATCTTTATTTATTGTCACAAAAGATAGCAAGCATATTGGTAGAGTACACAATAACAGCTAGGCGAGATAGTAATCGTAGCTGCAGTAGAAATAGTAGCCATGTCTAGAACTGAAATTTGAAAAGAAGAGGTCAAAGGAGGAGGGAGGTCAAGGTTAGTAGAAGTGGCCGAGGGTACTTCAGCTGGATAGCTTGTTTTCAGTTGGGTACAACTAGCAGGAGGTTAGAAAGTGGAATTTGAAGGCAGTAATATAGGCGGGTAGAGAGCAACAATTAAAAGTAGACAAATTTTATTTTAACTTAGACATTTACACCACACTTCTAGTGCTTTTTTTTTCTTTGTCTTCAAACTTGTATTAAGGATTGTTTGACCTGGCGAGAACACGCTTAACGTGCGTGTTTCACCAATAGTTTTTCTGAGAGCATGTGCGTGATTTTAATAGCTAGATATATAGGTAAAACGCCAAAACAGTGTAAATAAAATTTACTTGGGTTTTCAAGTGGTTCTTTAACTGAATACTTTTTTAGTTTTATTTTATTTTATTTTTTTACGTCTTTGATCAGCTTCTTTATTGCTAATGACAGCCTAAGGAAGAGTACAGACACCATAAAACGAGTGTATTTTGTAAAATAATTACTTTAATGCGTTTTTTTTTTTTCGAAAGTTTAAAAAAGTAAAATAAAATCAGGCAATTTCCTATTGAAATTGAAAATTTCAGTACTTATTTTTTTTATTCATAATCATGAATAAATACTAAAAATATTTCCAACTAGTGAGTCACTTAGTCATTCATTAAATTTTAAATGAATGAGTTTGAAATATTTTTTAGGGTTTGTTTCTTCATGGATTGGAGGCTTATATATCTTTCTGACCTGTGAAATGAGTGACGGCAGCCAGATATGTGTTAAGTTTATAACCAAAAAAGTATGACTGACCAGAATTGACATAATTGCCCAAAAATTTTATTCTGTAAAGGGAAAGAAACCGTGAAACATATGACCTTTTAACACACTAAAATATACTTAAAACCCTTTAAGTACGTCCACTAATTCACTGAAAAAAAAAAAAAAAAAAAGCATAGCATGAAGAAAAAAGGCCCCAAACTTAAAACAATTTTTAAGTTTTTTTCCATCACAAAGATTTGCTATTATTAAGAGAAAAGATAGAAGTATTTTTAAATTTTTTCAATCCTTTCTAACACGTTCGAAATTCTATTTTATTTTTCGTCAGCGGGTTGACCAAATTTACTATTACGGAACTTTTTTTTCTTTTTTTTTAAACATCTGTTACCCCAGTTCCGCGTAAATTAAAGAAATTTTAAGAAATTAAATTTTGTTGCGAAAAATGGTTTTAAACGCAGGAATCATTGGGGAATCATCTATTTTTTTTTTTAGGTTTTCCCTGTGTTTCCGAAAATCTGCTTTGAATAGTAAAATAAAAAATGCAATAATTAAATCTAATAAATAATTAGATTTAATTATTGCATTTTTTATTTTTATAGATAAATTAGATAAGCTTTTAATTGTTTATATATAAATTTTAAAATTCTTCAAAGCCTTGTTGCAGTTAGATTATTAAGTAAAATTGAAAAGTTTATTGTAAATCTTCGAGACAAAAGGACCTGTTTAATAATCGAAAATAGAAAGTTTAAATATCAGTTTTTGAAGTTTTAATTAATTGCAGTTTTCATTCCAAGCTAAAAACTAAATTTAATATATTCGTGGTAACTCAATAAGCAAAAGTTTGGTTAATTTCAAACAGAATGGAATCGATTTTTATGTTTCCTTATCAGTAACATCCATATAAATTTGTCCACATTGACAGCTCTTAAGTAACAAACATAATTTTCTTTTCTTTTTTATAAAGAAAAGAAAAACTTTCAAAAATAGTTAATATTCATAAAAATATTCTAATTTAAAAAATTGGTAAATTTTTTATTTGTTCCCCGAAGGCCTTTACCCCTTCAAATCTTTCCAAAACAGCTTTATTTCCGTGATGTCGAACTCAAATCGCTAATTGTTTATGGAAGAAAAGAAACCTACCTTTATATTGATGTTAACAACCAGAAGAAAAAAAATCTAACTATATCTCACCCCTTACCACCGTTCTCATATCTGATTTAGTGCAGAATGACTTTAGGCGTAGGATGCTTATTTCGGCCTATTTACTTTCTTTGTGCAATTACTACGCGATTTGTTTTGTTTCGGAACTCAATTTCGGCTGAAAGTTGCGTGTATTTGCGTTTTATTGTCTCCTTTTTGGGGGGCTGTTGCGTGTATTTACGTGTTTTTTTCCTTCCTTTTTATGGGCTGTAGAATATATTTTTTAAGAAAGTTAACTTTCAAATAGAAATTTAGGGTTAGGATTATTGCGTGTTTTTATTTTTCCTTTTCTTGGTAATGAATTTAAGAAAGTTACGTGTACTTAAATTGAAAAGAAAATTAACTTTCAAATATATGAAAATAAGTGATAATTGGGTTAAGGTTAGGGTTATTGCGTAAATTTTTTTTTCCTTTTTTGTATTATATATTTGATTAAAATATTTGAAGGTTAATTAAACTACACTCGCTACTTATTTTCATATATTTGAAACTACTTTCAAAAAAAAAAAAAAATCTATATTTTCAAATAATTGAAAGTTAACTTTCGTCATAAAAAAATTAAGTAAAACTACTACAATATCACTTATTTTCATAAATAAAAGGAAAAAAAAACACGCAAATATTTTTTCATATATTTGAAGGTTAAGTAAAACTACAGTTATCACTTATTTTCATTATATATTTGAAAGTTAACTTTCTTCTGAAATTAAAAAAAAAAGAAAAAAAAACTCGCAAATACACGCAATGCATCTGAAGGTTAATTAAACTACACTTATTTTCATAAATTTGAAAGTTAACTTTCTTAAGGAAATATCTATTTGAAAGTTAACTATCTTAAAAAAAAAAAAAAAAAAAAAAAAAAAATTCTTCAGACCACGCAACTTTCAGCGGAAATTGAGTTTCGAAACAAAACAAATCGCGTAGTAATTGCACAAAGGAAGTAAATAGGCCAAAAATTAGCTTACTACGCGTAAAGTCATTCTGCAGGTATTAAGAGATTTCAATGATGGTTGAGGGGTGAGATAAACAGCTAGAAGAAGTTAGATTTTCTTTTTCTGGCAGTTTTTTTCAATAAATAATTATCGACTTGAGTTCAGTATACATTTGCACGGAAATGAGGATGTTTTGGAAAGATTTGAAGGGGTAAAGGCCTTCGGGGAACAAATAAAAAAAATTACCAAAAAATTAATTAACTCTACCGAACTGAAACAAACATTACTTTTAGTTAAAATATTGCAGAAAAATAATCTTATTTTAAGATAGAGGGGTTGTTTCTACGTTTTTACGTACTGAGTGATTTATTGACAGTATTTGGGAAGTTTAAGAAGGGCATAATAAAAAAAATAATAAAATAAAAACACGATGAATATATAACGTGAACACCTTTTTTTATATTTTAACTACCCGGTAAAATATTTTGATTCTATTTTATTGAATTTGACTTTATATCTTTACTTTCTGAACTTGATATATTTTTTATTTAATCTACGAAGGTAGATTGTTCTTCGTTCCATGTTTAGGGTTCTCTCGTCCAACTCTTGTTTTTAGTACTGCTCAGTTATTGCTCGCTGTTTCCAAGTACACACTGCCGGGATTGTACAGGAATTCACGAACCTATCTGCAGATGGGTTCTCAGTATTTACTCGAACATCCCTACAAAGAGGGGGATGTAACAAAAAGGCGGGAAGGTTGCTTTTACCGTGAGCCATTCCGAGTTCGTACGCTCGGGCAAAAAATTCCCGTAGACTCCGCATATGTGTTGTCGGGCTCTCGCCTACCCTAGACGAAAGTTCCTTTCGCCATAGACTCGTTGGGGTTCCTCTCCACCCAAAGGCAAATAGTCCAAAAAGGATAGAGTTTTGATTTACTGATACAAGCTGAGTTCCCCTGGACAGATCCATTAATGAGAGAAATGGATCATGCAACATTCTCCCCGGCCTTATTACTATAGAGAAAAAGAAGTCATTGAACTGAGAAGGCATTCTTTGCTGTCTGTGACGCCGTGGAGGATTGCTAGAAGCACGATTAGGTTCTTCCTCGTTCTCGATCAAACTGGATTTGATCCTTATGCGTTTTGGTAGTTTACGAGTGACTTGCTCGTCCTCTGAAGTATCGTTAGGTGGGTGTGCTCTCTTCTGAGAAATCTGTTCGTAATCACCCGAGATTCCTCAATATTTAGAAAGAGACCATATCTGTGTTTCTTCAAAATCCGTTGAAGTGTCATGAGGACAGCCCTCGCTTACGCCTGTGGATCCTGATTCCCTGCTGGAGCAAAGTCTCTTAGCGAGTAACAGACATGCGCATATTGGAGGTTAGCATCTCGTAGCATCACCAGCGATTAGTTTTTAGTCAATCGTGTGTCTTTAATAACATCGTTCCCGGTTTCGAGAGCGAAGGAGGTATGGACGTTCCAGTAGAATTTCTTACACTGCGCCTCCTCGCCTCTCTTCTGATCTCAAATGGAACCACTACATCGAATCCATAGCTAAATCCACTGCCAAGAAGGCTGGGTCACTGTGTCGATCCAGGACGTTCTTTCCGCCTGAATCCATCCTGCATATATACATGTCTACCATTCGAGTACTGCTGCCATTTATGGCCAGGCGCCCCTGCCGCTCACCTCAGTGTTCTCGACAGGCTCCAAAGGAGAGTTAGTAACGTGATAGGTGCTGACTTAGCGGCTTGACTACAGCCACTTCCCCACCGACAAAATGTGGTCTCCCTTTGTCTGTTCTATAAGTACTTTCATGGCTTCTGCTCAGACGAACTTAAGTCACTGGCGCCTCCTCAACAGGTGTTTACTCGTGCAACCAGAATGGCAACTAGGTCCCACCCATTCAGTTAGGTTAGCCAAATGCAGACGACAATTCTACTCCTGCAGCTTCTTCTCTCGTACTTCCCACCTGTGGAACTCGCTCCCATATTTTTGCTTTCCTGACGGCTACAACCTCCAGAAATTTAAATGCAATGTCAATACTCATCTACTAACCACTTGACTAGTCCTTCCCCCACCCCGTATATCCTTCCCTTTCTCTCCTCGCTTGCAACTGTCATCACACCTGCATCTTCATCTTTCTAATTGGTTTGTAATCCTCTTCTCCCTCCTCTAATTAATTTTCTTTCAGTTATGTAGCCCCACGCACATCAGTGGCATTTATGCCTTGCTCGGGGTGAAATGATTATTAAAAAAAAAAAAAGAGAAATCCTTCATGAGTAATTTGTTAATGGCTGTGCATAGTAGCGTTCTAATAGCATGCAGATGCAGGGCCTCTGGGAGTGAACTGTTCCCAATTCTCTACAGCTACCGCTGTATCAGCAACTGCTAATTCAACAGTTTTCCAGATTATTTAATAAATATCGCACTAGCTATTGCCTTGAGGGTTATATGGCGTTGTTTTATTTACGGCTACTCATTGCTCTTGTGGGAATTTCCATATGCATTCGAACAAATGAAGTTCCTCTGTCCGAATGAATATGCGCGGGTAGCTCGAAGACAACAAAACTGAGCAAACTGCTCAGTACGACCGTTATAGATTACATATGGGCAGGGTATTGCGAAAAGAAACCGCAAATATTCCTCAATTCTTGTCAATATGTATTTGTCGCGAGTTTTTAACGAAAGCGGACCTTTAAAATCCACTATGAATCTTTCGTAGGGTTACGTGGCTTTTATGAATTTGTCGGTGTTATGACTAAAACCTGGGTCTATTTTCTGCACAAGCCTTACATGAATTGGTAACCTCTTTAGCATGCTTAACTGATTTTCGTCACGAGGAAATTTTGTGTAACACCTGGGTGGCACAACTCTATTGTAATCTCTTAATTCTTCTCTGCTCGCAACCGAGCTATATATACGAGAGAGGGCGTTCACAGCTGTGTTTTCTTACCGATGAAGTATGTTATGTCGAACAAGTAAAACGAGAGTTTTATCCTCCACGTGGCTATCTTTTTATTTTGCCGATCGTTTTCACGACACGAATGCAACTGATTTTAGATTTGTAATCAATTTAAAGTATCGGTCGATCAAAATCTTCATTTTCTCAGCGATTCGACAATTCTTTCTCTATTGCAGAGTGCTTACGTTCTGATTTAAACAAGGTTCTGGAAAAAAGGGTCTCCTTTACTTTCTTAAACAGGAGGCTATGGCGAATTTGAGGCGCCAGTTTCTTCTACCAGAGATAGTGTATGATCGGGCCTAGTAATGAGTGCTTTCTCTAAGCCTCTCTTTAAAAACGTTAAACGCTTTCTCGGCTCTGGGAGATAACGGCAATTTTTGATACAGTTAATAGAGGGTGGATTTTTTTCTTTCTGAAAACGACTGTATCCAATGAGCATAGTGTGCGAACATTCCTAATGCACGGCATAGAGCGGGTAAGTTTTTGGGGACCGGTAGTCTGAGTAATTGATTCAGACATTCTGGATCGGGTTTTATATTAATTTTACCATGTATCCAAGTAGTTTTATATTTTTACACCTAAAATAACATTTGTCTTGGTTAAGCGTCAGCGTGTATCTTAACAACCGTCATGAATAATTTGAGATGTGTCATGTTCCGCTCGATTTTTCCTGCAACTGGTTACATTATCAATGGAAGCATAAGTGCTTTGCTGGTTCTCTTTCGATATATGGTCTATCATCCGTTGAAAGCTAGCTACCCCGTTAGTTGCGCCAAACGGTATGATTATGGGCACTTTTGAGGTCCAGAGTACTTTTTTTTTTTTTTTGCGCTATTTTTTTCCCCTGTCATCTCGCCTATTCTTGGCAGAGAGTAGGCATCCAACAAAGTAAACCGATTTATTGTTTCGGAATAGCCGATTACCATTCGCTTTTTCCTGTTCTCAGAGGGCTTGAGCTCTCCACAGAGAAATACCTTCGTTCAACATTCGAGCAACTTTGGGTTGGATAAATAATTTATCCTCCTCCGTGTTTTGTCTACATTTAGTAGCTACCGGTTTATAATTGGCTGTTAGATTGTTGAAAAGTGCTGGGTACAGCATTCTCATGGCTGCTCGATTGCAGATTTTAAAGGGTAGCTTAGAGCCTCCAAAGGGTACTTCTACTGATGAATGCTAACGCAAGAAGTTATGCCCTAATTTATGTGTCGCAACATAAATCCTTCATTAGTAAACTTCTTACTCCTTTGGGGTTAAGTTTCTCCGGAAATAGTAGAATTGTTAAACAATTCGTACTGGCTTAAATGCAAGCTTTAACTGTATTTACTCGAACCTCCCCACAAAGGCGGGATGTGGCACAAGGCTGACTTTTACCTGGGACTTTCCGAATGCGTACGCTCGAGCAAAATTTCCTGTAGACCCCGCATATGCAGTGCCGAACTCTTGTCTGCTTTTCTCCCAGATGAGACTAGGCATATCCTCGCCGGGTTCTTCTCCGTCCGACTCCGAAGGCAAAGAGTCCAATATAGTTTTTATAACTCTTGAATACAAGAAGAGTTCTTCTGAATTTATGTATTCATTAACGGGAGAAATGGATCATACCACAGAATCAACGCTTTAATCCACCATGTCTATTGTCCCGTAGGAATTCCCTGTAGGTTATCCAGATCGATATAAACCGGATGAAAGCCGGGGAGGGGCAACGACTGAAACAATTCCGAGTGCAAATCGTGCCGATAATGATTACGGTGATTCAAATTAAGAAAAGTGAGAGAACTCTTAGCTAAGTTTCATATTACACACTCGAGGGAGGATTGAAAAGTTCCCGGCTTGACCCACTTTCCCCAGAATGTGACCAATCAATTTAAAAAAAAAAAAAAACTCTCTAGAGTCGGGTCAAGAACTTTTCAGCACAGCCCACACATTAATTAGCAGCATATTTATGCACGATAAGTACATATTTTAAACCTTTTTATAATAAAGTAATACAATTTTTAACACTGTCTATAAAAAAAAAGTGGGGGTGCCTCTCTAAGAATGGAAGCTAAAATTGTTTGAGAAATTCAGTATGAGAATAGAGAAAAAAATTATTCAAACAAGATATATGTCCAGATAATAATAATCTACATTCCTACTGTAGAGTTTCTCTGGTTTACCTTTAGAGTTTAAGTAAACAAGAGAACAAATTTAATTAAAAAAATGGTTTTGAACTCAAATAAAATTTGACATACTTGCTTCATTTACGATTACCCTGCTACTTTTTTTTCAACACATAGCTATCTTTTTAAAATTTTACTGCCGACAAAGCTATGTAACACTTAATATATATAATTTTTATGTTTATTGCGCATGTAGTGTCTGAAATATTTCTCTCAATCTCTATGATTATTTCCAAAATTTACATTTAGAATAATTTTAGCGCTCCTCTTCTTGCGTTATTTTCAACATCTGCAGTGAAAGAGAATTCGCGCCATAACGATAAATAACTACGTACGTCAACAGAGAACGCAATTACAGCACTGAATACACAGGCTTTGGTGATTCTTTTAAAAAACACATTATGTAGAGAGGGGGCGGGGGAGAAGGGAAAATAAGGTTGGGCACAAATAAGATTTTCTGTATATATTTTAACATCGTTTTTGTCTTTGATGGAAAGCAACAACTAAAGTCTAAAGCAGACAGAGAAAATCTCTAAACTTACACAACAAAACTGAACAGCAACAAGGAAGGAAGACTAGCTGGAGAAAACTAAAAATAAAACGAGCAGCAACCAATCTAAAGCTTCCTTAGCTGTGAAATTAAAATACAGAAGTACACGCTTCGGCTTTAATAAAGTTGCCAGATTTTCAGTGATTTCTCTCTTTTTTTTTTCTTTTTTTTTTTTTTTTTCAGTCATTTGCACCAAATCTCTTCAAAAAAAAAAAAAAAAAAAAAATATATATATTGAAACAAAAAAAAATTTGATGTGCGTAAAACAATAAAAGTACAAATCAAACAAGAAATTGCTATATAATTGAAATTGTTTTCCATGTTTAACATTCAAGGACACCTAATTCATACGTATGTACCTACAGACAGTGTATAACATTTTTTAAATACACAACTTAAAAGAAAAGATAAAACTACGTTAAAATTACATTTTAATTTTTACACTGTCCCATTTAAATAATTATCCAAGTTATTTATTAAATGACTTTGAATATGTTTTGTTAATAATTTAACAAAAATATCCAAGTCAAACTTTTGCCAAATATTTACTTACTCAGTATTATTATCACAATTTATTACTTAGTAAATAATCACTTCTAACCTTATTTTCATATACATTTTGCAAGTTAGGTACCTTCAAAAATTCACTAAAAAATGAGTATATTCTACGTGCTGTGCCCCAGCAAGAGTTTGGCTCTCCACAATTTCCTGTCCATTGTAACTCCTAATAAATTTTGTCTTTTTGCCATCTCTCCCAAACCCTTCTCCAGTATGTATTCAACAAAGCTCACCAAGTAATTGTTTTCCTCTGTCCCTCAACCTGCCATGAGAGTATCAGATTTTTCAAGCCTGTTTTCCTCATTATGTGCCATAGAAATTTATCTTGATACTAAATATGAGTGCCCTTTGTTTCCATTTTCTCTAGAACTCCATGGTATTCTCACCATTTCTGTTACTTCAAATCTCTTCATCTGTGAAAAGATTGTCCAGCATTTATTGTCATATAGAATTGATTCAATATAGTTCAATATATTTTCTTTCCTTCTAACAACATTTTTTTTGTTTTTGCTTAGTTTTGATAGACATCTTTCACTACCCCAATGTGCCTTTGGATTTTCAGTGTCACATTTTCCAGCCTCTGTTAAAACAATTCCCTGATATTTAAAACTTAAAATTTTTGTACTTTTTTGATTTCCGTTTCTTCAATTTGTAATTTGCTTGCTGGACTGTTACTAACAACTATGCAGTCCATCATCTTGCAATTGATGTTTCGTTCTTTCTTCTCACTTTTCTTTCACAACCCTCTGTATGAGTTTTTGTAGTTTCTTTTCTATGTCTGCTATTAACACTGTGTCATCTGTATATTTTATGTTGTTAAGATAGTAGATACCAATAATGAATCCTGGCATGATTTCTAATTCTCTCAGAATTATCTTGCAGTATAGGTGGAATGCATCCTTGTCTTACACCCCCTTTCTATTTTTGTATATTTATTCTACTTATTTTCTATCTGTATGCAAGTAGCTTGCCAGTATAGGTTCTTGATTATTATAATATCCTTCCCAGATGTCAAGGTTACCAAGCAGTTCTTTGTGACATACTTTATCAAATGCTTTTGCATAACCTATAAAACACAGGTACACCTCCTACATTTGTACTACTCTTTCTAATATCATTCAGAGCAAAATATCACATTCCTTGTTCCAATGCCTTTAACAAACACACACATTTTGTTTTATTTCTGTTCTGATTCTTTCATATGCTCTATTCATTAGAATTTAGATAAGCTTTGTTATACGGCTTATTAGGCTGATTGTCCAATGTTCACATTTGTTTGCACTTGGCTTTTTATATATGATGGAAAAAAAAAATGCCCCAAACTTTGTTTTTTGCTTATTTTTTTAAATCCTTTTAGAACCTTTGAATGTTTGGTTAAAAATTTTGTTTTCCTTGTGCATATGTGCAATGGGTGACTAT
Organism: Ascarosepion bandense; assembly: GCA_037127315.1. Lineage (NCBI taxonomy): Eukaryota > Metazoa > Mollusca > Cephalopoda > Sepiida > Sepiidae > Ascarosepion > Ascarosepion bandense. The sequence goes on along the minus strand of JBBBDQ010000547.1, from coordinate 5,135,258 downwards.
CAATTAGCATGGGAAACTTAAGTAATTTTTGCATTAAATACATTGATTTGAAAATTCTTGAAAAAAGGAAAGAAAAAAAAATCACATAATTGTTGGATTTTAATGAGACTTTCAGGACTTATAAATGAATGAAATTATTTTAGAAACTTTTTCTTTTATAAAATTACTATCACCCCACTTGTTTAATTTTATGTAATTTTGAAAAGTTCATTTAAAGTACTTAATGTTTATATTAGTTATAAAGCTCAAGTTATTGGAGAATTCAAATGTTTATTTTTGTAAAACTGGATACTAGTGATAAAAAAAAATTAATTACTAGACCAGGAGTAACCATAGGCAGACTGATGATGAGTGGTCTGGTGGATAGAGAAATAACAGCATGAGACAAACTGATAAAGGAAGATTAATGACTGAAAATCTCTTTTCACCTATGCATTCTGAAAGTTTGGATTTGTCAAAGAATGGTGTATTAGACATTAGATTGACTGATTGTTTGCTTGACCAGTATATCAACCCTTGTGGGTCATTTAATGTTGAAACTGGATTTTTTATTCATGAATGGTTCAAAACATTTCAAGTGAATGTGAGGTTGTTTTAAAATTGTTTTTAAAATATCACAAGTTGTATAGTTTGAAAATATTTCAAAACATGAGTTGTATGGTTCAATCTTTATTTTCTATAGAAGTTGGAAGTATTTTATTTTCTTTGGAGATACTATTATTTAGGCAGTAGGTACATTTTTGTAGAGCATGTTAAGATTTTGTGCTTGATAATAGTTGCTACGTATGTTTTGTGCTTCTTGCATTCTATCAAGATAAGGTTGAGAGTGAAAAATCAGTTGCAGTAGGTACACCAAGGTGTAGTTTCTGTCTTGAGTGTAAGTGGGTCTCTCCAATTCTTATGTCATGTCTACAGTCAACCAATTGCTCTATATTCTCCTTATTGTTGGCTGATGTTCATGTAACACATCACTCAAAAAGTCCCAGACCTGACATACAGATGGTACCACTAATAAAAAATCCATATGATTTTTTTATAAAATACTAAAAGTGAAGCTACTGTTGCAAATTTTCAAAACAATGGAAAAATCTGAATTTTGTGTCGATAAAGCATTGCTTTCTGATGGAAAAAGTACTGTTCAAGCAAAGCAATGGCTTGATAAGAGTTACTGGGACTCTGCACCATCAGAAACAACAGTTAAGAGGTAGTATGCTGACTTTCAACGTGTTCGTATAGAGGCAAATGATGCGAAATGCTCAGGTCACCTAAAATCGGCAGTTGTACCGGAAAACAGTAAAAACATCCACAAACTCATTTTGGCCAATTGTAAATTGAGGTTGTGCGAGATAACAGAGGAATTGAACATATCAGAAGGCAGTATATTCAACATTTTGCATGGACATTTGTCAATGAGAAAGCTGTGTTCAACCTTGATGCTGCATTTGCTCACAGTTGATCAAAAACAACAATGCATCAACAATTCAGTGCATTGTTTGCAACTGTTTCAATGCAACAAGAAGTTTTTGCGTAAATATGTGACAATGGATGAAACATGGATCCACCATTTCACTTCAGAGTCAAATTAACAGTCAGCTGAGTCGACAACAGCAGGTGAAAGCCATCCAAGACGATTAAAGATGCAAGCATCAACAGCATTATTGGAACATTTGAAGGAAGAAATCTCCAAAAACATTCACAGATGAAAAAAAGTGACCTTTCATTAAGATAATGAAATACTGTGTCACAAGTCAATCGCAATGATGGCAAAACTACATGAATTGCACTTTGAATTGGTTCTACATCCACCCTATACTTCAGATCTAGCCCCCAGCTATTACTGGCTGTTTGCAGACCTCAAAAGAATGCTCCAGGGAAAGAGATTTGGCACTAATGAAGAAGTGATATTGGAAACTGAGGCATATTTTGAGGCCAAAGACAAATCATTCTACAAAAAAAAAGGCAATGAATTGTTAGAGAGGCATTAGAATCAGTGTATCACCCTAGAAGAAGATTATGTTGATGAATAAAGTCGAATTTTGCCTAAAAATTGTTGTTTTATTAATTAGGCCCGGGATTTATTGAGTAATGTGTTAGCTTATTGTTTGGAAACATGTTCCAAATTACTTGTCATTTTCTTTTGATATACTCTGTAATTTTGTTTTGTAATCTGTACATGGAGTTTGATGCTGTTATTTTCATTTCTATTACCTCTTTTGCCAGTGTGTCAGCTTCATGATTTCCCTTGATGCCTATATGGCTAAGAATCTAAGCCAATACTATTGTTTTGTGTTTTATTAAATGATGACAAGTTTCTAAGATTTGGTAACCCATTGTATAATTTCAGTGTTATGTTTTCCTTTGATTTCTATCAATAACATTCTTTCTTTTTTCTTTAACTTTTTTGTACTTATCCAAGATGCTAAGATATTTTCTATTAGAAAAGGTGACAACCAACTTTGTTATTAGTTTTTCTTCTATTACTATGAATTTAAAAAAGTTTTCCTTTGATTTTGTGTCTCTATCAATGTGTAGTCTTTTTTTGTGATCATACTTTATTATTATTCATCAGCCATACTGCCCACCCACCTTGGAGCCCCAGATGTGGGGAGGTGATGTAGGAGGAAATCTCATTTGCCTCATTCCTCCAATGCTACATGACTGGTATATTCAAACGTGGGAAAGATTCCAAGCACCCATTATATCTGGATAGTCCACCCAAATATGGGCTTTCTTCAGAGATTGAAACAGCTATGTCAGATTTCTTTGTTTTTAGTTTGACCCTGCAACCACTACTTGTATACACACACACAAACTACTAAAAACCTCAACCACTAGGATCCCATCCTTAAGCATCCAAAGCAAACAGGTAGCCCCTACAGTGGTGCAGTTGGCTGAGGTTAGATGCTGAGAAAGTGGAAGAAGGAAGAGAATTTTTATTTTATACACTTTTAGAAAAGTGTTATAGAATTAATAATTTTTTTTTTATTCTACATTTGAAGTGGTTTTTATTTTTTAGTTAAAGGATACTTTTTAGTTTAATATATTGTTTATATTTTCTATAACTTTCTTATATGGAACAATGGCATTGAGAGAGAGTGAAGGGATTTGGAATTAAGGGGCAGCTTGATTCCTCTGACTACTCTCAAAAATGGGCTAGACAATCCCAAAGTTGTTAAACTCAAACATTGACAATATGGAGGTTGATGCTAAGGATGGTGGAAAACAACTGAACCCAGGTTCTTGTTAACTCTACCCTTGCTGGACGAAGGACTTCATATAAGCTGGATATTTGGATAACCTCGAGATACCCAATACTACAGCAACTGGAATGCACATCATTTGCCAAAACCTCTTGATCAAGACTTTGTGCTGGCTTTAAAGACCAGAACTTAGAAAATTAAATTACTACTAATACAGGCTGTAGACTTCAAAAGGGGATCCCAGTGTCATTATAACAAAAAGTGAGAAGTGTTAAAACTGCTGTATAAAACAAATCATATATAAACCAAATCGTTCTTACATTTTTTTAACCCAAGTTAATTCTTTATTTCAAAGAATTATTTGTGTAGCTCCTCTCTGTTGGCCTGGCCTTCACTTTACTTCACGAGAAATTTTGCGTACTTTGGCTTGATAGTCTCATATACAAAGATGCTTTTTGAGGAAATGTTAAAAACAAATAGTTAATAAATTTTAAATTTACTATAGTTTCTTTTATTTTCTGATAATGTACTGTATGGATGTCTATATGAAAATTGGTGTAGCTCTGTTATTCCTGATACACAGCAACAATAAAGTAACCTCACATCCACCTTCAGGTTCCTTCAGTCCACCATGGTTACCATCTAGCTGACCCCTCACTTGACATCATGTTGATGAACATGGTTCTACTCAATCTAGTTGGTGTTTCTCTTTCATGAGCCTCCACTTTTCTGATCTCAGTCAAGCTTTGTGACCAGGACAAATCATGGGCCCCTTATATTGTTTACAAGACATGTTTTCAATACAAGAGGCAGTGGACATCAGGTACTCAAAAATCACTAAGACTTGCTAATCCTATAATCTGACATGAGCTAAAGAACCACTCTGATGAATGTTACTTTTGCTCAGTGTTGTGTAACTGAAACCAAAAGACTGCTGTAGAGTATCAAAATGAACATGACAGGCAATCAAGAAAGAAAAGTTTTTTTACCATAGTTCTTATGTTCACAAGGGTTTTATTTGTCATAAATTTATTAGATGATTTGATGAAAATACCTGCTGGTCTTGGTATATTCAATCATATTTTTAAAGACTTAGTGTCTGATTGTTATTGAAAAAAAAAAAAAAAAGTATTTCTCAATAAGCAGAACAAGCAACAGGTTATGATAGACCATTCCACCTTAAATGCAACAATATTTTTGCAACAATTTTCAACATCAACTGGAGAAATTTGTTTTGTTAAAATGCTGAATAACTTTAGCACATTCAACATTATAAATAAAAAAAATTATATTGTGGTTTTTTAACACTTAGCATGAGGAAAACAAAATCAGATTTAAACAAACAAAAAAAAAATCCATGAAAATTTTCATCCTTTAATACCACTCACTTGTGTTTAGTTTAATTTGTAACTTCTATATATATATAAATAGAAAAAAAAAAGAAGCAAATGTTCATAAGATAGTGAGGATCCCAAAGCACTACTCAGGGCACTACTTAGGAGTAGCATTCACCAGCTCTGCTTAGTACAAATATTTTATGAATTTACTTTGTGTTCTATTTTTAAGTTACAAAAATTGCATACTAACTAAGAAGAAAAAGCTATTTACTCAATTTTGTTTAATTTGGCTTAAAGCCATTGTACTAGGAAATACATAAACAAGTTTAAGGACATCATTTGTAAGTCCACACTAAATCATTGGCCAACATTCTTGATGAGAAAATTTTTTCTTCTCTTAATGCATCATTCAAATGAACTGATTGTTATATGTAGAAATAGCTTATATTTCTTTCTCTAAGTTCACAGGCAACACATCTTTCCTATATTTTAAATTTGCTTCCCTAATGTTTGTAAACAATGTATTAAGGTTGCAAGATGATTGATACAACTAATTTTTCTGCAAGTTCACATATTCATGCTGCATCTTCCTTCATTTCCAAGTTGTAAGATCAGCATTCCCTTTGTCTTGAAACTCAAAATCTCCTTTCAAAACATTACAAACCATTACCTATAAGTTCAAAGATTCATTACCAATCTTCTAGACAGATTAAATATGAAGTATAAACAGTGTCAAATGTGAATTTTATAGCCATGATTTTCACTAAAATAAAGTAAAATTATCCCATTTCTGTAAATAATTCTTAAAAGAATGCATGCACAACTGTTTACAAGCAATAAAAAACTGAGAAATTTTGCATCAGCTTCAAATATACCTATTATTGTGAAAGATGATTTTATAAGCTGGAAAATTAGGACAGACTGTAATCATGATTAAAGTTTTGAGTTTCTTATCTGAAGTCTGAACAATAGTTATGAGTTCAATTTTCAGTGATATTCCATGTGATAAGGCACCTGAAGATAACTAGCAAATGAATGACAATGTCTTAAATTATAGGAAGATATGTGGACTAAAGTCATAGGAAGCATATTTTTGCCTAATAAAGAGTTATTAATGAAACATCACAATGTTTATCAAATATTGTATTTCAAATTTAGCAAACAAAAGAAAAAAAAATGCTGAGTGGGTTTTTTTTTTTTTTTTTATGGAGATAGACAAAGTTAGAAATTACAATTGTAGTATGATATAGCTATCATGGTGGTACAGTTACAAAAAAGTCAAGTCACTGATAACATGCCAGGATTTCATAGACAATAAAATATAACTGAGAAATCAACTAATGGAATCAGTTTTCATTGTTTCAGTTCCAGCAATGTGCAGCCTTTTACCAGTCAGTCTTCTATTGACATCACTGTTATCTTAACTACCTTCATGCTTTGCAATGTTTTTTTTTAAGTAATGATTAGAATTGTAATAAAATCTAAACATATGAAAGTGAATTTATACAATCTCTTTGATCTTGAGAACTGAAATCAAAATATCAAACCTTATTAGATTGATTGTTTATTTTTTATTTTATTTGAATGGCTGGCAAAACATCAGCTACTTGTCAATAGATTCAAACTTTATAAAATGGTAAATAATAAGGCTTCCTCATAGTTGATTCATATATTTTAATAAAGATATTTAAAACCTTATGAATAAAATTTTTCACATTTCTTTATAAAATTGGTAAATGATAAATATTTCATTAGATTTAATACAAGTGTCTCAATTTTTAGAATGTTGTAAATATAAAATTATTCTTGTAAATAAAAAAAAAATAGTGTTTAATATTTTTGTTGTAAAGTCTAAAAAGCAAAAAATGTATAAATTCACTTTCATCATTTAAGTTTTATTACAATTCTAACCATTAGCTTTTAAAGCAATAAACATTGCTAAAGAGTGAAATTAGTTAAAATAATAGGTGTCAAGAGAAAAACTGTCAATTTGACATGTCTTTTTTTTTGGGGGGGGGGAGTAAGATTGCTCAATGTTTTTTTACCAAATGAAAGAACAGAATATATTAAGTACAATGGACAAATAGAAACAATATATTAAATGTGAATAAAACATTTTTCCTAGGTCAGATTAGAGGGTCTAACAGCAACACATGCTAATATATTTAAACACTGAGTGATATCAAAAAGAGAGATTTTCGACAACTTGAACTAGAGTCAAATATTGGGTACCGTATCAGGTGATCTATCAAACTTTTGGTAAGGTTTCAGTAGGCAAGAAAATTGTAAAGGTTTCATTTATATGGAATAAATACAATTAAGCTTAATTCATTTAGCATAAGAGAATTATATCAAATAAATCTTAAATTTATTCTGTACAAACTAATATAGAGGAGGACAAGGCATGGACATCAGTCCAAAGTAGTGATAAAAATGAGTCACAAGATATGGGATTTCTCAGACCAGACAAATCATGTCACTAAAGCAAGATGACCCAAATTTATTATTATATACAGCTCAAAAAATTAGAGGAACACTTTTTAATCAGACTATAGCAACCTATCAAACTTTTGGGATATTGATCTGGTCAGTTAAGTAGCAGAGGGGGTTGTTAATCAGTTTCAGCTGCTTTGTTGTTAATGAAATCAATAACAGGTGCTTCAGAGGAGCAACAATGAGACAGCCCCTAAAACAGGAATGGTTGAGGCTACTGATACTTATCCCTTCTCACCTCTTTTAGCTGAATTTTTACTGACTGACTTTTTACTGCTGTAGTTTTTCATTTGTTTTGGATCAACATCTCTGTTGATCGCATGGTGCGGTACCTGGATGCTACAGAGGTTGCACAAGTAGTGCAACTCCTCCAGGATGGCACATCATTACGTGCCGTTGCAAGAAGGTTTGCTGTGTCTCCCAGCACAGTCTCAAAAGCATGGAGGAGATTACAGGAGACAGGTAGTTATTCCAGGAAAGCTGGACAGGGCCATAGAAGATCCTTAAACCTGCAGCAGAATCGGTATCTGCGCCTTTGTGCAAGGAGGAACAGGATGAGCACTGCCAGAGCCCTACAAAATACCAGCAGGCCACTGGTGTTAATGTTTCTGACCAAACAATCCGAAACAGGCTCCATGAGGGTGGCCTGAGAGCCTGACGTCTTGTAGGGGGCCCTGTGCTCACTGCCCAGTACCGTAGGGCTCGATTAGCATTTGCTATAGATCACCAGAATTGGTAATTATGCCACTGGTGCCTTGTGCTCTTCACCAATGAGAGCAGGTTCAATCTGAGCACATGCGACAGACATGAAAGGGTCTGGAGATGCCGTGGAGAATGTTATGCTGCCTGCAACATCATTTCAGCATGACCGGTTTGGTGGTGGGTCAGTGATGGTCTGAGGAGACATATCCCTGGATGGACGCACAGACCTCTACAGGTTAGATAATGGCACACTGACTGCTATTAGGTATCAGGATGAAATCCTTGGACCAATTGCCAGAATCTACGCTGATGTAGTGGGACCTGGTTCCTCCTGGTTCACGAAAATGCCCGACCTCATGTGGCTAGAGTATGCAGGCAGTTCCTGGAGGATGAAGGAATTGATACCACTGACTGGCCCCCACGTTCACCTCACCTAAACCCAATAGAACACCTCTGAGACATTATGTTTAGGTCCACCCGGTACTGCCAGGTTGCCCCTCAGACTGTCCAGAAGCTCAGTGATGCCTTGGTTCAGAGAATATCCCCCAGGACACCATCCGTCGTCTCATTAGGAGCATGCCCCGATGTTGTCAGGTATGTGTATAAGCACGTGGGGGCCACACAAACTACTGAGAATCATTTTGAGTTTCTAAATGGCATTTTGGCAAAATGAACCAGTCTGCTGCATCATTTTTTTCACTTTTACTTTTGGGGTGTCTTTGATTTTCCCCCTCTATAGGGTGATCATTTTCATTTCTATCAAATTATGTGGCATCATTTTGTTACTAACACATCACCTACTTATCATCAGGAAAAATATTCAAGATCATTTTTCCCCTGTTTAGATCTGATGTGTTTTTGAAGTGTTCCTTTAATATTTTTTTGAGCAGTGTATATAAAGAGAATATCTAGTGTCAAATTATTGACTTTATTGTTCCATATGATACAAGAGTGAACTCTAAAGAAACTGCTAAGATGGCAAAATACCAGCATCTGGCTAGGGAGCATGAATGTAGAACTAATTCCTGTAGTGATGTGTGCACTTGGAACACCACCTACAAACTAAAAAGGCATGAAGAGAGAAATGGAACTGATACTAAGATTGTAGGCCACCAGGAAACTCATTTACTTTACAAGGATTCTCCATAAAGTTCTCATCTTGTAAGGAGTCTTGTTGAAACTATACCTCAAAAATAGAATCACCATTGACTACATCAATGTGTAACACCAACTTAATAATAATCAAATAAAACAAAAACTAACATCTACATTTTGAGAAAAAAAACAAAACATTACTAATATTCCTATGAACACAAAAAGCTATATCAATCACAAGTTCTTTTGAATCAGCTGTCTCACTGTACATTGTAGTAAAGAGAAAAAAATTCTTAAATCTGCACTTTTTGGGGAATATAAACTAATCTGGAAAAAATCTACATTTTTTTTAATAACTCAGCTACAATTTAAAAGTTTTTATTGAAGAAAATGTACATGTACACTCACTGACAATATATAACTAGTGGGTGAGGATATGAATATACTGATGTTTATTACTGTTCTACTATATAAACACTAACCAACCATGTGAACTGGTCCCGATGCATGAACCTAGTAGTGCTAAACTTTTCAGTAAGAGAATAATGGTTCATAGAAGAGCCTTTACTTTAAAAACCAGATTCTTCCCTTCTAAACAAATTCTTACAAGGCTTGACTCAAAGAAATTACAATCTTCTTGGTAATCTAACTACTGAACCATACAAAATCAATGCAACACAGAATTTATCTTTACAAAGAAAAAGATAATCACATAATAAAGTCTGTTTGCATAAAGTAAAGAAACAAAAATATAAATAGGGCTAAAACTTATTCTTCAGTACAAATACATTTTTGAGCTGTAAGAAAGACCACAAATAAACCAAAGGCTTTTGTGCAGAGAAAAAAAATGAAGGTATTACAGATAGAGAAAGGTATACAATTAAAAGGTATATTGCAATCAGTTACAAAGTTTCCAGAAAAAGGTGCTTTAAGGAGATTAAAGAAAAAGTATATAAAAATAATAAAATAAAAAATTGCATTTAAATTGGTTACAGACAAAAGTGACACTTAAACATATGGTATAGATATACGATAACCAAAAAAGTCCTTGCTGTTTTTATGTTGTGTGGGAAGAAGTGATACTCAAATGAATATGTCACATGCTGGGGAAAATGTTGAGGGGTGGGAGCATTATTCTCAAGCAATGCATGTGTGTTACAAACACACATCAGTCATATCTTATCTGATGAGGTCCTGAAGGCAGTCATAGAAGAGGACAACATCCAAACCAATGTTGAGTGGTAAGCTTGTGGAATGCTTACAATTTTCTGATGAAACATTCAGGCTTCACCTATACTGCATAAGAAAGCCATACAAGTTGAGCAAGTGAATACCCCTAGTACTGACTGAAGCCAGCAAGCAACAATGAGTGACAACCTGTTTATCATTGTGTTCTTGGCACCACAACCCATCTATATTTAATAGTGTTCACCTACTTAGCTGGTCCTGTATGACACTCCCAAGCATGCCCAACATTGGTTGTCACCATGGGACACTATGCCTCACACCACAAGATCACCTCTACATCCATGCAAGATCATGCTCTGTATCTGGTGGAATAGTTGACAAGTGGTACACTATAAGCTGCTATCAATGTGTCAAGCCATAACTCTGGATCTGTACTCACAGCAGTTAGAATATGTCCAACAAACACTTTCAATTACAAGGGTGTATTGTTCCTCCATGACAATTCCAGGCTTCATGTGGCATGAGTGGCCAAAATTATATGGCTAGGGGACACTGTGCCATCAACCTTACTCCCTGAACCTAGTGACAACAGATTACCACCTCTTCCGTTCCTTGAACAACTAAATGAAGCAAACTTGCAGCAGATTCATACGGGCTTCTTGGATTTTTAATGTCAGGGCATTTTGCAGCTAGAAGCACATCAGCAAAAGGTTTTGGATGCCAATGGAGGTTACTTTGAGGAATAACGGTAAGTCAAATTTGCTGTATGCCTTTTCTTTCTAATAAATCAAAAATAGCAAGGCCTTTTTTTGGTTACCTTGTATTTATGATATTTATATAAGAGAAAAACTTTTTATGCCAATGTCTTTCATTCCTTGAGGAACTTTAGCAAGGTAATATATGATGGATTTGATTACTGCCTTTGCCATATAAGGGTCCAGCAGTTCAGTTCTTAGAACCAAGTAGCCAGACTAACAGAATATACAATTTGATTATAGTGTGAAAGCTTGTGCAAAGCCACCTACACTTGTTGGAAGAACTGGAATACAGAGAACTGGTGCCTATAATATGCCACAAGGTCTCCAAACAAACCTGATCATGTTTAAAATCAGAGTTGTCTTTCTCATAGACTAGTTGCCAACTAAGGCTAAAAGCCCAACCTGCCATACTATTTAACCATAGCTAGAGAGAGCTGAAGAGATGCACACAAACCTTTTCCCAAAGGTACCTTCACTTTTTGGCAATAATTTGTGATACCTAATTTTAAAATGAATTTTGATAAATGAAAAAGTTTTGAAGCTTTCATTTCAGATTTAAATCAAAGCTAAAAGGATTAAATTTACTATTTCTATTAAGCAAAATACTTTGTAGTGTATTTTTCAAAGAGAAATTATATTGATTGGAACTGATTTTTCCTAAAATAACTGATCGATACCCTTTTTAGTAGTCTTTTATTGCAATGTAATTTTCTTTATTAAAAATATCCTTTTCTGAAACTTCATTTGAGAAATATTAGCTGATTTAAAGTATAATTAGTCTTATTTGAGGCAAGTATTATTTACTTAAAAAAAAAAAGATTTTAAAAGGAACAGTAGCATTTATTTATATATATTTCAACACATGACAAGCACTGATAAGCTATTTACATGCTTATTGCTCTCTACAGTCTTCATCTGTTAAAAATAATTTAAGAAAATGACAGATTAATGTTTTATGATTTTTAAGCACTCAGTAATTTTACAAATGTTGGAAATTTTCTCCATAATCTAATTTTAAGAATGTTGACTTTAAATTTATTGTAGTCATTGATCTTATTTTCTGATAATGTTGTGTACAGTCATCCATACTTTGAGAATGAGCACATTTTCTAGGTACCTCCAATATTTTGGCATAAATTTTCAATACCTAAGTTTAAAATGAAAAAACATTCTTGAAGATTTCATTTTATATTTAATTAAAAGCTTAATGATTAAATTTATTATTTCCATTACGTAAAAATTCTGGTATATTTCAGACAGAAATTATACAGAATGGAATGTCACATTTAATTTCGATTTCTTAAAATTTTCTTAAAAGCAGCCATTTTTTTTTTTAATTAAGAAATTTGTAAACAAACAAAAATTCATTGATTTTAAAATTATTTCAAAAGATTTCCAACACTTTATTTTAGTAAAATTAGAAAATTGAATGTTAAATTAATCTGATTTTAAAGAAATATTACTTAAAGCATAAAAAAGTAATATACAACCTATTATTAATGATTGGTCATGTTCATCTGATTGAACGTTTGACAGACTTGAATGATGAAGCGATGACAACTGCTATGCATGACCATAAATAACAATTTTCATAAATCTAAGGGAAGGAACAAAACTCTTAAATTATGTACCCTTTTCATAATGATGGCAATTTTAGTCAACCGTACATGAAAATAAGGGATGTATTAAGTAAATAAAAATTATTTTAATTACGTTTATTAATCTTTGCAATTTTGGACTCATAAATTTCGTTTCCACTTAATTATTATATCACATCCAATGGATGTTCTAAGAGAAAAATACACAATTTTAAACTATTATAAATTATTATAATTAAAATGTAAAAAAATTGAAAAACTTCTTGTAAAAATTCATTATTCATCAAAAAAATTTTATTTCTTCAGACAATAATGTCCTTAATATTGCTTATTTACAAAAGCAATTAAAAGCTTTTCTAATTAAGTAATGTTTTATTGAATTCATTATTTTTCAATTCAGAGCAGATTTTCATTTAAATATTACTAATTTGGGGGAAAAAAAAAAGTAGGTGATTTACAATCTCCAAAGACTCCTACTTTTAACAAAAAAATTTTGAGTGGGTGAAAAGGTTTTGTTCTGTGCAAAATCTCAAAATTAAGTGGGGCGGGGGGAACACATTTTTTAAAAATTTTAACAAAATTTTCTAAAAAGAAAAAAAAAAATGCATTTAAAAAATAATTTCATTCAATTGTGAATAAGTTCTGAAAAATTTCATTAAAATCGCACAATTATTTGATTTTTACAAGAATTTCCAAATAAATGAGTTTTCAACGGAAAAAAAGCGCAAACAAAAAAAAAAAAAAAAAAAAAAAAAAAAAAAAAAGAAAATAAAAAAAAATTAATGGTAAAAGTTGGAGAAGGCGATGTCATAAACAAAAGATTTTAACCAAAATTTCAAATGTGTTAGAAATGATTAAAAAATTTCAAAAAATAATTAAAAAATTCTTTGATCTTTCCTTTTAATAATAATATAAACATTTTGATGGAAATACTTCTTTTTTTATTAAGTTTGTGGCCTTTTTTATTCAAACTATACTGTTTTAGTGATTTTTATTGTGATTTTATACACATGGAAAAAAAAAATTTAAATTTAAAAAAATCTTAGAGACTGATGATATGTATGAAATTTTAAAAAAATACTTTGGTCTTTCATCTTAATGAACATTTTGACAATAAAACTTCATTTTTATTAAGTTTGAGACTTTTTCATTATGTTATGCTGTTTTTTAGCAAAAATTGGGAGGTACCTACCTAAGGGTAGTGCACATAAATGAATACAATGAATTCAGCCCTATTTCAGATTCCAAACCACTATCCATTATACCACTGTGTGTGTGTTTGTTTTTATATACACACAAAAATATAAGAGGTGAATAAACACTCATACAAGTTTAAAAACAATGGTTTTTAACAAATAAAATATTGATTAGCAAATACAAAAGAATTATGCAGCAAAGTTAAAATAAATTCAATATAACTGACTCAATTCAAAATTGAATTAGAACTTATGTGCTTATGTATTTATGTGCTTAGTAGAGTTACAAAAAATAATTCCAATATAGAAGGAAGGAAGGAATTTGCCCACATAGTGTGCTTGGATGGCTCAATAATCAAACTGAATATAAACATTAGTAGCATGTGGGTGTCATTAATCCCTGGTGAGGTGGGGGTCAATGAATGTGAGATTCCATGAATGTAGTGGTGCATATGAATTTCAATGGGTGGGTTATGAGGTCAACACATCATAGGTCAAGAGAAGGCTGGCCCCAGAAATACAAAGCCCCTCCAATGTGTGTTGGACAAGAGTGGGGAGTATGAGATATGCATGTGTTATCAAATCAGATTTGACAACATTCTGGATCACAAAATACACTGAAGGCCAAGGGTAAGAGGGTAGAGGTTAAAACACTGTTAAAATAAAGATAACAAAATTAGTCCAAAGAAAACAAATATGAAACAATAATCTTGTATTATTCAGTATTATAAAGATTATGAAGACTGAAAAAAAAAAAAATTATTTGAAGAATTTAAATTATTTAGTTATTTTCCTTTTTTAATAAAAAGGAAAATAATTCTATAAATATCTCTTTATGCTAAAATCATTCTGTTACAAATATTAATATTTATGGTGCTGAAAGTGAATCCATAATCAATAAATACATTTTCAATTAATAACTTGCAAATTTTGAATAAATCTTACCAGTCACTGTATTGTTCACTGATGAAATCACATAATATGAATTGTTACATGTTTACAAATTGCTGGTTTCTAATTAAATTAAATGTTAATTATGCCCAATGGTTTTATGCTTAACAATCTAACAATAGTAAATAAAATTATTAAAAATGTACATATTTTTTTCTTTTTGAGTTTCACTCTCACCAACAATTACAAAGAAATAAAGTAAAAATGCTTTCTTATATATATATATATATATATATATAGTGTATCGAAGCAGCAAATAATTTTCTAAACATATACTGTTAAATATAAAAGACAATGAATGTCTTATGTTTAATCATGAGCTGTTCTAAACATCGTATTCTGGCTTTAATTTCAGTTGGAAATAAAAACAAAAATTCTCCAACATTTGGATGAGTTTTTATTAAGTTGGTTCTAAGCTGTGTTACTGTTCTTATAACCTCTCTGAAGATGGCTCATGTGAGCCGAAAGCTTATATTTAACAGTATATGTTTAGAATATATATATATATATATATATATATATATATAATTTTATTAAGGAGAAAGTAATATTTAAATTTCTCCTTTAAAACAAAAAATATTGCCTTTCCAGTGAGTATTTGTGCTTCTCTTAGCAGAGTATAAATTAAATGTATTGTATATCAACTATATTCTGTCTTCTTAAAGGGACACTGAGTATCACAAAGCGAGACAGTTTTGTGCATGATGTTCTACCAATATTGGGAGAAATTGTTGTTGCAGTAGATTGCAGGCTATAAGAGAAGAAAGCAGCAGAATCTGCAGACAAAGCAAGTGCGTCATCAGCAACAATAACATGAAGGTGAGTGAAAGAAAGGATTGTTCTTTGCAACTTGGTGCTACAAAAGTAACATCTTTACTTCATCTAACAACTTTGATGTCAATAAATGGAACACGATGGTACAGTTTTCAAGGTACTGCTTGCTGTTGGCAGTGAAGAGTAAAAAAATATTCTGATTAATAGAATAATCTGGAAAGGAAAAAAGTACTAGAAATGGAAAAATAAGGGAGATGAAAAGTATTAAAAATACATGGAAAATAAAAAAAAAAACAGCAAAAAAATTATTTTTTAAATGATCAGCTACAAATATAGTTTTAAAGCATACAATTTGATTTTTACATACATTTTCTTTCTGATCAATGTCTAGAAAGGATTTATAGCTTGATATGAAAAAAGTAATTCTTCCTATTTTAGAAAACAAAAAGAACAATTTATTCCCAATAATTAGTGATAAAAATGCTAAATAAATTTATGCCATTTAAATTCATGATTCCTCAGACTCAAGTGAAAAGTCATAAAAATGCTGGATTTCTTTGCTGATAACCAAATGGCCATTATCTCATTTGTACTCCATAAAAACCATAAAAAGCAAGGTGATCCATGAATTTTGTTAAAATTTGCAAAACTTTACAAACTTATCACTTCTTTAAATAAGAATCTATATTTCTTTTTGCTACTTCTGGCCCTTTTAAGCAGGAATTAGTTACATTTTCTAACTGAGAAACCTACATGATATTATAATTTTAAAGAAAATTAAAACAAGTGAGGGGGAAGAGAGTTCAGCAGTCAAAAAAGTTGGAGAAAAATCTAAAAGAAAACCATTGGAAAGGAAAAAGAAAATATAGAAATATATAGAGAAAGTGAATAGAGTTGAGTCAAAACAGATAGCCTTGCTGGTTGTATACAAAGAGAAAACAAGCAAAAGATTGAAAGGTAGGTAAAAATATATTAATTATAATACATTAAAATTCTTCATAAAAGATGCAAGAGAAAATATCTGTGCATTCTGTATTTGTTTTTGTAAATGAAACTAATCCATGTTTGTATAAGACTTAGATAAAATCATGGAAGGGATAAGTGAAAGAATAAGATATGAGTAAAGGTTGAGAGAAGGGCAGAGGCATGAGAATGGATAGTCATAGTTGTCAATATCCATAGAAGCTCCACAGATCTGGTTAGTGTAAGAATAAATAAATACTATTCTTCTACTCCCACAAACATATAAAAAGTGACTTTTTTGTCAAACACCTTTTCAAAAGAGAATATTTATTACTGCACATAAAATGACCACAATATAACAATGGTTTTAAAGTTTTTAAAAACTTGTTTTTCATCTATAAATTTGCTCTTTCTAATAAATACTTCTACTTCAATCTTAACAAAAATATGGTGCTTTATAAAACAGAAAATCAATGCAACAAGAAAGCATTAATACTTTTGCTTACAGAAATTTTGCAAAATGGCTAAAAAGAAAATACAAAGATTTATATGCATATTAAATTATACACAAGTTTGTGAGCAAAATTTTATGAATTACCTTTTCAAAATAGTTTTGTTAATTTGCCTTTTTGCTCATTTTCTTTTAAATAGATGAATGCTTGCAACACAATTTTCTCCAACTCTTGAAATAGACATCAATTCAGTACCATATCCTAATATAAACAAAGTAACTGGAGGGGGGGGGGGTAATTTTTAGTGGATACTCATATTTGAGTAAATGGTCTATTTATTTATTTATTTATTAACAGCATAAATATTCTTGCCTAACAGCCTGAATATTCAAGAAATCTTGATTGCTTTTGAAACTTTACAATATTTCAAAGACATAATTTTGTTCTCTGCAAGAGTTTAAATAATACAAACATAAAATTGACATTATTTAGAAAAGATATCAGTATACAAGAAAAAGATAATGTTTAAGAGAATATGCAATAGGTCAGTCAGTTAAGTGCCATACATGATACATGCTTGGGCAATCATGTCTTGAAGGAGACATGACTGGGCAGAAGATTTTCCCACAGTAGGTTGCCATTACTTTCTGCAGTAGATTAGTTGCCAACCAAGGTTACACAACCCAATCTGTTCTGTTATTTACCCCATAGCAGAAGGGAAGAGATGGATTAAGACCTTTCCTAAATGGATTTGTGTGTAAGCGAATGCATGAATTCAACTAAAATTTGCTGTCTTATTTCTCATTCTGAGCCAATATCCACTGCACCACAACGCACATCCAATATCAGCTCAGAATGAGAAAACAGAGAGCAAAGTCAGAATTCCAGTTGACCAGCTATGGGTTAAATAGCAGAACACATTGGGTTCTATGGCCTTAGTTGTCAACCACTTTTATCGCAGAAAGTAATGGCAACCTACCATGGGAAAATTTTCTGCCCAATGAATCATGTCTCTTTCGAGACAAGATTGTTCAAGCATGTATCCTGTATGGCACTTAACTGATTGATGCAATAGCTAACTTTCTAAAAAAGATAGTCAATAAGTAAATATTTTCAGATATTTTAGATCTATAAAAACTGAAATGACCCTAAGCAATCTTACACTTTCACAAGTGACTGGTATCTGTGTGTACACAGATTTATATAATACACATACATACACATTACATCTATTTCTAACACCAACATCACTAGAGTACAGACACATGCAGATTTACATATATTATAACAATAATAAAATACTTGTATTATGATGGACAATGATGTTATAGTATGTTGTATCCTTAACCCTATATGTATTCATATGTACAGACAATGAGATGCTAATAATAGTTCTTGACCCAACTTTCTTAAAATCTGACCAATTGACCAAAGATTAGAGTTTCATTTGGAGTCTCTTCTTGATTAGGTGAAGAACTTTTCAGTGATAGCTTGTTATGGAGGTTATCTTGTTGTACTTGATTTGTAATGATAGAGATACAGTTAACTCAGTGAAATTTGTGAGTGACTTAGTATATTTCTCTGAAATGAAATTTGGTCTTTGAAAATATAGATTAAAAACAACCAATCAATATCACAAATCCCATTACATGCTGATTGTAGCCATATAAAATATTGCTTAATTATGAAGTTTTCATCAAATCCTCGAAAGCAAATATTTATATGTAACATAGGTTGGTAAGTCATTCTGTATATAACAATACAGAATCATGATTAAGTGTATATGAGAACAGTCAAATTGTAGACATTAAAATTAAAGATATTGTATGTTCGTGTGATTGCAAAAAAAAAAAAAAATTTATGAGTAGTTGAGATATTGTGAGAAGCTAGACAGTTATTAAAATGGAGGTTTTATTTATATTGCACATCATTACAAAAATCAATTTTAAAGGCTAAACATTAAACAGAAAGCTTTCCATCAACAATTGCTATTCATAATTCCCCTACCTTTATAAGGACAGATATGCATTTTTGCATGCACATTATGCCTACATAATCATTTGATACAGACGTGTACACACAAATATATATATATATATATATACACATACACACACATACAACTGTGTATATTCATAAATGTTTATTAATTATATATAAATGTGTGTATGTCTAATTTTGTATGAAAGTGTTATGCAAATAGATGTTTGTGAACGTTCCATTGTTATTAAATGAAAATCCTTGAGGGAACTCATCAGTGTGGAAGAATCAATCATCTAGAAATAATCAGTAGAGAAACAAGGCATTCTGATTAACAAACTTCCTGTGCAATTGTATGAAATCACTCAAAGCTTCAGAACAAACATTTTGGTATTTATGATTTCACTGGTAGATGTACAATATGGTGGAGGCCAATGTAATGACAAAGACCAACACAGTTTTCTCTTTAGTCTTCACATGGACAGCTATTAAAAACAAGTGGAAAGCATATTCAATCATTTTCATATCAGATTTCTCAAGTACATATGAGAAATATTTACAGCAAAAGCATATATTGAGGCAGATACAGAATGTCAATGATAGAATAGAATATTGTTATTAATTTTATAAGTACTAAGTTGACTTCTAATAAGATAAATATTTTCCATTTCTTGCTACTTAAACTAGCATGCTCATTTTGGTTTGGTAACAACCATAAGTATAATTTCTAATCTAAAACTGCCATTTAATTAAAATATTTTCAGTCCAGCCCAGAGTTCAATTACCTATAATGCCATTTTCCTTTTATAATCAAACTCCTAAAAAGGAATTTTATTTTTGCTACAGGAATTGATAAAAGTAATTTATGACAAACTATTAAAACTATAAAATTTAAGGAAAAAAATAAATAAAAAATTAATGGCTATTGTATGACTTGAACTGAGCCAACATGGTACCAAACAACATTTAACATGATTTTTAAAAAAGGTTATCATCCACATTTTGGTTTCAACATGAAATTTATAAATCTTCAATTTCTTCCTTTAGCTCTTATAATAAAAATGTTCTAGTTTCTAATATATAAGAAGTGTGTGTGTGTATAAATATTTATTTATTGAATTAAAACAAATTGGCTTTGTTCATAGAGCACACAGGGAAGAATAATCATGAGAAACAAGAAATTAACACAATCCATCAGTGTGAGAGCATCTAGTTTTTATAATTCCATAGCTTCACAATGAAAAGAAGCATTTTATGCAAATATTTAACATCATTCAGTAGTGAACATTAATCACATAGATTATACAGTAAATTTTTTAAATCCAGTCAACAGCTATATATATATATATATATATATATATATATACAAGGTTACAGATTTATTGATATACCCACCTCATTCTAAACGTTAACTAAACTAAGCTTTCATATCATTTTTCTAAAAATTCAGCCAACACACTTCAGTGCATGCTATTACCTAATTGTGGTTACCAGGCAGTTAATTGTGAAAGGTATCAAAAGCATTTTATTGAATTGCTAAAAGATAGGCACTTGGCTAAAGAAAAGGTGAATAATAAAAAAATTTATATACCCACTTAAATCTAACTAAGAAACTAAAGGTATATTTCATCAAATAATTGTATGTATTTATTGAAGTAGTATTACATTTAACATAACAGGAATTTCAAATGTTAATTAGAAAAGTTATAACAGATCAATTTATTCTATAGACAAATTATTTGAGAAACAAGAAAAAAGTAACTATAATTTCTGAATAATCATTATAATAATTGAATTTACATATGGTTGATATTCAAGATTTTTTCTATGATATCATACAATGTGTGCTATCTTGGCAATCCGTCATTCTTTATCTAAATGTTACAGGGCTAACATCTCCATCGTGCCAAAGACAAAAGAATATACTCTGGAAGTCAGAAATACTATTATTGAAGAACATAAGAAAAAACTATAGAAAATTCTGTAAGCAGTTCAATATCCCAATAAGTTTAGTCTAGTGGATGAGAGAGAGAGAGAGAGAGAGAGAGGCGCTAGAATAAACCAAAGATTTGATGATTGAAGAAAGAAGCTTACTGCTTGAAACTTCTTTGAATGGCCAAACAGCATCCAAGAAATTATCCAGGAAGTGTTGGCTAATGATCTGAACTTAATTGGGACAGTTTCAATACACCAGATAATATGTAACACTTTATAGAGAAAGAAGATATAAAAATAATGAACCTGCCAAGTATCATTAATGAAGGAACATTTTAACGTGTATAAAATTTAGCAATAAGCATATCAGAGTAGATAGACTAAACTATCGCCCGGTTCACACTCCACCCACGTCTATTGAACAGGTGAAGAGGCCTATCCCTTGTTCCCTGTTTAGGATGTGATTTCTGGCTTTCTCTTTTCCTATCTTTTCACTCTTACATAGCCCCTGCGCTTCAGTGGCGTTACCGCCTTGCTTGTGGTGATATGATTAATAAAAAAAAAAAAAAAAAATGCCTAATTCAACATTTTATTGTCTGATGAGATCAAAGTTAACTTATTTGTTAATAAGTATATTAGTACTATGTGATGGGAACTAAAAAGTATTTATAATCCAAGGGACATCATATCTACTATGAAACAGTGTAGGCAGTATGTATATTTTTGTTTGACAAATTATAAATATATTCTTGAGTGGCTCAGTCAATCATTAGATCAGCATATATCAATTGTTTTTAACCTTAGTGAGTTTAAGGAACTATACCATGAGGACTGGTCAGTAATACTAGTGAATTGCTGCTTAAAACTTGTATCCTACTACAAGAAACATTTGGAAGCAGTTTTAACTAATAGAGGATAGCAACTAAGTCTTAATTAGTAATTTTTTAGAGATAACGGATATTTTTTGCTCCTCATTTTTCTTTCTTAATTTGTTGTATATACACTTAATTGACCTATTGGGATAATTTTCTAATTTCTCATTAAAAACTTGGTATATATTAAATTTCCTACTGAACGTTTTGTTTAAAGTGTATATTTATTGTTGTTGTTATTATACATGTTATGATACTTTAAGTGTCCATAATGGTATTTGTGACACTACATGTGATTCGAGTATAAAATTGACTCTTCAGGTGAATAAATTTGTGGCTTTACATATTGAGTTCCTTTTGTTTCTGATCGCCAAATTGTTGTTTATAAATAAGTAAGCAAGTAGAAAAATCAAAATAAAATGTAAGTCAGTAAAATAAAATAAAATAAGATAAAATATATGGTGTATGGAGAGGTATTTGAAGGTTATCACAATGTGTTTAGTAAAATAAAGGAAAGTAAAGAAGGCGTTGGGTATTGCCTATTTATTATTCATTAATATTTCGAGATCAGAATCTCATCTTCAGAATGATAGGAGAGCTTGATTTCACCTCTGCTGGTAGACCATACCTTTAAACAAATGGTCCTCTTTTGATGCTACTGCGCACACACACACGCACTAACACACTTACAGGTACACACACACACACACACACTACATTTAACAACAGCAGTAGCAGCAAAAGAGGCCCATTCTTTTATATATATATATATATATATATAAACACACACACACACAATAATAACTATAATTAAAAAAGACATAATGAAGAGGTGTTGAGGCGAGTCAGTGATGCATCCTGGTTTTGTTGAGAGTTTTGGGTTCGACACATACTTGCTTCACTAGTAACCAGAACTGTTTCTTTAGAAAGCATGCCCTCACTTTACTTCCCAAACTATAAAAATCTCAATGTAACTTATTTGAGCTGTTGTGACAGGCTGAACTAAACCAATCAAATCACACTTACATGCTCATTTATTCATATTAGACAAATACTTTCCTAAACTCAATTTTACTGCCAAGACTTTCTATCATTGCTGATACCCAATGGTAAGTTACTGCATTATCTTTATTTTTTCACCTGATATTCCACCTTGTTAGGGACAGAAAAAATAGTGAGGAAATACACTTATGACATTCATTTTGTTTGATAATTGCACAACCCATGTCATTGAAGATCCTAGTTTCCCTGCTGGGAATAACAAGGCATTGGTCTTATTCAAGGTTGACCCATTTACATAGGTATTAAAGATGAGTGGAAGTACATACCTAAGTTTTTCAAGTGAATTTTTAAAATAAGAAAGCTTTCTTGAAGTTTTCATTTAGCTAAATGATTAAATGTACTATATATATATATATATATATATATATATACTCTCACACCCTGATCGAGCACTCTGGAAGAATGGTAGACTTTGAAAAA
Source organism: Ascarosepion bandense (assembly GCA_037127315.1). Classification (NCBI taxonomy): domain Eukaryota; kingdom Metazoa; phylum Mollusca; class Cephalopoda; order Sepiida; family Sepiidae; genus Ascarosepion; species Ascarosepion bandense. The sequence goes on along the minus strand of JBBBDQ010000547.1, from coordinate 5,112,282 downwards.
CAGTAGCTACTCTGGCATCTATGCATCATTCATTCAGCAATGAATTAGAACACACTCAGCTATTGGATGTGTATAATAATATACATGCTAAAAAGTCTGCCTCCTTCTACCATTCACCTGCAGCTCAGAGGTAGAATTGCCGACGCCAATTCGGTTGAGTTTCAATCCTGGATAAAAAGCAATCAGCTGTCTAACCGTACTGATGAGCTGCGATACAGCGAAACAGATCTGTCTGCAGATGACTATATATAAGTAAATTAACCTAGTGAGCCAACAAACCTACCAAGGTTTCACCTAAATGGATCTTCAGGGAAAGTTTTTTTTAAAAAAAAAAAAAAAAAAAAAAATCAAAATTTCGAATGTTAGGAAGGATTAAAAAAAGATATCTTTGATCTTTCCTCTTAATAATAACAAACATTTTGATAGAAAAACTTGTTTGGGGCCCTTTTTCCATATTATGCAATTTTTTCAGCAAATTAGTGGAGGTACCTATATTTACAATTTGTCAAAATACCAGACTTGGTTTTTGCAAAAATGAAAAGTGATAAATTTAAAATATTTTGTCACTCAATGGGATTATGTTCAATTACTGGCTATGTAGATTTCACTAGCATTTGTGATAAACCAGGAAGTCACACTGCAACATTTTTGACTCTTGGCCATCATTTTATCCAATATGAGCATATGTAAGATACACATCAAGTAATTATACTTCTTGAAACAGATCATTTTTGGTGTGCCATAAATTGAAATAGGGAAAAAAAACTGGTATTGGTTTAAATAGCCAGAGTTGTATGGATATGCCCATTGATAACTGTCAAAGATAAAAGTATTATGAGTTGTGTTTATTGATAGCACAGACCTGATACTGTGTAGAGCTTGATGTAGCACCAATTTCCAATGGTATTCAGGTAGATTTTGCAATATCAGAGTAAGACAACTAATTCTCCAAATAATTCCATTATATCACTCAACCTTGGTGATATCTAATGAGTAGTCAGACATTGTCCTGATGGAGGCAATTCCATGAAGCAAAAAGTAATTAAACATCACGAAAATCATAAATTCAAAGATTGGTTACAATGATGACATATTGATCTGGAAAGGAAAAAAAAAGGACCATTTCCTCAGAGACGCAATCACAGTGGTAGCCTTTCTCAATAGAAGGACAGTGGACATTATGTTTATTTAAGGTTTACAACATGCAATCATTCAAAGCCTGGGTGTCCTGTTACATTCAGTTCAATGCAGCTGACACAGCAGCAAATACATCACATATGCTAGTTTGGAGCTATCAGGATATTGCAATGCAGCATTCATGAGCACCGATTTAAACTGTTGAATGCTTCACAACTGGGCAAAATCCGAAAATCAAGGAATCCACTTTACATAATATGCAAACATGCCAACAACTCACTTTAGAGTTAGCATTTTCATTAAGTATCACAATATAGAGATACAGTTGTAATCTAAATTTATTGGACCAATTTAATCCATCACTTCTTTTTAACCAAGTACAAATTATATTAAAGTTAAAGTATGAATTTTAACTGATTTAAAGTGAGGCATCATCATTGAATAGCCTCAAGCTTTTTCTCAAGAATTAACCATATTCCACTTGATCTTTACTTGTAATATTATCAAGATAAAAAATGTATTAAGGAGGTTCATGCCAATAAATTTGCTGATATTACAATGAAATGTTGCCACACCATTAGTGACACCAAATGGTATTTGTGTTAATTGGTATGAACTTCCTAAAAATGTTTTGTCAGCATCACAATAGTAATTGATAGGTACTCTTTATATCAAATATTGAGAAAACATGATAGCTTGTCAGATTATTGGCAAGAGCTTTGATCTTTAGTAACAGATATGTATCAAGCTTGTTAATACAGTGACATTAATATAATCTATTCAGATGTCTTTATGACAATCAAGCTTATCTTTCATGACAATCTATACTCACAAGAGAAATGAACTTCCCTCAACAAATTCCTCTTCTTAAGTAATAAACTGCTGATCAGCAAAATTATACACAAAGTCTAGCTACAATTGATTTCATATTTGGCACCATGCTTGTAAATAGTCATGACATAGCTAAACTTGATGCAGTCAAGCCACAAATTTTAGTCTCCAGATCATTAATTTTCAATTCAGGCTCACAATACAAAATGGTAATGGTAGTATGTTATTTCTAAAAATCAAGACCCAGAATATCTTTCAGAGATTTTTAATTAACTCCAAACAAGTGTTTTGATACCACTTGTTATGTATTACAACATCAGCATGATATATGCCTTTGATGAGAGCATGTTAAAGAGGCCATGATCAATGTGATATATATCAGACTAGTTTGTAGTCTATAAAACTATCAGAACAAGCTGAATCAATTAGGGTTGAGGCCATATAACCATTCATCAATAAGGAAATAGTAGAATATGACTTTGGGATAATTGACAAAATTACACACAGCTCACCAAAACCAATTGTGACTTTACATTTGTTTTGACCAACACACTTTTGCTCTGTGTCTAGTTTTACAACATGAAATGCATTTGCTACTTCAAGCTGAGGATTTTGAGAGATGCAAATTACCAATACAAAAACCAGTATAGTTTCTTTATAATAAAAGGACTGACTGAAGCAGAGTTTGTTTGCAAAATAGCATCATTTCCTACAGGTAAAGCAGCACTTACCTGAGTAGTAGTCCAAGTATACTGAATTGTATTGGGCATAATCACAAGCCTAGTTAAGGGCCAGCTTCTAGCATTCAAGCAAGTGCTGATTTATTGTACCCATATTGGAGTACATTTATAAAAGCATCCCAAGTAAAATCCTGATAGTACTACTTTGTAGGATAAGCTAACAGGTTTTACTCAACTCGAAAAGTTCTTGAAGCAATTTGTTAATAGTTTTGGTTAGTAATTATTATCAGGTAGCTAAAAGATATTTTCTTTTCTTGATAAATAGCTTATCTTAGGCATCAATGACAGCATTGCACATTGCAGTTTCATATAAGTTTTTATAGTGAAGCAAAAACATTTTAATAAGCATTATAGTTCGTCAGGAACATTATTTATGCAATTGTCTTTTTTCAAGTATCAGTGGCATTCATATCAATGTTCATTCTGTAAAGATATACGATACACCATCTTAAATTTATGAAGTTGAATAAATTGCTGCCAATAAAAATTAATGCACTCCCATACACTTTACTCAACTTTCAATAGGACATCAAAAGTTTAGAATAATCAAAGTTTGTGCTTTTATATATGTTGAGTTGACATATTGGCCTATTTTCTTAATTTAGTGACCAACTATGGCAGGTAATTTGAGTAATGTAATAAATATATAACAAGATTTATCCAGAAGTCAGTGTATACCAAACTCTCATACCAAGAAGTAATTTATTAAATCAATATCAGAAACAATCTTTACTGCTCCTATTATTCTTACTTTAAAACAGAAAGCAAAATAAAAAAAAAAATGCCCAAAACCAATTCGACCCTTGGAGAAAACTTCATGCCACTTTGTATCTGATCAAAGAGTTACTTCATTAAAAGATTTACAAGTTTACCTAATTCTAAATAACTACAGAACATCTTCATTTTGTAAGTCACCAAAAGGGGGGGAGATATCAAAGAAAAAGTCCTCTTTCTCTTTAATAACCATGAAATCTACAAAAACATGCCCTTTTTTTAAAATTCTTCTGAAGCAACTAAGACACAAGGAACTACTGGGAGTGAAAGAGGATGAAAAGACTTTAGAAGGAACTAGAAAGCCAATCCTAAAAAGGAAAGAGAAAAACCTCTATTCCTATTAAAAAAACTGAAGAGAAGAGTGAACCAGGTGATAGGTAAACCTATCTACTCCTATTGAGGACAAATAGTAAATAAAATTTCACAGTATAGGCAGAGACATTAGAAGCATAAAGTTGAAATAAACTGAAAAAAAAACAAAAAAAAAACAAAAAAAAAAACAAAAAAAAAAAACAGAAATTCAATCATGAACAAAAAACAAGAGAAACCTCTACACCTATTCAAAATGAATGGGGAGGAATGTGAGCCAGACGATAGATGAACCCATTTATTTCTATTAAGCTTCAATAACAATTATATAAGAAAGAATTTAAAATTGTTTTATGTATTAAGAAAATTATCAAATATTTGGTAAAGTCTGGTCAGTTTTTATTTCTATTTTAGTAAAAAAAAAATTTTCATTAAGAATGTTATATTTTGAGAAGTTTTGGCATTAGAGAGAAAAAAAATTTACATAAATATAATGGTTTCAAAAAAGTTGATATTTTGTGCATCAAAAACCAATGTTAAATGTGTCTTAAATAGAATTCATACCTTAGGATGCATTAAGTGGGGGTTAGCCATTTGGGGGTGGGTTCGCAGGCTTTGACAGGTTGTAAATGTAGTATAGAGTATATCTATTTATTTAATGGTCTTCCTAGCTAGACATAACCCAATGCCACATTAGTAATGGACATAAGAGCATGCAACTATCACTCTACAGCCGAAAGAAACTTTAGACCATCAATTTTTGCTTTTCTTCATGATGTGTTTGACAACACTCTCAATCAACATTTATTACAGCTATGTTAACATGTTAAATGTTGTTCCTGCAGGAAAACAACTCTTTATAAACAAAAATCATGCAGATTTTTTTCATTTCAGAACAAGACAATAATTCCTGGTTTATTTCCTTTTACAAAATGACATTGTCAAAGTAAAATACTAGTACTACCTTACGAAGATAAGCAAATTAATATTTGCTGAACAGAAAATTAAATGAAACATTAATCTTGCTACACACCATAGATGTAGATAAATTTAGAAAAAAGTGCATCTTAAGTTTTTTGTCATCTGAGAATATAAGGTTAATATTATTAACCTTATATTATTGCCATTTAAGAAATAATTTAGGTTGTTTTTGTAATCTGAACACTATTTTAAGTCCCAGGAACTCAATAAAACACAACTTTATGTAAAACATAATGGGGAAAGAAAAAAAAAAGTTACTTTATCATTCTTTCAATAATATATGTCCCAGAAAGCCAACATTTCACTAACATTATTTGTAAACAACAATCTATTGAATGCTGCATGAAGATAAAAAAAGTGATAAAAGAAAATATGGAAAGTTTGTAAAATAAAAATAAGAACTATTGAAGAAAATCTGGAATATGATTCAAATGTATGATTTTATATATTCTTTAACATTTCATTATCATCATTAAGTATTTTTCAAGGTTATAATTAATACAAAATTTCATTCTTTAAATAGAGGACAAAAAAATACAGACTATTAAAAGGTAGTCATAAAATTGACAGCCTATATTATCCTATACAGAAGAAATCCCCTTGATTTAATAGTTTTTAGTCATGAGACCAGTTTGTCAGTAGCTATACAACAAATGATGGTTCAGTTCAATTATATTTGTTGATTTACAAGTTGTTTTAGGAGCATATACTTTATATATATATATATATATATATATATATATATATATATAACAATTTTTAACCATCAGGTCCAAGTTTTACTTCCTTTGTTATGCAGAACAAAGAGTAACTAATGCCTTGCTTACACAAGAATTAGAAATGAGCAATTGCATTCTATTAATATAAGCCAATTTATTTACAAAGTACTATGAAAACTAAATTATACTTTAATTGTACTATTGAATTTTGTCACATTTGTTAAAAATTATAGTATTGCGCCATGAATTATTTGCGCACATTTTTGCATATTTTATTTCATTCAGCATTATTTGTAGCTCTTCTCAGCTGCATGTTGCATTCAATAATCTTCAAAAGTATTTAGATAGCCACATGCAACATACACATAAGGAATAATGCATAATGAATTGTACAAAATATTAGGATCAAATTATCAAAGAGAAATCAAATGGTTGAAAAAATAAGAAAAATTCATCTTAAGACAGGAAACATTTATAAAAGTTGTAAAAGTTGCAAGTGTGACTATTAAGTAAAAACACTAGGTTTCAAAGTCAAATCACAATGTGCATGCTTGAATCACATAATCACAATAGACAAACATAAACAACACCTGAAAGTTACAATCCACTCATGTCTCCAGGTCACTGTTATACTTGATGTATATATGTTTTTCTAAATCATAAAAATAGTCCTCCTTTCAAAAATAAATTTTAAATTTCTAGAACTGAACAAAAGTGAGATTATGCAATTGTTTTGATGCAGATTAAAAACATTTTAAACAACAACTAGATTTTTTTTGTATGAATATTCTTGGCTCATCCACAAAACTCATCTTTGACATCCTCTTGACCATCACAAAATCTCAGGTCACTTAAACACACAAAGCCCATGACATGATTTCTTCCCTGGGAACTTTAGTTAACAAATTCTCTAGCAACTACTTTGTTCAATTTCATCAAAGATTTAAAATGAATGTACTGTTAAGCTGACCACTTTTATTACATAGTAAAACAGGTCTACTACAAGTGATGCAAAATAGTGAACTGAAGATGCAAGCAGCCACCCACTACTTTCAAGGGCTGTTTATGCTTGCTCATTAGTCAATGCATATCTCATGGTCCATATGTATGCTGTAGTTCAAAAACCCAGTTTTGTTATTAAATAATCACACCACATATATTTTCATTATTATGTTAACCAAACAGGTTTTCAAATCCTGAGTGGTTATAATATATTTCACTTTAAAATGCCATTATTCAAAATGTTAGTAACTATTTACGTATATTTAATCTTTTTCAAAACATTTTCATTTTAGATTACTATTAATAATAATAATAAAAAAGCAAAAAAACTAATCTTGTTTTGAGATATATAATCTAAAAATAGTACTTTTACAATAATAGTTAATCTAAGTCATCAAAAGGAAAATTATGAAATAAATTTTAATACATTTGTGAATCACTTTTGCACATCTAATATTTTCTATATCACTTCAAATAGATATTTACTAATGAGTTGAAAGTAATTTTTAAGGTTTTAGCAAACTAGCTATTGAACCCATTTATAACAGGGTGATTATATAAATATATAAAACTTCAGACCAAGGATTCTGAATTCTTAAAAATAGCAGAAAGCAATTTTTACATTTTTGAATATTCCCTAATCTTTAAAAAAGAAAAATGTATTTGTATATAAAATACTTTTTCACACTATGGTTTCTTTTTTGGCATATCCAAATTGGCAGCATTTCTATTCTAGGAAAAATTAAATTTTACCAATTAAAACGTATAAATTGGTTGATAAAAAAAAATACATAAATAAAGGAAAAAAAAAAACAAAACCATGGATAAGAAGGACTATTGTATGCACATATATTCAAAGGATAAAGTCAATATTTGTATTTTCTAAGAATTTTTCATTATAGGGGGAGAAAAAAAAAAAGTAAATTTTAGCTTGTAGAAACAAAGAAATTAGGAACAAATGCAGGCAGGCTAAAGAGAAATGGCTCAATGAAACATGTGCAGAAATAAAATGAGTGTCACAGATAAAGCAGATATGCATAAGCAAATAAGAGAACTAACAAGAACAAAAGACATGCTCATCAATGGGATCCAAAATCCAAGGACAGAACACTGATATTAGAGAAAGGAAAAATACTTCAGAGATAGAACAAATATATCAGAGAACTCTTTCATAACTAAAGAGAACAACAATACATAGAAATATCAAAGGACTGGAAATATTAAAATCTAAATTGGAATCTGCATTGGCCAAATTGAACAAAAACAAAACAGGATCAGACAGAATTATAACAGAATGCTGGCAGTTGTAAACAAGATTACAAACATAAATAAAATCTACAACGGTGGTAATATATCAAAAGACCTAGAAGATTTATTTTCATAGCACTATCTAAGAAGCCACATACAAATGAATGTGAACTCTATTGGACAATCAACATAATGAGCCATATAATAGAACATGTAGCAGAATCAGATCATAAAGAGGACAAGAACAGTGCAGGTTTGTTAAAGACACTGGAACAAGAAATGTAATATTTATGCTCAGAATGATATCAGAAAATATCTGAAATCTGAAGGTGCATTAGGATAGTGAAAAATGTATTCCAAAAGCTAAGCAAAGTATTAATAGAAAAATTTCACTAGAAAAAGAAAAGATTGAATAGTTATGTAATATCAGTCCTCCTATATAACAGTGAATGCTGGACAATCTCCTCAAGGATGAAGAGATGACTTGAAGCATAGAAATGTGGTTCTACAGAAGGATGCTGAGGATACCATGGACAACACATGTGAATAACAACAAAGTTTTACAGAAAAATGGAAACAAACTTACTTTCCTGCTCGTTGGAAATCCTCTTCTATAGCTCCAGTTTAAGAATCCCGGTAAACCATCTAACCCCTCTATCGGCCTATTAGCCTTCTACTACTTTTGGGCAAAGTACTAGAGGCTTTAACTCTGAATTGGTTAAGCATTTCATATCACAGAGGCTTCTTTCAGATAAGCAATATGGCTTTTGCTTCTCTAGGTCAACTAATGACATGTTAACGATTATTGCCAAAAGAGTTTATGAAGCTTTAGATGGGAATAGTAAAGCATTGCTGTTGCTTAGGATATCTCAAAGGAATTTGTGAGGGTTTGGCATATTGATTTTCCCAATTTGAAAGGTTATGTTTTAACTGATTCAGTATTTCTTATGAAATTGCAATATGAAAGTTGCTTGAATGGCCACTCTTTTAGATCTTTTTGCATATATGCAGGTGTTCCTCAGGGCTCTATCCTTAGATGTATATTGTTTCTATTTTTTTTTATTGATGTCATCAGTTCTCAACTCGGTATCTATGCTGATGATGCTCCTGTCTTAATAGTAAATCTGATCTCATATTCTTTAACATTCAGTAACCTTCTGCATTTTAGTGGCTTTATTGCCTTGCTTGGAGTGAAATGATTAATAAAAAAATGGTTTGGTCAGCATGATTAAAAAGATGGTGGGACAAGGTTGAAGAGAAATAAGACAAAATTTATCAAAAGCTGCAAAAGACAGGAAATTGTGGAGAGCCAGGATTGTCTACATCCTGAAAGGACACCACAGATAGAAGTAATATGTATTACCAGGAAAGAAAATATCTTTTACAACCTGACCCGACTTACAGATTTCAAGTAACTGCTACTTAATCATGAGATTATATATATATATATAAAATTTTACAATTTCTTACAGATTCATTATTCATACAATAACAATTAATCAAAATCAGTGACCATGTGATTGTTATTACCTAACATGAGTCCAACAGATTTTTATTTTGAAATCATTTCTTTTCTGTAGAACTTTTGCAAAAAGTTATGTTTATCAAGTTCCAACATATCTTCTAGTTCATTTAAAAAACAAAAAAAAAACAAAAAAAAAAAACACTAAGTTACCACTGGAGTGAGAGATATATAAGGATTATCAAGGATAATTATTTATACATACACTTTAAGTGTGCAATGCTACATACTAGAGACTAGTTGACATTTAAGATATAGGTTAATCATATTTAGGTATAGTAAAAAAACCTGAATGATTCCAAGTATAAATAAAACATTTAAATAAAATAAATGTATTTATATTTCTCTATACTACTAACATTTGATTGTAACTCTCTCAATACAGACCCCTTAAATATGTAATCAAAATAATTTATGCTCAAGAGTTAAATAAAAAAAATACTACATTCAACTATTTTGTATTTATATTTAGCTAGCATAAGAAGCTTTTAGTTTTCATTTCATTAAAAAAAGAACGCATCCTTAAATAGTGCAATTTACACAAAAGGTCTGTGAATGACAAAGTGTATCAGGTAAGTGTATTTATCATTGAAAATTGCTCCAGTTAGGTTGACTAGTTGGTTAATGGCAGTTATATCAAAACATTACTTAAAAATAATCAACAGATTGTAAGTAAAAAAAAAAAAAATCCTCTGCATACTACAGGTCCATTACTTTTTATCTGTATTGTTTACTAAGAAATAGAGAATGATGATCTGAAATTAAAATTAAATAAAAATATAATTGTCAATGCTTTATCCTATAAATTTTTTAAAAAATATTAATAAAGTCTCATTTTTATTTTATAAACTGAAAAAAACTTTTGCTAATCTAAAAGGTTACTAAACTCAATGTAACTCTAATTTCATCAAATTTTATATCTATTTGCAATTGTATTGTGAAGCAAAAGCTTTTGTTTATTTTTTAAATATTTCAATTTGTACTGTTCATTTATTCCATCATGCTATTTTACTTTGCAAACAATGTAAAAGGCACAAAATATATATTCTACACATACACAGAATATTTGAAATATTACAGGCATCATAAATAAACTATAAAATTCTAGATATTGATGATTAGATATCAATAAATCACAATATTTTATCAATCTTTGAAATGAAAAAAGTGAAATTCTTCTGTTGCATTTCACAATGAAATCTTTCTTTCCATTAATTTTTGTTACTAAACTATTGACAGATAAAAAAAATGAAATTAATAAAATAAGAAATCATTATATACAGTAAAATGAAATCAATATTAAATGATAAGTACTGGTTTAAAAGAGTACAACCATCATAGAAACATTCCTTATATATGCAAATATGAAGAGAAAATTCTTAATTTACATCAATTAAGATTAAAAATGAACTTATTGCTACTTTACACAATAATATAATAAAAATCATCTGTTTGTCTACCTTTTATACATTTTCACACAATTTAGCATATAGATACCAAAATTAGCAAAACAATTTGCTTTTGAATAAGTATTTTTATTTGCTACTCACTATCTACAGGGCATCTTTTCTACATATGAAAACTATACCATATCATACAGCAGTATTTCCCATAGAGCTACCAATAGCAAAGGGAACAATTCATCATGGCAGAAAGAAGTTTCAGGTAGAAGAAAGAGCAATGTCACATTGCCAGTCATGATGCCCTTCATAAAAAGTATATCTGATTGAAAAAAAAAATAAATAAATAAAAGCATTGTATATCCAGAAGTTTTACATTCAACCATTTTCATTCAAGTTATGCTCATAAAATTTTATATTTGCCATAAAAAAAACAGCAGCAACAACACTCCCTGGTAATACCAGGTGCTAAAAATGAGTATACATGTATATATGCGTATACACATATCTAGACTTCAATATTGAAAAATGGATTTATTATATACGATCAAAATTGAAATGTAAAGATTAATGCATAGAAAAGCTTTTGAAGTCATTTAACCAATTCACCAGACTACAGAAGCAATATTTAGACACTTTCATGAGAGTGAATGGAGAAAATCTGCTAAAACAAATCAACAATCTCCTATAAGTCATAAAAAAAAAAAAAAAAAAAAAAAAAAAAAAAATCAATAAAACTAGTTGGGTCAGAACTAGGCAGAACAACAGAAGTATATTCTCATGTTGTGTGTTGCTTGAAATGAAGGACCAGACTACCCTCCATCATCTGAGTAGACTAATTTAGATAAATGACTTTGCCATAAAGGCAATTCTCCAGAAGCCAGAAACAGTACAGTGCCCAAGGCAGTCTAACAAGTGTACAATTGTATTTTTGCACAAAAGTGTGCATAGCATGATTCTGTTTTAAAGAAAAGAAACCGTTAGCAACAGAACCAATGTACTTTACAATAACACTGTAGGTCAGCATTTAAAAAGGTAAAAACCAACTTTGAACAATCCTTTCATTGTTCTTGCCAACACTTAATACACTTTCTTTTAATCATAAAACCTCCTGAATTTTATTTTAAACCAAAGTGTTTTTCTTTTTGTAATCATAAAGTGTTATGGTTCTATTAATTAAACTGATAATGTTTTAAAAAAAAAAGTCCATTTATGAGCCTGAAAAAAACAGATAAACACATTTTAAGCAGTAACTCATCAGGCTAAAAATTTATACCATACAATTTTGCAGAAATTAATTTTTATGTTTTTGGTTTTTAAACAAAATACTTTCCTATTCTAGCTCTGAAAATATGCATTAGAAAAAGGCCAATTGGCAAAAAACAGGTATTATATTTGGTTAAAAAACAAGATCATTTAGTATTTTTTAAATGAAATGTTTCTACAGGACATGAGTGATTAGGACATTACACAACTTCCATGACTGTTCTTGAGAAAAACTACATTGTTTATCTTCTCTGTAATTTTTAATGTAGTATTTCCTACACTGATGGTCAACCAAGGCTAAAGAACCTAATTCAGCCTATTTTTTTCATGGTTAAGAGAAAAAAATAGATTCATGGCTTTTTCAAGAACATTGACACAAGTAATGGAAGAGTCTCTAATGGAATCTGAACTTCACCTACTGATTCACTTTTTCATATAGGAAACTGTTCTACCACAAACCCTTTTCAAGATTTTATACAAAATACAAATATAGCAATTTTCAGTTTAACAGCAGGCCAAGTGATAAATGATAAATGAGAATGGGTCCAAAATTTGTTAGGATTCTATAAAATGATGCACTAGATTATAAAAAGCATTGAAATAAAAGAAAAAGAAAATAGCAATGCAAAAATCAACCACCGTTTAGTTTGCTGATCATTGACAATTTACAGAGCATAGTAAATATGGCCAGTTTGCATCTTAATCTGAAAGAGCTCAAGACTGTTCACCTGAGCAGTTATACAAGCTAGTTTCTTCAATTCCACATGATTAGGCAGTGATTAATGCCAAAGGTGGAACAATCAAGTACAGATTAACATTCAAAAGCTATCTTTCAATTTATAGCCAATGTGCTGTTGTATTTGGCTATTTAAATATATCCTTATATTTTGAGATGCTAAATAAAGCATGAGTAATAGTCTCACTAGAAATAAACAGATCTAACACAATTAAAATTTCAAAGTTCAGATTTGCCTAATAATAAATACCCTATTTTCTCATTCTAATTTTTAATTACTGTATAATGAGAATTTGCAATTACAAATCCATATAAAAGAAATGTATGACAAGAAATCCCAAACAAGTGGGCTAATTCTAAAATGTACAAACTGTTTCTTAATCAGATTTCATATTAAGAAACAGTTTCATTATTTTATCTGCACAGTGGAACTATTGATAAATTATCAATAAAGTAAATTAGTCCATCAATCATTTCTATGTTGTTGATAATTATCTTTGATTTATATAAATCATAATATCAATTGAGTAAATGAAGATAGATTTTTAAAGTGTTTTAAAAAACCATGAAAATCCAGAGCTGAAACTATCAATCCAAAGGTAGCATTTTCATTCACTTGTGTCACAAATTTGTGCAAATTTTCTGATTATTTTTTTAATAATTTCTAAAAGGTCTGAGTAAATAAACGGCAATTGAAGAAAATTGATATACAGTTACAAGAGATCAGTTAGTTGATAATTGCAACCAAATTTTTCAACATCAGCATAATGCAGAAGGACATTTTTAGCACATTAAAATGGTACTTTTTGTGTACCTTTCATTTTTTTTTTTTTACAAACCATAATTGTTTATGAAACTAATTAAAATTTAAAGTTATACATACACATAGCTATTAAAAATTTTTGACACACTATATAGGTACTTTTTGGTGGGTGCATAGGCCAGTAGACATAATACACATTGTTTAATGTTTAATGATTTTTCTTTTTTGTAAAAAACATGAGTATTTACTAAAAATAATGTATGAAAAAAAAAAAAAAAAAAAAAAAAGACAGAGAAACAAACAATATGGAAAAAACTTACACCAATGATAAGTACATAAAAAAGAAAAATAAGCAGTTAATTGCTGATACCCACTGAAGAGTGGACAGACAGGTTCATCTATGAAACCATGGAGTTGGGATGCTGAAGGCAACATCAGTCAGCTAAGTGACAAACTTTTTATATATATATATATATATATATATATATATATATATATATAGTGTGTGTGCGTTGTAAATTAGAGTTGTAATATGTGAATTCTCTTAACTCAAACATTAGTAAAATTGAAATATATAAGTTTCATTTATAAAAGATTTTTTACCCATATTTTTGGTGGGAGGGGAAGTCTATTTCAAAGCCCATCTATTATTACAAGCACAATAGAAAATCACAAGAATCAATAAAAGAATTCATAAACATCACATGGTTTCATTCATTCATTGCAAGTAGATCAGAAAATACCCTCCTTCAGAGAGCAACTCATTTAAAGTCTACTGAAATAATTTATTTAGTAAAATAATCAGTCAGTCAGTTAAATGCCATATGTAATACATGCTTTTGGTGATCATGTCTTGAAAGAGACATGACTGACTTCCACAGTAGGTTGCCATTGCTTTTTGCAGTAGACTGGTTGACAACCAAGACTATAGAACCCAACTGTCCTATTATTTAAGCGATAACTGGAGGGAAGAGATGGATTAATACCTTTCCCAAGGGCATTTCTGCATAAGTGAATGCAAGAAATTCAACTGGAATTCGAACTTGGCTTTCCAATTTGTCGTTCTGAGCTGATACCCACTACATCACAACGCACATCCTTAGTAAAATAAAATTTACCATATTTCAAAGTTTTTAAACAAGTCCTCATTTATTTTTTCTTAAATATTCCTTTTTAAATTATAGGTTTATATTAAATGGTAACAAAAAATATCTTGCTACTGAATAAAGCAAATAATTATCAAAGATTTTTTTAAAAATCTTCAAAATGTCTAAGAAATTAAAGTGAAAAATATTTTATCCATTACTATTAGAAACAAAAATTCCTGGAGTGTGTTTTTTTAATATTTATTCAAAAAGTGTAGTTTTTTTAACTTTTGTATGTGAAAGTTTATAAGATGCAAGTACTATAAAGAACTTAAGATCTAAAACTTTTAAAGGAACAAGAGATAGATATATATTTGGTCAATGAAAAAGTTCTTATAGTTTCAGATGGAAAATATATTTTGTTCAGGACAAATATAAAGTGGTCCTTGATTTTCACAATCAAAACACTGACAATATTTTTTAAAGAATTTTTGATATGCAGAATGATTATTATATGCTTTTCATTTCAGTCCAGCATGCTCATCTTCGTTGTATGTACAATGTTTTGACCATTGTACACTCCTGCCACTTCAGGTGTGTGTCTTCATACTTGGTAAACTTCTTAGAATTTCAAACCAAACCCATAATTTAATCTACAAAAGATAAATTGTTCTTGTTCTGCTTTCCTATGTTTATTAGTTTGTATCAGCTAATATTCATCAGCCATATTCACCTTTATGTCGATTGGTACAAAAGAGGAAATGAACAAATTATACAATTTTTCAGTATTGCCAGATCCCTGAAAAACAATATGTTTTAACTAACATTTTAATTCAATCATCCCAATATCTCTTGGATAGCCTAATGGATTAAAGCAATGGTTAAAACCTATCAGATTCCCTGTCAGTCATGAGTTCAAATCATAGGGTCTGATAATGTTGATAAGTCTTTGAATGAAATGAACAAGTGGCACAAAGATAAATAAGACCAGTAAATATAGACATGAAATATATCCTAAGAATAGAAAATAGTATATGAACAATATACCACTATGAATAGTTTAAATGGTAAGATACAAAATACCAAGAGAGTTGAAAGACAAAACACCTGAATAAGACCGGAGGGTTCAATGACTTTAATGCTGTAGGTATAACAATCAAAACGAATATGCTTGTTCAAATACTAAAACTGACATTAGAAAAGAAAAAAAAAAAAGACCCCAGTTAGGCTGAACTAACCAGATATTTAGAGATTAAACTATTCAGTATTCTATAATTTGTAAGTAGTTCATAAAGTTCCAGCATGACAAATTATAGATATTTTACAATCTATAATGTAGATAATCACTGGAGATGAATCAAAACAAATTGTGCCAAGTTGTAGAAACCAATCTTTAGTTACAACTCATCCACAAAAAAAAAAAAAAAAAAAAAAAAAAAAAAAAAAAAAAAAAAAAGAAAAGAAGAAAATACCACAACAGTTTAATTGCATTTACACTACAATTTGTTTGCAAATGACAATGTTTCATAACTCAGAAACTGGATATAGCACTTTCACTGACAAGAATCCAAATCACCATTCTGACGGAATGTATATTTGAATTCCTCAATGCATACAACACCACACCAAGATTGACATAAATGAAGAAAAGTGCATCTTAAAAGTTAACATAACCTGCAAAACTAGACAGACAAGGACACCATGACCATAGTCCAAAAAATATATAAATATCTTAAGGAATTTGCAAAACATTGTTTACTTTGAACAACTTGATCTGAACTTAAGTGTACTACATGCACCTGCAATGTGTAACTAAGGTAACTTCGAAAAATTGCTTACTGTATAATAATGCTAAATTAAATGGTTCATGAATAGCTTCTAAAATTATGTAATTGAATTGGAAAGTTCAACACTGCTTGTACTACTCACCTACAGAACCTCCTAAATATTTAAGGTTTTCACAATGACTGCAAAAAAACTGCAAATCTTCAAATTAAAGCCAATGTCATTTTATTGCAATTGAATATGTTGATATAGAAAGATTATAATCATGTCTAGCTTCAATAACTGTTTCTTTTCTTTCAATAAAACATAAGCTTCCCAAAAATTAACTTAAAAAAAAAAATATATATATATATATATATATATATATATAAGCATAAAAAGAAATTTTTGAACAAGTGAAATCATTTGTTTTTATATATTACATACTCCCTGATAAAATCTATATCCACTGTATGTACACATTTTCAATCATTACTAATAGTTATATTAATCATAAATCTAATAATGGAGATATTTATATTACATCTGATGAAATGATCTTAAAAAAGAAAACATCTTCAAGGATGGGGAAGTGAACAAAGAAGTTCAGTTAGGATTAACAGATGTTATCAGGTTTGTCTCGAAAACATGGCATTCTACATTAGACAACCAATTTATAATGTAGAGAAAGGATAGAACTGGAAGCTGGTTTTAAATGTTCCTTGATCCAATAACAGCAGCAGAGCCAGGCATTTTAGTTTGATTTTGAGCTAGTAGATCCAGTGTTTTGGCTTAAGAAATTCAAAGAAATTTTTCCTTACATTTAGAATATTATTTACCTTATTTAATTGAATTAACTATAAGATTTATTTATTTTAAGCTTCTATATATATATACATTTTTTTTTATGTAGTGTAAAAACATACTTTTGGGTTTGTTATTCAGTATGCAAAAATTAGGAATCTTGGTCTTCTTGTTACTTTGAATTTCAAGCTTTATATGTAAAATTTTTAATTAAAATTTTAGTAAATATTTTCCACTTAAGTTTCTTTAACATTTTTACTTAAAAAGTTCTAAAAACAAAAAAAAAAAAAAAAAAAAAAAAAGGTTTGCTTCTTTTCTTTCAAGAGGAGTTTTAGATTTTCCAAAGACTTTTTTCATACATGCTTCTATTTTTTAATGCAAAATTTATTTAAGTAAAATTAAAACAGAATGCTTTTATTTGTCAATGGTCACAAAATTTTAATATTTTTCCTTGATATTGTTATAAGAATTTTTCATTGATAAAACTAAGGTAAAATAAACATTAATGTTTAATTAAAATTTCCCATTAAAGAGTAAAATAGAACCAAATGTGATTTTTGTTACAAAATGAATGAAAAAGCCATCTTAGAATGTCATTATGTAAATTGAATATCAAAATAAAATCCAATATATTATTGCAATATTCTAAAAATACAGTGAATAGAATATTAACCATGTTGCAGCTTGCTGCTCAGTCATTTTGAAAGAAAGTAATCAGCAACAAAAAAGACTGTATCCAGTTGTAGCATTTTTGGGCTGAAAATATTTTAACTGTTTAGTTGTCAAAATTTATAGATGGTATCCTTCCCTTTATATTGTGAATTTATAAAAATGCGTTATTCATTATGGAGGTAAGTGTTATATTAATTAGAAGCCTGTCCAAAAATTATATAAATAAAGTTGATATTTGGTCAACATTTGAAAAAATTATCTGATATTTATATTCTATGTCTCTTGATCACAAGAAGAATATCAGCACTTTTTAGCAATGGCTCACAAAATAGATGAAATTTAATACAGCTCAGATATAGTAATACATACCTTTGAGTATTATGCAATGTTATTGTCTAATAGGTTACAACAGGATTTTCAATTAATATCATTAGAAACATTAAAAAGGATGACATCAAACATTTCAAAACTTAATGAAAAATCTTTTTTGCTATCTGTATTCAATACCCTTAATGCATGAAAAAAGGAGTGCATCATTCTCCATGATGAAGTATACATCAAGAAAATGCTACTATATCATGGCAAACAACTATTAGGTTACCCGAAAAGTTTGTAAGCACTTGCGAAAAATTGAATTTTTATGCAATTTTGCGTTTATATTGTTATAGTGATCTTCATCTTTGTATTCCAGATGGAAATTGATAAAATTGAGCTGTGAGTTTTGATTCATTACTGCTGAAAGCGAAGGCTTTCAACCAGAAAAGCTGCTGAAGAGATTTGTGTTGCCGAAGGTGAAGGAACAACTGCATATGCAGATATCTCAAAGTGGTACAAGTGTTTCAATTCTGGCGACACGAGTCTTGAAGATAAGCCTTGTTCGAGACGGCTGTTAAAGCTGGATGATGGAGACTTGCAAACCGGGTTGGACATTGCACCTTCATCGAGCACTCGGGAATTGGCTGATGAGCTTGGAGTTGGCAAATCGACAATTCACCGACATATGAAGCAACTTGATTTTGTTTACAAAAAGCCGCGTCAAGATCCGCACAAACTCACCGAAGCACAAGCCAACAGACGAGTTGAAATTTGCCGCCAATTGCTCAGCAATCTATTGGACAAGCATTTTTGGAAGCACATTGTGATATCCGACGAGAAATAGGTCTATCTGGTCCAGCACAATTGAAACAAGCAATGGGTTCAGAAAGGGCAAGAGACACCGTCGGTTCCAAAACAAGATCGATTTGGCAAGAAAGCCATGTTGTGCATTTGGTGGAACTTTGAAGGAATCATGCATCTTGAGTTGGTTCTGAATGGTCGTGCCATCAGTGCCGAATTTTACTGTCAGCAACTTGAGCGGGTCTACAAAAGGTTGAAGCACAAGTACCCGGCTCTGATCAACCGAAAGTGCGTTTTGATGCAGCAGAACAATGCCAAGCCACACACACTGCCAGGAAGATCAAAGACAAGTTTGAAGAGCTGGACAGTGTTGAGGTTCTGCCACATCCAGCCTACAGTCCTGATTGTGCTCCATCAGATCACGGTCTTTTCCGCTCAATGCAACACTTTCTGAAGGGCTGCCGATGTGACTCGTTCGATGAAGTCGAGGAAGCGTGTCAAGAATTCTTTGATTCGAAGCCAGCTGAATGGTACTTTAACCAGATCCGAAAGCTTGCAGATCAATGGCAGAAAGTCTTGGAAAATGATGATGTTTATTTTGAGCAATAATTTTTGTTGTTTCTGCGAGTAAAATTTCAATTTTTTGCAAGTGTTTATGAACTTTTGGGACAACCTAATATTTGGCAAGTCAGTTGACAATCCATCTCTGCTTGCTCAAACAGTACTTGGTATAATGTTGATATGTTTTAATAGGGGGGGTAAATTTTCTTACAAGATTGCTTTAAGTTTCAAAAGCAACAGTACAAGTCATCACCTCTGTATCAGCTGATGTAAAGGCTATCATATGATTGCAACCAAGTAAATCATGCCTTTTTTTAAATTATATCCCACACTACCTGAAAAATATTTGTTAACTGAAGATAATAAACATTTGCTTTTTGATTAAGTTCATCTGTTGAAAAATATAATTTGTGGCTCACAGAAAGACAGAACTAATCTTTGAAGATAATGGAGTAAAACAAGTTGCAAAATAGGCAGATCTTAAACAATTATATCATTTTGAATCTGAAAGACTAGTAAAACTTTCAGATTTAAGTGAAATTTCAATTGCTTCAAAGCCCATAAAAGACTATGGATTTCTAATTGCCGCCAAGTATTTTCAGAAAATACAAAATGCGCTTCTCACTCAGTCTGGAAAAAGTGTGGATAAGAATGATACTGCCATCTTCATAAACAAGATTTTGATATGGTAGAAAATGCTAAAACCCTTCAAATTGATAAACTATGCAATGACCCTCAACAAACTGAAATCATAAATATGTGCTATTAGGGCAATTTACAACTGATCCATTAGAAAAAGAATTTAGCAAATTTTGTCAAGGATCAGGCGATACCTATTTTATATTATTTAGGTATTTATTTTACATTAAGCAGACATCTCTACTTTTAAAATCAAAATATAAATAGTGAAGCTTTTGATGTTAAGCCAGGTCACCAACGGACATCCTGTGACTATGAACTTTGTGAGAAAGATTCAGAAATATTTGACACACTGAAAAATTTAGAACCATCTTAAATAAAAATGGCTCATGTACAAAGCTGGATATATTACAAGAGATGGTAATCAACTTAGTAAATATGAAACCCATTTTTATTATGAAAAGTATGAAAAATATAATAATTCAACTGACCAGGGAAAAGCAAATGTTCCTTCTGACCACACTTGCCAATGTTTTTTTTTTGTTTTGTTTTATCCTTTTCCATCAATAAAGGAAAAAGTGTGCTATAACTCATGAAGTAACATTATTATGCTTATTTCTGAGTTTCATTTTGTCAACATGGAGAAAGCATGTCCATATGTTTGCAAATATAGTTTTGAAAAACTTTTGCAAATATACACACCCAGATCAGACAAAGAACCAGCTTTAAAGATTTTGAAACTTTCCTATGAATGATTTTGTTTTATCTGTCTATATTTCTGAGATGATTGTCATATATACATTTCGGCTGATATTCTCCAGCCTTCTTCAGATACTGCTTGTTGAACCCAGTAACTTTAATGGAAATTTGAACCAGACTCTTTATTCAATCCCTGGGGGAAGATTGCATAAAGGGTTAAGTAAATAGTGTGAATGTTTATTTCAACATTATATGGATCATATCTTCTACCAGAAATCTTAACTACCTCTTTGTTTAATACTTATCAGTGTCTACAACAAAATTTTCAACACCTTTGGATATGGGTCAAAATGTTATTCTAAGTATTTTCAAAAATAGTTAACTTTTCCAAAATTTCTGAAAAGCAAACATCTTTCAGTTCTGGCTCTCAGTTGTGCCATGAGTAGGCCTGGAGTATAATATGCCATGCTTTAAAATTATATTAACAAGTCATCATAGCAAAGAATTAAAAAAAA
The DNA here is from genome assembly GCA_037127315.1 of Ascarosepion bandense. Classification (NCBI taxonomy): domain Eukaryota; kingdom Metazoa; phylum Mollusca; class Cephalopoda; order Sepiida; family Sepiidae; genus Ascarosepion; species Ascarosepion bandense. The sequence continues at coordinate 5,090,999 of JBBBDQ010000547.1, read as the reverse complement.
AAAAAAAAAAAAAAAAAAAAAAAAAACTTAAAAATTTTCTTATTTATTTTCAAAATGAAATTTGTTGCTTTAGGTTAAAAAATAGAGACATCATGTGGGAACTATTTAATATTTATGTACTTGTATAGACACCCAAGGTATGTGCTCATAATTATTTATATATATATATATATATATATATATATATATATATAAACATGCTCAGGTGTATATATACATGACTAAAAAGAACTTACATAAGCCTGACAAAAATCACAGACAAAACATACATCTACACAAAATAATGTTTCCGCATTAGAATGAGCTAATACTATCATTTAATAAGTTTTATCATTACATATTTGTGCAACAAGTTTCACTGAGGTAGAGTGAAAAAACAAATCGAAAAAAAAGTAAGATTGGTGGAATATCCCCAAAGACTGTATAAAAGAAGAATATAAAAAGAAAGTGAGAGTTAATAAACACATTTCTGTGTGGCAGCAAAGTATGGACAATAATAGAGAAATGCTAATTATACAAAAATTCTTTAAAACAAAGAATAAAAGTATCTCCATAAAACACACAGATAATCAATGCTTGATAAAGAAGCAAGAATTATGGCTGAGTTTGTTAATATTTCAATATTCATTCATCAGATGTTAATAAACAGTATAAAGTTGACTACATTTTATTATTGATGAACTATTGATCCCCAGCAAGAAAGTTTTTAATTGTTAACCCTTTATATTATATTAAAAAAAAGTACCTGACTGACAATTTTACTCATGTTTTTCTAATTGTATTTAATACAAGAGAAACTATTTTCCTTTTTAAACATTAAAAAGTAGCAGAAAAACCTTTTTATATCTCTTTACACGTTTTCAAATATAATCAGGTTTCTATCATTAATATTTAAAAAAGGAAAAAAAAAATCAATTCTGTATATCCTTTTTGCAAATTGAAAGGATGCAAATATGTTCAAATAGTACCAGTTACAAAATAATTATACAATTTTTATGAGTCAATATCCCAGATATTGAGCGCTCTCCCCACATAATTAATTTTGCCAATAAATTGACAAGTAATGAACTTGTAAGCATGAAACATCTGCTTATAAATATGAGCATGACATGCAAGACATCCGCTTAATGATATTCTTGGAATCTTTTTGGCCAGGTCAAGAACTTTTCAGCATCTTTTAGTCATGTGAATTGAAGGAATTCAAACAGGGCATGAGAGTGAGTACTAGATGGAACATTCCATTAATAAAATTGTGGAGACATCTGATATTCCTGCTTTCAAATGTAGACAGCACAGTAGCTGAAATCACCTTCAATGCTGGAGGTACCAAAGACATTTAGTAAATCAGTGTTCTTTAACTTCCAGGGATATCAAAGCAGAAAATCCCAAGTATCCTTGTGATACTGGACAGTACCTCACCTGAGCTCATGATGTCACTAACTGAAACCAGGAGAACTGACAATGTGTTATGGTTTCAATTGTTCCAGGTACAAACCTTATGAGGTCATGAGGCCCAGTTGTTGTCAAGGTATCATGCAATCTGATTCTATAATGGTGTCAGGTGGTTTTACATAACAACATTGGTTGGATATGTTGTTCCATCTAAACATTGAAAAGAATGACCACTATGTTAACTAGTTTTGTAACTATTTGTACCCAGTAATGAGGTGTTACTCCAGCAAGAATAATGGCATATGTCAACATCTCTCCAAAGGTTTTACAGCCTAAAAAATCCTACATGATACTAGACACCTATCCCATGAATTTTGGCATGTTGGTGTACTGAAAAGTCCCCAGCTTGAAGAAGAAGCAATTAAAATCCGTTTGGTTAGATTTAGGGCAGTTAATCAGTCTGAGAACTTTCAACACCCCATGTGTGTATCAGGGCGAAAAACACAGAAAGATATTTTCTTATGCTTTTTGTATTTTTACTATCACTATTTTTATTCTGTGCAACTGAATCAGAAAAATAAGTTTCTAGATAAAGTTTTTTTCCCCTTCTTTTGATGTTTCATAATAGTTTCCTGACAAATGTTCAATACAAATCTAACCTTTATATTCATAGATTTTATTTGCATATTATGAATTGAAATGGATAAATAAAGAATTTGTCCTAAGTAAATGTGCACAAGGAAGAAATTTTTAAGTGTTAAAAAAAAAAAAAAAAAGAATAAATAAATAAATAAGTAAAAAACTAGCAAATTGGTCATTCTTTACTTTTTTTTTTGAATGGGTGAATTCTAAGACATTCTGTTATGTATATATAAAAATAAAATACTTGTACGCATAAATATTTTCTTTTGATATAACCAGTTGAATATATATTTAAATCTAAAGTGTGTTAGCTGAAATAAATTGTTTTTTTTTTTTCATATTTCACTGGGAATTACCAGTTACAGTAAAATCAAAATGGAAGCACAAGAGATCAATGAAGATGAGCAGTGATAAGCCTGCTCAATACTTAGACGGGTCACCACTGAAGAACAGCAATAAGTTGAAAGTTGTGCATCAGATGAAGCAAAGTTTAATAAATAACTACTTCATTGTAACCATCTATTAGTAAATAAATATTTCATATGCCATCTACAGCACATATAGATGAAACTAGAATTTAACTGTAAATATACTTGCTAATTAAAAGTTAACCATGTTAGTGATTAATAAGAGGTTTTAAATCAATGGACTAATTCTACCACATACTCCTAATTTCTATTTTCTCCATCAAATTAGTACCCGGTAGCAGAGATATCAGAAAGAGCAGCAGTAAAAGTCCAATCGTACAGTTAGGTAATGCACAATGTTCAAATTCTTCAAACTTTTGGGCAATATTGTATGTATGCATGTAGTGTATTTGGACAGCACATTTCCATTTATTAAGTTTGGTTGAAGAGCAATGAAAGTTTTTTGAGAACTTATTTTTATTTTATTGCACCTCAGACTTAGTTTCCAAAATTAATAGTAGAATATTGTGCGTGCATTAAGTGTTTTAATTATTTAAATTATTAAAGATAATTAGTTTGTATGTGCAGGCATTGGTTTGAGCTGGTCGAGTGCAACTAAAAAGGGAATTCTGCTACTTATGTTGGGTTCATATGTGAAGTTAAAGATATTTTTGACCTTGTATTTTTAATCAATATATTTATATAATCAATGTAGCAGGTGTAAATTGTTGGCTTAGAGTGTTTTCTTTGTTAATTTTCATTTTGACATGTAAAATTCTAAGAATATTGAAGCTAACCCATAATACCATGTACATGTGCATTTTTTTTTTAATAAATTATTTATTATAAATGTGTGAGTATGTGTTTGGGGTGCAATAACCAGTGAAATTAATAACAACCAGCTAAGATAACTATCGCCCGGTTCACACTCCACCCACGTCTATTGAACAGGTGATGAGGCCCATCTCTTGTTTCCTGTTTAGGATGCAGTTTCTGGCTTTCTCTTTTCTAATCTTCTCACTCCTATGTAGCCCCCTGCACATCAGTGGCATTACCACCTTGCTCAGGGTGATATGATAAAAAAAAAAAAAGATCACAAAGTCTTACTGAATAAAAGGGAAGTGCAATTTTTCTTTAGTAAGACTTCTAAATCATATCAGTCAGTTAAGTGCCATACGTGATACACACTTGGGCGATCATGTCTCGAAAGAGACATGACTGACTGGGCAGAAGATTATCCCGCAGTAGGTTGCCATTGCTTTCTGTGGTAGACTGGTTGCCAACCAAAGCTATAGAACCCAATCTGTCCTGCTATTTAACCCATAACTGGAAGGAAGAGACGGATTAATACCTTTCCCAAGAGTATTTGCGCGTAAGTGAATACAATGGATTCAGCTAGAATTCGAACTCGGCTCCCCGGCCTCTCGTTCAGAGCTGATATCCACTGTACCACAACACACACCCTCTAAATCATATACACACATATATAAAAAGGATACTATACCAAAATAGCTTGTTTTCAAATGAATCTTTAATTGTGCACAATCCAGTTTTATTTTCAATATAAAATACAATAGAAAAAATAATTTAATCCATCTGTTACCTCAGAATGAATTTTGTAACTTCAGAGAATTCCTTAGCATTGCACATGTATACATACTTTTAAACAAGGTTTAGATCTCTCTAAACTCTATAACCTCTGCCTATCTGCTTCCTGCTTTCCTGCCTGTTGGAAGTCCTCCTGCGTAGTACCTATATTTAAGAATTCTGGCGAACCCTCAGACCCCGCCAATTACCGTCCTATTAGTCTCCTTCCGATCTTTGGCAAAGTTTTCGAAGCCATTATCAACGCCGAGGTGATTCAGCATCTTATGGCCAATGGGCTTCTCTCTGACAAACAGTATGGGTTTCGCTTCACCAGGTCTACTGCTGATATGCTAACGACCATTACCGAATACATATACCAGGCACTTGACAAGAATGGTGAAGCCTGAACCGTTGCCTTGGATATCTCCAAAGCATTCGACAGGGTCTGGCATGCTGGCCTCTTGTGCAAACTGCGGAGCTATGGGATAACTGGACATCTGTTTGACCTCATCCAGTCTTTCCTCTCTAACCGCACATTGAAGGTGGTATTAAATGGGCATGCCTCCCAAAACTACCAGACGAACGCGGGCGTCCCTCAAGGTTCTATCCTAGGTCCCACACTCTTTCTGATCTACATTAATGATCTCCCCGACACCATTAGATCCCAAGTTGGCATGTATGCCGACGACACAACAATCTACTCCCGCATCGATCAGAAACCAGGTCTGGACGGCAAAGTGAACCTCGCTGCCGTACTTGAAAGGGACCTCCAATCCGTAGTGACCTGGGGTAGGAAATGGTTGGTAAATTTCAATGCCTCCAAAACAAAGCTGTTATCAACTAATCACCATAGACAATCGCATCTACCTCCCATTAGCATGGGACAGGCTAGCCTCCCAGAGAGTAAAATACTACGCCTCCTTGGCCTTACACTCTCGGCGGACCTCAAATGGAATGACTATATTGAATCCATTGCCAAATCAGCTGCTATGAAAGTGGGCTCCCTGTGCAGGGCCCGGAAATTTTTCACACCTGAATCTATTCTGCACATATACAAATCTACCATCCGCCCATGTATTGAATATTGCTGCCATATCTGGTTGGGTGCCCCTGCTGCTCTCCTTGGGCTTCTTGACAAAATACAAAGGAGGATCTGTAACGTGGTTGATACTGACTTGGCAGACCGGCTGCAGCCGCTCTCACACCGGCGTGATGTGGCTTCCCTGTGCCTCTTCTACAAGTACTTTCATGGCTTCTGCTCTGATGAGCTTAGATCACTGTTGCCGCCTAAGCACGAATTTACATGAGATACTAGATTAGCAACTAGGTCCCACCCTTTTACAGTTAAACAAATAAGATGTAACTGTAAATTCTACTCCAACAGCTTCTTTTCTCGCGCTTCCTGCCTGTGGAACTCCCTTCCACAAGTCTGCTTTCCCGACAGTTACAATCTCCAGGTGTTTAAATGTAGGGTCAATAGACACCTCCTATCACACTAACTCCCAACTATTCTCACAACACTCATCTACCCAACCCTCATTCTCGGTATCCTTACCCGCCAATCACCCACCCTCTGTCATTTCCTATATTTAATCAGCCTTTCTCCACTCTACGTAGCCCCCTGCACAGTACTGGCAGTGACATGCCTTGCTCGGGGTGAAACGCTTATAAAAAAAAAAAAAAAAAAAAAAAAAAAAAAATCACTTTTACTTTAGCATTCAAACAAAGAGTAACTTAAACAAAGCAATGAAAATTTGCTTTAAAAAATAAATTCTTTAAGTGCATCATTTTATACAATGATGCATCTGCCATAAAACTACATTAAATATTTTAAAAAACAGAAAAATCTCATTTTGAGCTGATCCAGAATAAATGAATTTCTTTTATGTCAGATTTTGTTTTATGATGAGAGACAAAACTATACTTCAAATTTTGCAGGTCAAGTGCAGCACAACTTCAAAATCACATATTTATAAAAATCCTAATGACAATGTCAACTGACTTTATATTCTGCATATTCATCAATTAAAAATTTGTTTTCTGTACCTTCTTTTTTGCTAAATATCTAAAAAAATTAATCAAATGATTTCACATCAACTGTCTTAAATTCGCAACTATATACAAATACAAGAATGATTTTCTGTCACAAATACTGATATGATTCAGCCAAGAACATACATAACTACTTTTATTCTTATACTGACCGACATACAGTAAACAAAATCATGTACTCATCACCTTATTTTACCAAGAGTGTTCTTTTCATATTCCCACTAATTAAGTAAATAAAGATCATGTTAAGATTTAATAACGAAAAGTTGTAAGGAAACAAAAAGAACATCAACAAACATTATGGCAGCCAATAATGTCAGTGTGTCAGCAGAAAAATCTGATAGTTCTATCGAGACAAGACAGACACACAGACACAGATCAATCTAAATATTTGCAGATAAAGCATCAAAACAAAAAAGAATTAACCAAAGGCTGAACAGATAAGTGCTAAAAATATTGCATATTTTTAATACGTTTTTTCTGATTATATACAAATGTACTAGATTCTTAAAAGAGTAAAATTATGTGACATCAATATGCCATGGTGCAATAGTCTAATAATTCATTGTTAATAAGTTTAAATCTTTCTAAATATTTTATATAAACAAAAAGACAATAACTATAACAAACATGGGCCATTCTTTAAAATACCATTCCCATAAATAGAAAAAGTAAAAAATATGTTTAACTGGAAATTTGCTGTATAAGTTTCTTCTTTTGCACTTCTTGCTTGTGGAATTCACTTCTGGCTTTTTGCTTGTCAACTATGAACTTCAAAAAATTAAAATGCAACATCCATCATCACTGTGTCTGAATCCTGATCTTTTACTATCCTCTCTTCTCAAAAATGTTTTCTTAGTTTCTCACTCACTGCAAGTTAAAAGAAACTAGTTAGCTAATATCCCCATGAGGTATCTATGAATTTCTCTCTACAAATTCACTTTTATCAGAATTGTTATTGTTCATACTATAAATTCTATAAAAAAAAAAAATCATGTCATTAAATGATGGCAGTTTATGTTAATTACAGGGAAATGCACATGGCTCTATCAAGGTTCAAAGATGTGTATTATTTGATTTATATTTCATGTGTTAATTTGATTTTTTTTTTTGTTTGTTAAATGTTAAACTCACTAAATGACAGTTAAGAATTCCAAAACCCCTTTCATGCTGTTAGTATTTTAAAAGTTAAATGTGTTTTTAAAGAATATATAACAAGCATTGAAAATTTCTATTGGCACCAGAAATTTGTGTCTGGATCTTATCAATAAGATAAGATAAAATAAAAATAAATAATATAGTAGAAACTATACGTAAAATTATTCAAAATAAAAAATAAATTTGAGTCATTCTTGTATATATCAGATTTCCTGAATTTCACACGATATTTATGAATTTATATGATATTTATTTCCTTTGTGATTAAACCTAAAGGTTAGTAAATCTTAATTTAAGCTAAACACTATTATATTAGACATTAGATAGAATCCTACTATAAAAAATGAATACCAATACTATATTAACGTGTAACAGATGTAGATTTACATGTCAGTGTAAATCAGTAACAAGCTACATATACATAATTATAACCTATTTGGGCACTTTGACATAATGTAATCATTAGTAAACTTGTCTTGCAAGATCAATTATGACTGAATGGGGAGTTTGATCCTCACTGGGCTCCTATACTTTCAGCCTTGTACTACATATAAGATATGCTTACAAAATGACCATAAACATAGTCAAGTTGAAATGTTTTCAGGCTCATATTTGTAAAATATATAATGTTCAAATATTTCAAAGAATCCTAACTAAAAATAATTTACATTATATTTGGAAAAAATCATTTTTTATTTTTGCTTTCTAGCAGTTATTTAGAAAAATACTTTTAAGATTACATGGATTAAAAAAATTGGAGCATATCACTAAAATATCAGTCAGTTAAGTGCCATACATGATACACGCTTGGGTGATCATGTCTCGAAAGAGGGGTCCAACTGGGCAGAAGATTATCCAGCAGTAGGTTGCCATTACTTTCTGCAGTAGACTGGCTGCCAGCCAAGGCTATAGAACCCAATGTGTTATTTAAACCATAACTGGAGAGAAGAGATGAATTAATACCTTTCCCAAGGGTATTTGCACATAAGTGAATGCAAGAAATTCAAACTCGGCTCCCTGATATCTCATTCCAAGCCAATATCCACTGCACCATGAATACATGTACTATATGAATAATATAAATTAAATAAGAAAATGCAATATCAGAGTCAGACTATATTTTTTAAGCTTTTTCAGAAATGTGCTCATTTTAGACACTATAACAGCAATTTGCCAGTTTACTGCAATCTCCCCTCCTAATGACCAAACATGAAAAAGCACCTTTGACATGACCTCACTTAACCCTGGAGATTATGGATTATAAAAAAAAAAAAAAAAAAAAAAAAAAAAAAAAAAAAAAAAAGCATTTTTTATTGATTGTCATGAGTTATCAGATCAGGGATAACTATATTTCAATGATGATATATATCCTACTGAATCTGGCAAAATGCAACATTCTATAGAGCTCCAATTGAGTAACACAATATTAATAGTACACAGAATTGGGGTTACCATAAAAAGGGGATTAAAAGATGAGCACAAACCTGATAAACTATTATCAAATAATTTTATTCCCTTTAGATTAATTTTGCTACAATTAATAATAAGGGGTTGAGAAAATTTTCTAGTAAATTAGTTTTCTTTTTTTATGGAGCAATAAAATTTTAATTAAATAATTTAAAGTTTTTTTTTTCCTATACTGATGAAATAAACAAATGCACAAATATTTTTATTAATTTTTAAGCCATCATAGCCTAAATTCTGAAAATAATGATAATCTAAATTTCTAGTTTAGAAATATAAATTGGTAGTAATAAATTATTAATTACTGATAAGACTAAGTGCAGAATATTATTTGAAATTAAAAACTTAATACATGATTTTTCTTTTAATAATTTGCATTACCTCCCTTGTTTAAGTTCAACCGAGACAATGATTCGACCAAATCAACTTTTAAAAGTTCAAATATTAGCTAAATTCAATGAAACATTCGAGTTATTAAATAGATTAATAATCAACTGTGAAGAATCTTAGAATTCAAATTTCATTATACTCCCCACCTAAACACAAGTAGTAAATAATATAAGAGAAAATGTAAAATTACAGAACACAATAATTGTGACAATATGTTTAAAAATCGGATCAATTCAAAATCAGTAGTAATCAGTTTTTCATCTTTAATAGGAGGGGAAAAAAACGTAGAAATAAATTTGGTTATATATTTTTGGACTTGGTGCTTCATTGTCAAAAACAAATGTAAACAAATCTCTCTCTCTCTCTCACACACACACACACACACACAGTACTTAAATTATTAACGGACAAAAAAAGAGAGTGGTTAAATAATCATTCCTCCGGGATTAGTCACCCAGAAATGATAGTTTATTTCATTAACTAAACAAAAAAAAAAATAATTTAATTTGACCTTTCGTTTTCAATAAAAAAAATTAATGACTGAAAACATAACGTTATTTAAAAAGCCATAACAGTTTATATTAAAATAAAAATAAAAACTTTTTAGTTATTGAACAAAACCTGGCTGCTGTAGTGTAAAAAGAACATCATGTCGCTTGTCGTGAATCTTTATCGTTTGGTTCCTGTGATTTTTTTTTTTTGGGGGGGGGGGGGGTATTTTTAAAACAAAAAGCAGCAATTCTAAAGATTATTTGATATTCAAAAATTAAATTAAAACCTACAATCCTGGATTCACTCGAGCCATATTCAGAATTCAGTTCAATAATGATTATAAAAAAAAAAAAAACTACTTTTTAAAAAGCACAAACCATCGTTACGTACGGGATTTTGAAAAATATAAGACAATCTATCATTCAACTGTTAAGTCAAGTACAATTTCTAAATAAGAGTAAGACAAATAAAATATCGATTGTAATGTAAATAAATAAATAAAGCAACACAAATTTCTACGCAGTAATCAATGTAAATTCCCCCCCCCCCCCGAGATACCTGTACACTGTAACAATGAAAAGAAGGAGTTGTGGTGGCACACACACACACACACACACACACACAGGTGTATGGACGTAATTTAAAATTTAGTAGCGGTTACCTAATAAACAATATTGTCTGAAATGTGATCAGTATTTAAATATCAGCTTCTACAAAAATAATTTCACACGTCAAGATAAGGTTTTGTTGAAACTAAAAAAAGAAAGAAAGAATAAAAAAATTAAAAAATATCTCAGACAGAAGAAGTTGAATAAATAATAAACAAATAAAAGAGGATTATCTTCTTATTTCTTCAACAAACAGCATTTATTGGTAGTAGGAATAAATCTGGTTCAAGTGAAAGAGAGCACTCACTCTCTCCCGGAATACAATAAAATTTTAAAACATTTAAAAAAGTGGTTTCTTATTTCAATAAAGACTATCTTGAGAAAATGATTTCAATAAAAGAGAAATTTTATTAAATATATAAAACACAGAGTTAAATTATAGTAAAACCTATCTACATATTTGTTGGGTTCTTTTCTTTCTGTATGTCTGCACTACATTAGAGAGAGGGCCTACATACTTGGTCTGGTTCGCCGCGAAAAGCTAGGCAAGCTACCATGTCAAACTGTATATAGTATAGTATCAGGTATAATAGGAGGTGATGACCGTCTAAAACCTTTAGGAACCAGGGACGATACGTCAGCAGTGCCCGTCCCACTTTTTCCCTTAACCTTTAATTTTTTTCTTAATTGAAATAAAATTAATTTGAATAAATTCAAAATGCAGAGAATATAATTAAAAAAGTTTTCAATAATCTGTTTCAATTAAAGTATTTTAAAATGCTTCACTTTTAGATTTCATTTGTTCTTTAAAAAGCAATGATTTTTGCCTGGCTTGCTTTCGTCGTACGTAAGCACTCGACTCGACAAAGCACTTTCTGGTGGTGGTTACTCAACAACACCGAACCCCTTGGCGCCGAAGAGGTAAGAAAGAAGGAGGAGGCTTTACGTAGTTTACGATAAAAGGGTATTTTAAAAAGAAAAAAATGCTGCAAGATAAAAATATGGGTCGAAAATGATTTTTAAAATTAAGATAGACGAAATCTTACATAAAATTAAATATAAAAGGTTTTTTTTTTAATTATTAAATAATTTGGATTTAATAAAATAATATGGATGCAAGCAATAAAAACAAAGAAAAAAAATATATATAATTCTTGATTTTTTAAAAAAATTGTTGGTCACCAGTTAGGGCCCAAATTTTAAATGTCGCTACAGTAAGACACTAGGTCAGATCTGGGTTTTTTTTTTCAAAGCAGAAAAATCAGCCACGTATGAACAAATCTTTCTTTCATTCGAAATATTTTTATCAGTTTACTGTGCATTTTTCTTTTAAATCGAAATTAAATACGAGTAAAACTATATAAGCATGTCTTCGACACATTTTTAACAACACTGTTGCATGTTGTTGGGTTGTTTAAACATTTCTTCTTTATCCCCCTAGTAGGCTCTGCTAAGTAGTACTGGATTCAAATTAAATCATATCAATAAAACACATTGGTTTCCTTTACTAAGCTAGCAATATACGAAAGGCACTTTTTCGTAAAAGGTGATGATATTGTCACTGTAAAAAATGACAGCGACGAATGAATGAAAAAAGACAAAAGACAGCAGTGTTGAAATTCTTTTAAAAATTGAAGGGAGAGAAAAGAAGAAAAATCCAATACTAAACAAAAACGGTAAAATAATTCAAAACAACACAGCAACAAATAAATAGTAATCTCTCTTTTATCCGAATGGATCCAATTAAAAACAGCAGTTTTTTCCTCATACGATTTTCTTTTAAACACAAAATAGAATAGCAATAAACGTTTAGTATTGGGACAAATAAATATTTACCTGGAGAAAGTTGCCCCGACCGATTACAGTCTGTGAATCCGGGGGCACTGCAATAGATTCGCCCCCATCAATTGGTCTCAAACTGATGCCAGACATTTCAAAAAATCACCTAAACTCATCCAAGTTAAAGCGATATTCAAATCTGTGTTAATGAGACGATGGAGCGTCAGATAAAGGGTGTGAGTTATCTAAAAAAAAGGGAAGCTCGGGTGTCAAGACGCACCGCAATGTACATATAGGTGGATGATGATGATGATGATAATAATAATAATACGTATGGTGATCTGGCCAAAATTCTTCAGACTGCTGGTTGCTCTTCTAGAATCCAGGTCACAATTCCTTCAGAAAGCATTTCGCTACTACTAACCAAACAGTAGTGTCGTGTTGTATGCGTTTTTTCCAAGGTGAAATCGGAGCGAGTGCAAGTGAATAAGAAGTGAGAAAAAATCCTTGATGCTAAAAAAATACTAAATTATTGGTTCAGAGGCACGCGCATAATACAGAAGCAGTGCGCATTGCATAAAAAAATTCCTTTTTCGTTCTTATTCGAAAACAATTTGTCCTATATAGCCGGCCATGTTTGTTTGGGCTACTGATAGATTTTTGACTTCAGCCACTAGAGAGCCAATTGAGGGACTGCAAAAGTATTTCTAATTCAAACCCAGACAAATTTAAACATTTTCCCTTGATTTATTTTATTTATATACTTTATTTTTACTTTTATAAATCTGGACAGGAGATGTCCAATTTTCAGTATCTGTAAATAAAACAATCATTTCTGTTATCAATTATAAAGCTGTGCCAACATTAGAATGCAATTAGAGAGAATAAGGATAAAAGTTTTAAAATCCACAGAACTTACGAAAATCCACAAAATTACCAAACAGATTATTTTTTTTAATCTGAATGAAAATTAAGCAGTTATAAAATTAGTATAATATTTTGTATTATATATTAAACATTTATAATTTTTAGAGAAAATAATCTTTGTAATCGCAAAAAATAAAATTTTGATACTTGTTTTTTTTTAGTTTAGTATCAAGGGAGATAATCACAACTTTGTTTGATAAGGGGTTTTCAATATTTATCAATTAAGTGATAAGTTATAGTTTTGTCCATTACATCATCAAGGTTTGTGGCCATGTTTACCCTGACCTTCTTGAGACTAGTATTACCAGTCAAATTACATAAAGGTCAAGTTTTTATTTGAATTGAATGGAGCATTTGTTTATGAACTTTATTGCTCCAGTCAATATAAGAATGTTTTTAAGCAAAGAATAATTACAAGGTTCTGTGTAAGATATTTGTATTATTGCAATAAATATGTTCTTTAAATTATAATTAATATCATATATCATGCTAACTTATTACAGAGACTATGGTTGAATAGAAAAAATAGTGTAAAATAATGAATATTTCTGAAATCACACATAAAAGTGAATGGTACATATAGTCACTTCATTATTGAAAAATATATTAGTTTTCAGTTATCTTTAAAAGCTGCTTCAAAATTATTAGATATAATTTAAAACTCCACATGAAAATTAGTGTATGAAACAACTAACATTTTTACTCTTACAGGTACCAGTGAAAATCTGCTATCATTTCATTTTAAATGTGATGAGCAGACTTGTAATACAGGAATCCCTTAATTAGTATGGCTAATGTGTAAATTGATAACTACAAAAAATAACTTTTAATTACTATGGCTAAACTGAAGAATGTTTTACTACTCTAATCAAGTATTATGAATCAAATTTTGATATATAAAAGTTTCAGTGCACTAATCGAAAACGCACTAATTGAATGAGCATTAATTGAGAGATGCCTGTATTCAATATGTAGTAATTAAAATATCTAGTGTATAAAGATTTCTTCTGTATGTGATAACCATTCAGGATTTAACAATTATAGCTCTCCACAACTTCTTTTGTAGCTTTTGGTAAGGTTGGTCTTTTTGCTATCCTATCTACTCCTTATCATTGCCAATCATTTATACAAGCTCATTATGTAGATTATTTGTTACTTTCCTGTTCCTTTTGCCTTCAATAACCTGTGAATATCATTCTCCAAGAATCTTTCCCCATTATGTACCAGATCAATTACAATTGTCTCTTTCTGATTCTAAGTATGTGTCCTTTTTGTTTCCATTTTAACTTAAAACTTTACTATTGCTTCTTACATGTTCAGTCTGATATTCTCTAGAACCACATTTCTGTTTCCTCAAATCTTTTCTCCATCTATGAGGAGATGATTCAGTATTCACAATCATACAGAATGACTGATATTACTTAACAGTTCAGCAATCTTCTTTGTTTTTAATTAAATTTATTAACTTCTTAACACTTTCTTTATCTTTTGGAAAGCATCTTAGATTTCAGTATCACATTTTCTGTCCTCTGTTAAAACACTGTCTCGATCAGAAGAATGTTAAAAAGCCACATGAAAAGATCAATATGAATGTAAGGCTCAAGGAATACATCTTCAAAAATAAAATCTGAAATAAAATAAATTTGTAGATATAGCGAAAATTAAATCATCAGATATAAAAACAGAATTTTCAACCAATCAATGTTGATTTGAGTAGATTCAAAAACTTTGTGTTCCCTGAAAACAGATAGATATGAGAGATTCTAACACTCAGCTCATCTACACAAATATATGCCAAGCAAATCAACTAAAGATCAAAAGATTCACTAACAACTGTAAATACATACCAGCTTATCAAAGTCAATATGCTTGTACTTTCTTTCCTTCTCTAAACTGTGAGCAAAGATATTTAAGAAATGTTTGAAATTTCTCTATATCAAAACATGTCCATTTTTGCAAAGATTTCAAATAAGACAATTTACTACAATAATTACATCCCAAGAAAATGAAGATGTACATATAAAAGTTATGTCATAAAAACATCAATTACAGTATTAAATTTTACTATAGTTATATATTAATTTTGACTATGACAATTTACTAACACCACTATAGGCTTACCAAAAGGCAGTAAATAACCAGGATAATAAGCCTTCATCAAGGAAGATAATTGTTTAGATCTTATTAGCTAACAGAATAAGACTGGTAATGACAGATTACTTTTTCCAGACTTGTTTTATGTGAATTTTCCTTAAAAAAATTTCATAGCATTACACTCTAAACCATTACAAATTCGCTAATGATATAAAAAATAACAAAAAATGAAACTCTTGAACAACTAGTGTTAAAGAGAAGTTTAAAAACAAAAAGAATTTGCTTACTGAAACAAGCAAATATCCACCATGTTTGTCTATAAGCAGAATGATCAGGCAGTGGCTATTATCAAAAACAGTTTGTAGCAAACAAGTAGTCTAAAATATTAACATATTTATGACTTCAGAGTAGATAGCAATAAAAACATTTCTATGGCAATTAATTATTAATTCTAAAAAAGCTGATTAATTAAAAGATTTATTAGAATAAAAAGTTCTGCAGCTTTGTCTTTTTTTAACATAACTGATTTGTTGATAATTATATGTCAATTTAAAAGAATTTGCATTTTGAATTTGACTGGATCACTGCAAAAGAATAAGTTAACTCTTTTTTGCTTGTATCATTCTTCACCTAAATAATTTATACAACTAATATATTTTATCTTTAATTAGTTCAAAAACTACTAGCTAGATACCATTTTTCATTTTCTATTTTCAAAAGATATTTTTTTGGTATTTTCTCAATAATAACCACAGATTTAAATTGTAGTGAAAATAATTTATTAGAAAACAAATGAGTTGGGAAAACCGTAAAAAAATTATTTAGTTTTTATAGGGGGTAATCAGATTTATTTAGCTAAGCAAACATAAATTTATATATCCAATATTAAAAAAATAATCAAATATCTAATTACTTACTGCTATGTACATATTTAAAAATCCTCTTTTTGTTTACTTCAAATCCCTTTTCAATATTTCCAGTAAAAATGATTCTCTTTCTATTGAATGCTTTATTTTATGATTTTTGCATTTTATTATTTTAAATTTTTATGTGTTTTAATTAAAACTATCATATCATGGATATTTCTTGTGATTACTTTTTAATCATAAAACTATTAAAAAGAGTAGAGTTAAAACACAAGACTCTTACTTTTGTGTTAAATCTGAAAGAAATTTACATTCATTAAATGAGATAAAAATAATAATAGCAACTGAATGCAAAATTCACAAAATGTTCCTTTGTGCACCTAAAACTTGGACAAGAAAGTTCTAATTACAAATCTGTTATGCTTATAAAAACAATTATAATATTATCAACAAAATGTTCACTTAAAAATTCATTTAACTCTCAAAAGGAGTTGAAAAAGTTGATGATTCACAGGCATTATTGAAATTCTGATTTTAGACAATAGTACAGTTTTACAGACTGAGATGAGATAAATCTTATATTTTCATAAACATTCAAAATCAGCGTTAATACTTTTAATTTTGTGACAAACTTTCACAAACAACTATAAAATGATAATCAAATATCTCTCTAAATTTGTAAAATTTTTTCCTTTCTACCTTTATTTATTTTTCTTTTGTTGTTTTCTTTTCGTTTTTCAGGTTCTTTCTTTTTGTCATTGGCTTTTGGTTTTTACTATTGTTCCAATAGGATGTGCATTGAGGTGCAATAGATATTGGCTTGGAATGAGAAATCAAGGAGCTGCATACAAATTCTAGTTGAATTCATTGCATTCACATACACACAAATATCCTTGGAAAAGGTATGAGTCCATCACTTCTCCCTCCAGCTATGGGTTGAATAGAAGAACAGATTGGGTTCTATAGTTTTGGTTGACAACCAGTCTATCGTAGAAAGTAATGGCAACCTACTACAAGAAAATCTTCTGCCCAGTCAGCCATGTCTCTTTTGAGACATGATCTCCCAAGCATGTATCACATTAGGCACTTAAATGACTGATTGTTCAGATCCCTAATCCAGCCAGTCAATGTCTTTCTTGTTAATACTGAAACCTATCCACTTTCTGCTTTCTTTTTCTTCATCTACATTCAGCTCCCAGAACCAGTTGACATCTTTATAAATGTTGAAATTCTTATGCCTGTTTAACAAACCAGACTTCTTAAATAGCCACAAATTGAATCAGAAATTTAATATTATGGGATCATAATTTATTACCACCCTTGGTTAAAAAAAAAAAAATCACAAAATGTATCTTCAAATCATGCCTGTTTTTAAATTTCATTCAGATGGGTTTAAGACCATCACACTTGAGTGTCTTTTTTTACAAATTTTTAAAATCCCAATTTTATACATGTATCATCAGGCAATATAGAAAGAAAGAAAAAAACATTTTAAAGAATAATATGATTAGCATAAAAACTCCCTATATAAAACTTGTACAATATTATAATGGATTTACAAGAAATAATTTTATAGTTCATCTAATACTATGCTCAAGAGCCATTCAAGGTAGTGGGTTACTGAATAAGATTGTTGTGAGGAAGGGAGATGTAAGAAGTGCACACAGTAAGGATATGTAGGATAGATATTGATTGACTCTGAACTTGAAGAGGTTAAGGTTGTAGCCTATCCTCTTTGGAGTCCATTCCACAAAGAAGCAGAGTGAAACTTACTCCTTATCAAAGCAACCTGAATGGACTAGGAGTGATTTACCACTGTGAACAGAGCATGGCAGGTCCTATTGTTACAAGTGATACTGGAACTAAATTTATTATTCAATATAAATAAATATTAAATTTGTACTGCTATTATATTTCGATGGTATATTTTCAAAATTTTTACCAAAAATCCTCAAACTGAATGGTTTAATTAAGAAAAGTTAAATAAAAATAATAACAGTAATAATTGACTGTGATACATGCACCTAATATACCCTTATCAGAGTAGGTGTCATGATAGAGACATTGGGTTTCATATATCTATGCCTTCATGCCACATTGTTGTTGTTGTTTGAAGAAACAACAACAACAATAATAATAATGGTGGTGATAATGATGTAACTAAAAGAGGATGGGAAAATAAAAGAAGGTAATTTATTTTATTTCTACAAGTCAAACTCTTAGTCCTTGTATTTTAGCTAATATAGACTAATTACTTTATTTTGTTACTTTTCAGAAGTATTAGTCAGTTAAGTGCCATACATGCAATACGCTTGGGCAATCATGTCTCTTTTGAGACATGACTGACTGGGCAGAAGATTATCCCGCAGTAGGTTGCCATTGCTTTCTGCAATAGATTGGTTGCCAGCCAAGGCTATAGAACCCAATCTGTCCTGCTATTTAACCCATAACTGGAGGGGAGAGACGGATTAATACCTTTCCCAAGGGTATTTGTGTATAAGTGAATGCAATGGATTCAACTGGAATTCGAACTCGGCCTCCCCAATTTCTCGTTCCAAGCCGATATCCACTGCACCACAACCCACATCCAGAAGTATAAGAGTACTAATTTGTTACTCTTTTATTTCTACAAGCCAACTTGTATTTTAGTTAATTTGGGCTAATATGACATCCACCTCAAGGCTGTCTGTACTCAAGCTCAGTCCTCTCAGCTGATCGTAGAGTTGATTGCTTCTGCCCAAGTCTTGTCTCTCCTAACATTGTGTTGACTGATCACAAGACTGGCTTGGTCCAAATGCTTGACTGGAATCAACAACTTGGTTTGATCTGATCAGAGTAAAATCACACAAAAAAAAATAACTTGGATAAAAGAAAAGCATTTATATACAATTTCTGGAAAGTTGTTAGTACAGTTATTGGTGGCTCAAGCAGGCCTATTTTCTCCATGCAATAACTATCAACTCTTCCTGATTACCGTGACACAGTGTTAGTTGTCTTGGTTCTTAATGAGACTTCTGGAACAAAGCTTTAAGTTGGAGATTCTTATCAGATCATTTCTTCCCTATTTTTCTGTCAGGTCATCAGTATATTAAAAGTTAGTTTTTATCAATTGACTGAATTTTGCAGCCAGGGGTGGCAAATTCCTCTGTTTCTTGGAGGGTCCTTAGAACATGCCTTTATTTACCTCAGTCTTGACCAAAACCAGATGGCCCCTTTGTTTTCCCTTTCCTGTTTTTTTTCTCTTCTGCAGACAAAAAAAACTTAATTACCATTTTCTTCTGTTTTCTTTCATCTGGTCATCAGTATATCTTCAGTCTATCAAAAATTTGAGATTTTTTGTCTTAGTTTTCTATTTACTAGCACCTTTCTAAATAATGTCACACTAATTTCTTTATTTTTATTACTTTTCTTTCATTTTGTTTTGTCATTTTTCAGCTGACTTTTCTTAGAAGTCTTAAATTTTAGAATATCAGAACTTGCTCTGAGAAGTCCGTGTACTTTCTTTCTCATACAGCAAAAATGAGGAAATTAATCTAAATTAATCAAAATGCCTCTATTAAAAATTTCTATTATTTAACTGTCAAAGTCTGTTTGATAAATATTAGTTGTTAAATTAGTTCTGATGTAACACTACTTCTAGTGTAGAGAAAGGGAGAAGAAAAAGAAGAGATAATAATTGATTTTTTTTTCTTCTTCATCCACTAGAAGCTAGGTGAAGGATATTCTAAGAAGACCATCCTAGAAAAATAGATAAATAAAAATTATAAATAAAATTCAGGCAAAGATTCTTGTCACAAAATTGGGAATAGTCATTATTGCAAAAAGTGAGTCTCTTGGTTAATGTGAAAATTTAATGACTATTGATAAAAGAACAGCTGTCTAAAGATTTGATTTGAAACAGACTTTTCCCTTGCATGAAAATAGTTGGAAGAATTTTATGACCCTTTAGGATTAGCCACCCACTGGTCAGAAAGAGACAGAATTCAAAGAAATAAAGTTTGTTTTTTAGGGAATTTTGTGATGCTAATAATTAAAAAGAGAAGCATATTGTTTTTCTTTCAACTGAAGCTAGATAATTTCTTATGGCAGTTGTATACAAGGCAAGAAGGCCTAGATAATTAAAAACATCTCAGATGGATAGATTGAAATGATAAAACATGTGAAAAAAATGATCACACACTGAAGGTTCAATGGGGAAGAAATTTTGGAGTGATAATTAAAATTTGGTTGTTTTGGTTGGATCATATAGCCAGTGGTAAGGGGCACTCACACAGAAGAGAAGGAGACAGAGTTGCTCAAATGGCCATTGAGGAAGAAGGCTCAAATGGAATTTCAGGAAAGTTGGAGAAATGTATTACACCTCCCCTCTTCGGATAGTGGTAAGAGACACTCACATAGGAGAGAAGGTGATGAGGTTGATCAAGTGACCAAAAGGAGGATCTCTTATTGGTCATTTGGAAATACTAAGCATACACATAAGTCAAAACCACCCTCGCTGGATGCAAGCTTCAGTATAAACAAAAGTCTGTGGGTTTTCAGACAGTAAAATTAGTTTGAAAGTGAGCGAGTTAACATGAGAGACATTTTTGTCACGTGACTGCCTGCCTTAGAAGAACCTTAAACCTTGGTCTGGTGCCAGACCAGCCAACTTGGATGGAGTGTTACATCCTATGGAAACTGTGGGTTGGAATTGTGGTTGTCTGCATGCAAGAGTGATAAACTCAAACCAAATACTGAACTGAACAGAATATATATATATATATATATATATATATATATATATATATATATATATATATAAACACCTTATTGTTAATTTCACAAAGATTTACTTTTCTTATTGTGGTAACAAGTTTTGTCTGGATCATTGATACAGCAGATTTGGGTAAATTCAACCCAAACTGGCTTTGTGATTAATCAAACACAACGTGGTACAGAGCCAAGTTTGGAATGAAGTTATTGACCAAGGAGATTTTGGGCATCAACACAAAGGACCAGTGGGAGGAGTTTCATGCTATAAAGAATAATTATTTAAACAATTAGAGTATTAACAGATAGAACTATCTTGGTTCCATGCTTTTTACACATTTGTGTATAATCTCACTTTTTATTTTGTTAGTTACACCACTTGTCATTGTCCCAAATAATATTGTTAGACACAGTCCTAGTATAGCACATCTTATGGATAACAAGTAAAATACTTTGGATTAATAATTTAAATCTATTTGTATTATGGAATAAGAAACTTTTATTTTAATATCATCATTATTTAACATAAAATACTTTCCAGATTTCCCAGATCAAAATACAGTATCTTTTTTGAAGTACATATATATATTTTTTGCTTTCCATAAAGTTAAATATTAAGTATGCATTGATACATTTAGTTTAATGATGAAAAACAAAAAGCATTTGACAATGAATTCTTGTGTATAACTAATACAAGCATTAAATGGTATAAAAAGTAATTTCTCAAAATTTGACAAAATTATATAAGTGAGGATTAACAGATGTTAAAACAATATTTGTACTAAGATTTTATAAAATGAAACATTTCTAAATTAATTTAATTAATTTGTGAATAAGTCCTGAATTTTAATGTAACAATTATTTAATTTTTGCAATAATTACCAAATCAATGTTTTTCACCACAAAAAAATGCTAAAATTGCCTATAGTAATCTTTGGTTCTCACTGACTCAAGATAAACAGCAGTTTTTACCAAAATTTTGAATGTTCTAAAATATAATTTAACAAAAATTCTTTGGTCTTTCCTCTTAATATTAACAAAATTTTGATAAAACTTTGTTTTATTAAGTTTGGGTCATATTTTTTCATTATGTATGCTCATTTTTTAGCAAATCTGTGGTAGTTTAGTTAAATATAGTTATATACTATATTTAACTAAAATAAAAACAAAATGATCTATTCCTATCTATAAAATCATAAAAGTATGGCATTTAATCAAAAATCAATTTTTTTTACCATTGAAAACAATTTTTATAGACAGAAATTTGGTTTACTGATGGGGTCTTCTCTCAGTGATGATTTAGCTTGTCTATTTTTAGAATTTTTGAAAATTGGCCACTTTAAAAATATTTTATCACAAGTTTCTCCTTAATTCAGATAAATAGATGATTCTCTACTATTATATCTACAAAACATAATTTTACCTGATCTTGACAACAAACTAAATAACATTGAACAATAGACATTACCTTTGAATCTGAGCCTGACAGCACTTTATCCCTCTTAGATATTATGTTGCACAATAATAATAACAAACTTTAGTTTGAGGTTTTCAAAAAACTACCAAGAAGAATGACCTGGTCAATTTTAATTCCTACCTCTGTAACAAGATCAAATCAAGAATAATTATAGGATTCTATTTAAGAGTATTAAGAATCTGCAACTACTAATAATTACCCAAAGAATAAATATACATAGAAAACACTTTCAAAAACCACCAATATCCTTATTTCATACACAATCCTTAGAGAGAGGCATACAGAATATATGCCACTTAGCCGGGTTGGTCATTGTTGGTTTCAATCCAGATAACTGGTTGTAGGTTGACTCTGCTCACGATGATCTCCCTTGTCCCACATTATGTTGATTGATCACAAGGCAGTCATGTGAGTTTTCCACTAGCTGTCTCTCTGCCAAACTAAACCGAACTGGAAAGCGTGCACTAAATTGGATAATAAAAAGAAAGAAATATGGTACTAAAAATAAATGGACTGACGTCTGAAGTGTTATAAAAGAAAGTCTTTCTCTTTGGAATTTTACGGAAACTGCCGAAGTGCTGGGTTATGGGTAGGTTGGCGTGGTTTGTCTTTGGTGTCGGAATTGAGGTGGATTTCTAGTTCCGGGCTGGATCACTCTGCTCTTTCGGCCTTTGGGACCCTGTATTTATGCCCATGCCATGGTATGGGGCTGACAGATGCTGGGTGTCTAACCCCTCATCTCGGCAACCAATAGAATGCTGTGGTAGCTGCTGCTCATGGTTGTCTTTGGTTTATCCAATGGGATTCGGCTTATTTCCATGACCTCAATTACTGGTCGTCTCCCCCTTTAGGGGCGCTGGTTCATGGAACTACTGAGATACCACCATTATGATGTAATTTTCCTATACTCCTTTTTGGGCTGGACTTATCCAGCAAATTTTCTCTCTCATGAAATAATTTTGAGTTATAATCAGTTACTATTAACCTTTGAACTCGTCATAAAAGCCTGCATGACTAAACTTTTCTTTCTTTGTTTGAAACAAACAGACAGGCCACAAGTGGTCATTGTTTACATTGTCACCTAGATAAGAATTCTTTGCATATTCATTTTCAATATCTATATTTTTGGTCACAGATATTTTTAAAGCTTTCTTTGATGACAGAAAGTTATTTTTGTTATCAATTTCTCTTTATAATTCATGCAAGCAAGAAAATCCTTATTTTACTTGTTATCACCTTGGTGTGTAGGCTGATTCTCTTAATTTCCAGTTTCAACATTTGTCTAGGGCCATCTGGCTTGTTTTTATGTTTCAAATTACTAATGTCTATAGTTTTGCATTTTACCTAACCTAAGAAATAAAAACAAATTTATTTCTTCTTTTCTATTTTCTCCTTTCCTTTCTTTCTTTCTCAGGTTTAGAATAACACCCAAAAAAAAAAAAAAACTTGTTACCTTTTGTTTCTTTTACCTTCACTCATATTCAAAGAATTAAAAATTCTTCTCAGTACATTTCCTCCCAATCTATAATAGTAATTTCTTCTGTTTAAAAAATTCTTCTAATTATAATTAATATTCAATTAATAAAATTAATTACTTCCGTTCCATTAAATATTGTTACAAATATACAACCACCAAAAAGATAGCATTATTAACAACAATAAACTAAATAAAAAACATACATAATACTACTTACTAACTGCATAGAATCTACTGTCCAAAACAACCAATCCAATCTAAACAACAGCAAAATAATTACAACCACATCCCAAAATATTATCGATATGATCAGAACCAAAAATCCCATAACAATAATTGTGAAGGTATGAAATAAAATACCAGAATTTTTTCTCACAATACACTGGGGAAAATTGTAGAAACTTAAAAAACATATCTATAAAAAAACAAAAGGGATATTATATACAACAATTTATTAAATGCAATAGTTATACATAGAAATAAATTCATTCACAACTTTAATCTAAAGAATGCCACACTTTTTAAAAGAGAAAGTAATTTAGAAGGAAAATTCTTGAGACAAAATATAATCTGCCTCCTGAATTTTTTCCAATATCTCCATTTTCTGATACATGATGACAAAAATGTTAAGAAATTTTTAAAAAATGATTAAACCCATGACCTTATATTATTCAAAATATATAACATAAATCATTCTCAAACTAAAATTAAATACTAACTTGCACAAAAAAAGAAAAATTCTAAAGCAACATATAAATCTATATAGATTAAGATTTGGTGAAGTTAATGAATTAGATTCAAATTATAGCAAACATATTGTTAAAATATATTCTATTAATTAAAAACCTCTTTTTAATGAAAATTATTAATAAGTTACAGTATCCCTGTTGAGTGGATACCAACTTAAAATACAATCATAATTCCTAAAGAAAGATAAAAATTGCAAATCATGTAAAACATATATCAAACTATAAATTTGCAGAGTCTAAGTATTTAAGCATGTAGAGTTATTAGAAATTCTATACTCTTCAAGTAACAGTCTTTAGAATTGAGCCAAGCATTTTTCTGTTAAATATTTACATGCATTTTCGGGTCTACTATTATAACTGTACATGAGGAATAAATAACAGGACAATGCATTAAGTAGTCAAAGTCCAAATAGTTTGCATGATAATATGAGTAGCAGACAAATGTAACAATGCAATGCAAAGTCATTTTTCTGTGTCTAGTCTATTCTGTGTTGTATAAATAAATGTATATATCTTCATAAGAAACAGAAATAATTTTGGATTTACACTTTATCTACTTTATTCTTTTTCTTTCCTTTTTTCATTGTGGACAAGTTGGATGTTTTTACAAGGTAAAATTTTCATCTACTTAAAAACATATATATTAAGGGAGGAAAAAAGTATGACAAAGAAGAAAATGTTCTTGTGTGACATGTTTTATCCTTAAAGATTTATTGAACTAAAATTATGAAGTTCTAAAGGACAAAAAATGTTGCACAAAAACATTTTTTCATTTTGTTATACTTCTTACCACTAAAATTGTTCTTGATATAGAAAAACATTTATATATTGTTTTCTCTGTGTATAACGACCGAATAGACGACAGATACAGAAAGGAAAGTTAAGATCAGAACAGAGAATGCTGAAGCACCGATTAAAAGAAGCCCCAATTCACGAGAGGGTGGAACTTCAGAATATCCTAAATGATATTCAAAAAAGGATTTTGGTGATCTCCAGAGCTGAAAATCAGAGGAAACATTGAAAGAAAAAATGTCAGTCTCGGAGAGCATTCTACTCAAATCCTTATGCTTTCGAAAAAAACTTTTCGTGGAAATCAAGTTAGATTTGGTCAAAAGCAAGAAGTTTTCAGCATGGAGAAAATACACGTGGAACTAGCATTCCCATGTAATTACGTAAGAAACAGTTACTGTAA
Organism: Ascarosepion bandense; assembly: GCA_037127315.1. NCBI lineage: Eukaryota > Metazoa > Mollusca > Cephalopoda > Sepiida > Sepiidae > Ascarosepion > Ascarosepion bandense. Next base: position 5,065,497 of record JBBBDQ010000547.1, on the reverse strand, counting down.
ATGTGTAATAACATCAACGGCCGAAAGTAAACATGTTTTTTTTTTTTTCAAATCACAAACTGCACACTAAAAATGAAGATTAATGTCCAATGTAGTCTCTGCTCTTATTTGATCTGGCGTATATATATATATATATATATATATATATATATATATAATTCTCTTAATACCCTGTCCGGTGGCAAAAGCTGCTTGGTAGCGCCAGTAGTGGCAGTACCGCCTTGAGCTACCAAAACTGTGTTATCACCCTGGTTGGCAGCTGATGAGGACAGAGTATCGCACATGCTTTCACATGTTGTATGATGAAAAAAAAAAAAATATATATATATATATATACATACATACATACAGAGTTCTGTTGCCAGACATAGAGTTTTCCAGCAGCCACCCTCTTGACTCAAAGCAGCACTACTTCTTCAAGACACTTGAGGTAGGTCTCTGTGTTGAGTCTGAGGACCTGTGCAAAGATGAATGGTAGCATAACATTGCTATCATAGTGATCACTCCAAATACCATGATATTGATTGAATATTTCGTCCAACGCTTTTCAAATCCTCTGCACTATCCTCAGAGTAACACCAAAACACTTTAATCCCTGGGCCCAAGCAGTGCAGATTAGGTCTGTTGTATTATTTAGATTATTCAGACTATTGTTTTCATCTTCGTTGGTGTTTTTACATTTCGGCCATTGTATGCTTCGGCTTTCTTCAGGTGCTAGAAATTTCAAATCAAACCCTTTATTATGATCACTGGAGTATATCATTCTCATTCCTTGTGCAAAGCCACTTTTAGTAGTCATGAGTTATCTCCCTTTAACATGACTCTCTAAGTTGATTTGAGCCTGGTTGTGAACTCACAACTCTTAGAGTCAAGTCATTGGAACTAACTAATGTCTATATCCACTGGGCCATGTGTCCCTGAGGAAGAAGGCTGAAGCATACAACAGCTGAAATGTTGCAAAAACAGCAGCAAAGATGAGAACAATAGTTTGAATAATGTAAATAGTGTAAATTCTGCCTCATCTTGGAAATATAGACAAATATTGTAGGCCTGTTATATTTAGTTTTGTATTCATTTTAATTATGACTACAAAAATAAGCTGTTTTCTTGTAAATATTAGTTGAAGAAAAGGATTGTTATAATACTTAAAATTTAAATAAAACTAAATTACTTAAACATATACTCTCTTCAGACACATGTTGATACAGACACAAAGAGATGTAATATCTATAATACACTAAGAAATATATTTGCACTAACAAAAGAAGTTAAAATAAATTCAGAGGATGTGGTTAAGACTTTATTTTTAAGAGTAGTGACAGTTTATCTTTTGAATAAACTTAAAATCTGGAAAATATATGAACTAAACCATGGCTGAGATACATAGATTACACCTTCATACTCAGGCCAGACTAAAAAAGGTCTAACTACTAGTGAACCATGTGAATGCAATAAGATCATCAATACAGTTCATGATGGAGAAAGAAAAGAACAACAAACTAGCATTCCTGGATGTACTAATATCTCAAACAGAACATGGATTCAAGACATCTGTATATCACAACCCAACATTCACTGGACAATACCTATATTTCAACTACCACCATTCTTACATTGTAAAGAAAGGGATCATCTGCTGCTTATAACATCAAGCAAAAGTCATATGTGGCAACTCAAAGATATATAAACAAGAAATGGTCAGTATAAGCAGTACATTACAATGTGACAACTACTCTAGGTACCTGACAGCAGCTCCAACAAACTGGGATAGAAGGGCGCAAGAAAATAACAACACTCAGAAAACAGCCTTGGATCTTGAACATGATTAAGAACTGTGTGTATGCCATCTCATGCAGCTGTGGTAAGACATATAAAGGAGAAATGGGCTGCCTCCTTAAGATAAAACTGCAAGAACACTGTAAAGCCACTACACAAAGAGAAATAGAAATTCAAGCATAGCAAACTTCATATGGAGGGAAAAGGTAGATCTCCTAAGTTGGCCAACCATAGAAATGAAAATAGTATGGGAACCAGTAATACAGAGTGCAAGAGAAAAACAATTACAAACAACAAAATTGTAATATGAGCTCTGGTATAAAAAGTGGTTACTGAAACATTAGGATTATAAGTCCCAAAAGTTCATATACTGATGTCCTCAGGAACATATGGCCCAGTGATAAGTGTTAGATGAATCCAGTGATTTGACCCAAAGAGTTGTGAGTTCAATACCTGGCTACACCTGGCAACAATTTTGAGAGATGAGTTGAAGGGAGATAACTGATACTTATATATCTGGAAGAAGCAACTCTCATGGAACTAGAACAATCTACCCCTGTGAGTGAAATAAAAGGTTTAATTCAAAATTCCAATCACCTGAAGAAGGCTGAGCATACAACAGCCAAAACATTGTGAATATCGCAACAAAGATGAGGACAACGGTCTGAACAATGTAAAAAGTGTTAATAATTGCAACAGTTCATCTCAGAAATATAGATAAATAATACAGATTAATCTTTTCTTATTAACTGAGTTTTTGGTAAAATACTAGATGCTTTATAAATGTAAGTTTGTTAATAAATTGGTAGCTCTGATGGTCACTCTTTCTCTTGGGAGAGAGACTTGCTTGCTCCTGTGACTGTGATAGTGATGCTGTTAGGGGGTTTTAAATTCCTGATAGAGCCAATCTTTGCAGCTAAGTCAAAGATGAAGAACCAGACTCAACACGACCAACCCCAAAAGATCACAAAAGTGAATGATGTTTATAACAGATCTCAACAGTTGAACCAATGGATGAAGCAGGTTACACATGACAAACATACTACAGAAGGTGCAACTCAAAACTATATATATATATTGAAACAGTCCATTGCAGTTTCAACTGAATTCTGCATGTCTCATTCCATATGTACCACAGAGGAAGGTCATGAAATCAAGTGTGTGGGTCACTTCACACAAGTTGAGGTTCACCTTAAACAAATTTATATAATTAGCATATTCTTCTTCTCTGATGATGATGATGGGGTAGCATAATGATAAAAAAATGTATTTTTTACTAAATCATTAAAATATTTATTTTTGTATATGATCTCCTTCATCAAATCACTTAATCCAATGCTTTTTTTACAGATAAATTAAACATTATAGATAAAAACTGCAAAATTCAGCTAGTAGCTGTGTCAGACTTCAGACTTATAAACTTATTTTTATATATAAAATAAATATTCCATGAGAGAACATATATGGGCAGGAACTGCCTAGTCTTCACTTTCCGGTTTTGATAGAGTCTAAAAGCATCTCCATGCCTTTGTGGGTAATGAATTATTTTCTACTCTACAATTTTTTTCCCCACAAGTGAAATATTGTAAACTTCTCACTGCTCTATAGTTATTTCCATGGAAAAATGTCCAAACAAATTATATTCTTTAGTTTCACCAGTTCTAACCATCACAGCAAGGACCTGCCATGCCATGTACATTGTGGTGAACCACCCTCATCCCCTTCGTACTCCATTAGTGAAATGTAAGTTCAATTCAAGCAGCTTCTTCCCAAGAATTGCTACTGTGTGAAAGAGAATGCTTCCTAATCACTACATTCTTAACTGTTCTATTCTAGAGTCAACCATTATCTTACCCACATATCCCCATAAATTAGGCCTCTTACTCTGTAATCCACTACCTCATGTAGCTTTTGAGCCTTGTACAGAGTGAGAATTATTATAATAATAAATCAAGAAAAATATTGCTTCAACATAGATATTTTCAATGTCAAAAAAAATGAAAACAAGTCTGGGCATATCTATGTATCTACTGTATTTTAGTGAATTTTTCTGACTTTTTTAATGAGCAACTCTTTTCATTGTTTTGCTTTATAATACATTAATCTCTCCAATCTTCTTGCTTTTTCTTCATGCTTTATTAAATGTTTACAGTGCAATTAATAATATTTGATGAGCTTTATGATGATGAGACATTGACTTAACAAATTTAAGCAGAGTACAAGATTGGCAGCTAGGCATTATTATTTTACTGTTAAAATTGCTAGATCTAACTTAGTTCTATTGTAATAGTTTCTTCTCTGGCACTCCTTGACTGTAGAACTCTCTTCTGGCTTTTCACTTTCCTGTCAACTACAATATCAATAGTAATTTTCTAGAATTCTGTTCTTTTATTGTCCTCTCTCCTGAATAATGTTTTCTCAATTTCTTTCAATCACAGTAACAGCTTGTATCTTATCACTTTACTTTGGGAGATATGATTAAAAAATATTTTGAAAGATTTTAATGTTCAGCTTAATATGGTAGCAAACTGTTGTATACATATCTATTGTTTGGCTTATGCTTCTCTCCTTATGTCAGTGACATGAGCCACATCTCTCCTTTACCATAACTTTCTGGGATTGTATATATTTCTCTTTATCACTGCATCATTCAATGCTTGCATAGGAATATACATTTTCAAATATGGAACAGTTATATCATAACTGTTCTATATTTGAAAAAAAAAATATATATATATATATATCATAACTGTTCTATATTTGAAAATGTATATATATCTATATATATGGGAATACACACAATATTTATGGTAGAATAAACCAGAATGACTGTATTTTCAGACTTCAAACTATTATTGATAACCACACCCAGTTTTTAAAGCCTAAAAAACGCTATTGACCTTAAAAGCATTAATAAGATTAACAATGCCAAAATAGGATCTATGTAACTGAAAAGATGATTGTAACCCAACTACTTATATAGTAATGTAAAAATACATAAATTTAGTGCCTCTCACAAGCCTATTATTTGCTACTCCAGTTTACCATCTGTCAACCAGATTATGCATGCTCAATAAATGCATCATCAACTCCACTAATGAATTCTTACAAATTTTGCACAAAATCTAACATTTATAATATGAGCTTCTCTGAAAGTTTTGCAACATACCTGTAAAAGAAACAATACAATATTAAAATATATAAGCATTTCTCACTTCAACCCCAAATATTGAAACTAGCATCATCTGTAAGCTTCTACCTTATACTACTAAAGTTCTGTTCTGCAATCAACTTAGTAATATTTGAACACAGTCAGAATGAGGGTTATAACTTGTTCTAATCTTCACGTCTATAATTTATCCCACTTAGAAAACAATATTTAAAACTTACCTAAAGTCATGATATATAGGTGATATATTCCTATTAGCTAAAAATATTGTTAAAAATAAATTTTGAAAGTAATTTTGTCCTCCAACTAAACTAAAATCTAAGATAAATAATACAATCTCCTTCCTTCATGTCTTAATAAACTTTAATAGTAAAACTTTCACTGCAAAAATATATAACAATCAATACTAAATTTTTTATTCTTCAACTGTAATGTGATAGATATAAGATAATTACCATAAGCAATTTTATCAACATGGTTTAGCTAATTTTCTCATACTACAAAGAAATCAGGAACATTAAACAAATATGGCTTTCAAACTAGGCAATTAAACAACAAGTTTAAAGAAAATCAATAACAAAATAAATACTATAATTATAACAAAATAATAAATGTAATAAAAATATAAACAAGATGAAAAAGTCATAAAGAATATAATATATATATATTCCTCACCTGATAATAGCAATAGACACACATGATTAACCATAAAACACTAAAAAGCTGTAATTTTATAGTTACAAATAAGACTAACTCTCAAAATATTTTTTGAATAAGATTCTTATATGAATTCACTTGCCCATTACATTCTATTTTCAATGTTAACAAAAGACATTGAACATATTTTTTTCAAATGACTATAAATAACACTTTCACATAAACTAGTATGCCATTTACAGATAATATGCCATAAAAGCTCATATTAATCAACATAGTATACCAGATCATTATATTCCTATCATTATTAGATAATACAGATATTATGTAAAATGTGCTGTAAAAAAGATTACGAATATTTGAAGTGTAATAAAAAATACCTACATTTCAGCTGAGGGCATAATGTAATAAATATATTCAATAATTAATTCACAAGCACAATCTGCATTGTACTACAAGCAGCCTTACGTAAAATGATTTAAAATTGTAATGTTCAAAGCACCAACTATTACAGTGAAAAAAAAACAATACATAAAATTTTTTTTTTAATTTTAAAACCATAAGATATTTCATTTTTGAAAATAACCATTGATTGTTGAAAGCACTCAGACATATGTAAAATCTTTACACATCAGAATTAAGCATCCATTAACTTGCATGAAATTGAAAAAAATCACTATATATAAGTAATTATATTGTTTTTGCTATATTAATGGATGAAGAGTGCTCAATTTCAGAGAGAGTATTTTAGATACATACAGCATGGACATAGGAATTAACAACACATGGTAACTATCAGTTTTGCAAATATTTGGAATGTCCAGATCCCCCAAAAATACAAGGATGCAAACAAAGAAATTCTAACTACCACACAGACACATCAGTTCTTGATAATGACTGCAAAAGTCAAAAGTACTTGAACAAAAATAACAAACTATGAATTTTGAACAGTAACTGATATTAGCAATAAAAGATTAAGTTAACAAAGAATAAAACAAAATAGTTGGGGAAGCACTACATTCTACCAAGTTTGGATCCAGTTTTAATTCACTGATCCCTTCTTTTCTCATTCTAAAGAAAAATGGTTAAGATGACTTATACCTTAATTGTTTCTGCTTTATTTAAAATTGAAACTGTAGTATCTTATGCAAATTAATAGGCAATTTTAAATAAAGAATAACTGGAGAGGTAAGAATCAGAAAACCCTGTTGTTACAAAGGACACACAATTACCACTATACACAAAGAAATGCAAAACATAACAATAGTGTTGCTGATAGGATCCTCAAATTCACTGGATGACCCAGAACATATAGAAACATGGATAAGAACTTTTGCTGCATTTACAAGAATAAAAAAAATTAAGATACATAAAAACCAGCAGAGGAGAAAACGAGATAACCAAGATTTATTTCTTGCTACAGTTGGGTGCAAAGCTATGAAGAAAATTTTGACAATTTATTAAAAGTGAATTAAAAGAAATAACATTTGAAGAAACTGTGAAAATTATAAAAAAAGAACATAAAATAAAAAAAAATTGGTAATCGTTAGGAGAATTAACCTTGTAGAAACAAGACAAGTATCAAATGAGTCCTTTATACAATATTTACATAGATTCAAAAAATGAGCCAAGTATTGTGAATTTGAAAAATTGGGAGGACAGGAAATTACTATAGAGAATGAGTTGATTCTTAGTTTAACTGAAGGCTTGCGAGACCAAACCACAAACAAAAAATACTAGAAAGTCTATAGAGTTGCAGAATGAGTTTGGAAGCTAGCGTTGAGTTTTTGCAACAATTAGAGCTGATTAGAGAATTTAATCAACCAAAAGAAGAATTTGTGACATACAGGATGAGCACGACCAAATCTATAAGTAAATGTAAATTTTGTGGAAAAAAAAAATCATGAGAGAAACAAATACAAATATCCAGCTCTAGGAAAAATATGCTAAAATTGCAAAAAATGAGATCATTTTCAGAAAAGATCTGTTCAAGCCTCTAAAGAAAAAGAAAAAGCTGAAATATTTACAAGGAATACACAAAAAAATTAGAGAAAAAATAAGGAAAACTGGCCAAGTATTTAACATGCAAGTTGATAGAGGCACTGATGTTACATTGATATCAATAAATTTCTGGATAAAATTAGGATGACCAAAATTAAAAAAAGCAGTGTACAATTAAAACAATTTGATGGAACAACAATAGAAACAATGGGTACATTTCAAAGCAATTTTGAAACCGACATGCATTTTGAAATAATTCCCATTACAGTTGTAGCATGCAAAAAAGAATACAGATTATTAGTGTTATGGTGCCTTTCTATGAGGAATGGACTCTTCCTCTTACCATATATAATTACCTGCATGACTTCTGAGTGGCAGTTAAGTAGGCAATTAAGGATGACTGCTAGTATGCAGTTAAAGCCAGCTACTAGTCAGCAATACACAGCATAACTGTACCATTCGAACTTACATCTATTTACTTAATTACTAACACTTATGTTTGCACATATGTTCTTGTTATACTAATACACTGTTTTGAACCTACCTCCTGTGTTCCATGTCTTACTACTAGCCAAACCAGTCACTACAACTTTTCAGCAAAGTTTTGCCTCAACAACTCCACAACAAATTAACAATGAAGATTTGCGTTAAGAAGATCCATTATAATTTGGCATCGAAGATTTGCAACAAATATTTTCCCAAATATTTGCAAGGACCACCGGGATTAAAAAGAAACCCTCTGAAAACACGAGTTTTCATAAAGTACTACATGAAAAGGAAAGAGACACAAAATAAAGGATTTCAAGAACATTCTATTGGAGTGCACAACAAGAAGAAATGGAAAAATTATTTCTTCAAACTCAGAAGAAAGACAGATCAAATTTCAGAAGCAAGTGTTGGAACTAACAAGTTGAATGAAAACCAGTGTAAATGAATTTTCTTTTTCACAAGACACAATTTGGAATGCTATACAAAATTTTACATACACTCCTAAGGAAGACAGTCTTTGCATCTTACTTCAAGAGGTATGAGGATATTTATGATACAGATTGTAAAAGCTGAAGTGACGATAAAAAAATTATGTCTCCTTCTAAGAAAACTTGGCACAAGTGAGCATACAAAATTCATTAATTGCATTGTGCCATGGAAGACTAGTGAACTGACATTCACAGAAGAAGTGAATTTACTCACTGAGCTTTTCAGTCCAAAGACATCTCTATTTCATGAAAGATGGAAATGTCTTAATCTAAATAAGAATGAATCAGACTACTATACCACTTTCACATCAATAGTTAACAAACACTGTGATGATTTTAGGCTGGCAGAGCTAAGTGCAAACAACTTCAAATGTTTGATATTTGTACAAGGACTAGTTTTAGAAAAAGATGTAGAAATTAGATGAAGAATACTTAGCAAATTGGAGAATGAACCAATTATAACTCTTCAACAAATTGCTGAAGAATGCCAAATGTACGTCAGTATAAAGCAGGATTCTAAAAATATTGGCGAATTGGGTATTGCTCACGTCAAAAAAGTATGCTGCAAACAGAAACAAAGTCTCTGAAAACAAAAAAAGTAAAGAAAAAGCAAAATAAATTTCCTCCTAAACCATGTTACAGATGTGAGGCCATACATTGGTAAAAAGATTGTTTTTTCAGAAACAAAAAATGCTATACATATAACTGAGTCGGATACAAAAGTTTGCATTGCCAAGCTAAAAATAAAAATAAAACAAAGAGTTACCTAAAAAATACAAGGTCAGATGATCTAAAGGGTGCTAATGACAGGAAATTCATGCATGTAAAAATGTTCAACAAAAGTATTGAATTTCAATTAGACTCAGGGTCTGACTTGACTATAATTAACTTGCAGACATGGAAAAAATTGAGTAGCCAACCATGATAAAATCTAACAAGACAGCAAGATCTGCCACAGAAGAAAAAATTAAATTTGAGGAAGAATTAATTGTCAATGCAACTTTCAACAGTAAGACTCATAAATTAAAATTGTTTGTCATAAAAAAAATTTGGTACTGATTAGATGATACAATTCCAGCTTTGGGACTTACCTATTAATTTGCATTGCCAAAAACTTGAAAGTGGAATACCAAAGCTGAAAAACTAAAAAAAGAATTAACAGAAACTAATCCAGGAATTTTTCTGGTGGTTTAGGCAGATGTACAAAAATTAAGGCTAAAATTGAACAGAAAAAAAACGTTAAGCCAGTATTCAAAAAGAAGAGAAATGTACCTTTTGCCTTGTTACAACAAATTAATGAGGGACTTGATAGATTAGAAAAAACTGGTGTTCTATCAAAAGTAGAGTATAGTGAATGGGCTGCACCAGCAGTCTATGTAAAAAAGAAATCCAATGGCATATGCATTTGTGCTGATTTTTCGACAGGACTCAATGCTGTTCTGAAGGACTATCACTACCCTCTTCCTAGTCCCAAAGACATTTTTGCAAAGCTTAATGCAGGGAATTTTTTCTCCAAAATTGACCATAGCGATGCTTATTTGCAAATTCTTGTTGAAGAGGTGAGTTCGAAATTATTGTGTTTAAATACATATCGTGGATTATATAAATTCAAACATTTACCATTTGGAGTCAAGGTAGCACCAGCAATATTTCAACAAATCATGGATACCATGCTGGGTGGATTTTACTTCACTGTCATTTATTTAGATGGCATGCTAATGAAAAGCCAAAGCATAGTCAAACATAAAGATCATGTACACAAAGTTTTTAATAAAATCCAAGAATATGATTTCAAAATTAAAAAGACCAAATGTTATTTTTTCATGGAAAAATTCAAATACCTCGGACACCTAATTGACAAGGATGGTAGAAGACCAAATCCTGAACAGGCTACTGCAATTAAAGACATGTCGGCACCCAATGACATTGTTTCCTTACAAAGCTTCTAAGGTCTAACAAATTATTACCAGGCATTCATACCAAATATGCATAAAAAGACAAGCACTAGATTTGGACAGCAGAATGCCAGAAGCCATTTGAAAAAATAAAGAAAACTATAACATCAAACTTGTTTCTGATGCATTATGATCCAAATTTGGAAATCATTGTTGCCAGTGATGCTAGTTTGTATGGCGTAGGGGCATGCATTCTTCACAAAATGACTGATGAAACTGTAAAACTGATAGCACACACTTCGAGAGCTTTGCTTCCTGCAGAAAAAATTATTTGCATTTTAAAAAAGAAGCACTTGGGATTATATTCACAGTCGTAAAGTGCCACTGCTATATTTATGATTGACAATTCACTCTACAGACAGACCACAAGCCATTACTCACCATTTTTGGTTCAAAGAAAGGTCTGCCTATGTACACAGCCAACTGTTGAATTATAATTTAAAAATGGAGTATGTGTCAATGAAAAAATTCGGCCATGTGAATGAATTTTCAAGATTAATTCCCAAGTACAAAGAATCACTGGAAGATACAGTGCTCGCCTCCCTTCAATCTAAAGGAGGATTTAAGACTAACCTTTGAAATATGGTAAATATGGAACTTCCAGTGATGCTGGAACAAATAAAACAAGAGACTCGCCATGATGAGTATATTAAAGAAATAAAAAGCAAAAATTATTGAAAAGGACCAGCAAACTACGGACATTTTTTCTATATGCGATGATGAGTTACTATACAGGGAATGTGTTATCCATTAACACTACAGAAACACATTTTGAAAGATTTTCATGCTGGTCATCCAGAGAGTACTAATATGAAAACTGATGCGTAGCTATGTTTATTAAAAAGTATGGACAAAGATATAGAAAATGCAGTCAAATCGTGTAAAGGCTGTGCCTTAGCAGCCAAGGCACCTTCTATTAAATTCAACCCCTGGCCAAAAATAGACCTAACTTGCTCTAGAATTCATGTTGATTTTGCGGGACCTCTAGAAGAATATTACCACCTCATTGTAGTCAACAGTTTCTCAAAGTGGCCCAAAGTACACAGATGTAAAACCCAACTGCAGAAATTGTTATAAAATTTCTTCACAAGCTGTTTGCTAGATTCAAAGTAGTAGACACCTTAGTATCTGATAATGGAACTCAGTTTATGCCTGCAGAATTTGGAGGATTCTGTGAAATTTATCAGATTAAACATATCACCACAGCTCCATATCATCCTAGGTCAAACGGTCTAGCTGAGAGAGTCATAGATACCTTGAAGAGAGCTTTGAAAAAAGCTAGGGCTACACCAACTGAAAAAGTCCTTCAACAATTCTTGCAATTGTACAGGATTACACCGAATGACAAGACCCCAGCTTCACAATCTCCAGCCAAAGTGATGTTCACACATCATATACGATCTGTTTATGACAAACTACTGTCAAACAGATGAAGCCAAAAAGAACAAACATCATACCTGCAAGATGGTATAACCCAGGAGAAAAAGTCTTTTTCAAAATGTTTATAGACAACAAATCTTTTTGGGAGATGGGTACAATAGAAAAAAGAATTGGGAATATGATTTACATAATAAAGGGTCCACAATTCATACATAAAAGACACATAAATCAATTTAGGAAATGCCTAATTGACGAGGCTGATAACGGGTTTCCTGAGGAAACAGTGATGGAGACAATATACGACACTTTTGATATTCCAACCACTCTAATAGCTCCCAAAATATGCTGTTTGAAAAGGAAACGAAAAGCAACAGCATTAATAGTGGTTAATCCAAAGCGAAAAAGATATTAAGACCACAGACATAAAAGTGTCTACCAAACTTGGAAAAAAAAGAAGAAAAAAAATTTTTTTCTATGGACTCCTGCAGATTTTAAGAGGGGAGAGTTATGGTACCTTTCTACAAGGAATGAACTCTTTCTCTTACTATATATAGTTACCTGCATGACTTCCAGGAGGCAGTTAAGTAGGCAGTCAAGGATGATAGCTAGTATGCAGTTAAAGCCAGCTACTAGTCAGGCAATACGCAGCATAACTGTGCCATTCAGATTTACTTATTTCTATTAACTTAATGACTAACACTTACATTTGTACATATGTTGTTCAGAGGTTGTCAGAGTAAAAGACAGAAAAAGCCACCACAATAAAGCAAATACTATATTCTCAAGGAACAGAGTACCCCTGACAAGAGTCACTGACAATGCACACAAATTTTGCAATGAGAACTTATATGCATGTTTAAAACAAATTGGATACATCCCATACAAGACACCACCATATTACCCACAATCTAATAGCATTGGAGAAAGAATGGTACAGTGAAAATTGGATTGAAAGCATTCTCACTACTTAATGAAACATAGAAGAGTATTTACAAAAAAGTCTCCTCAGTTACAGATCCATTCCACATGCAGAAAAGAAACTGAGCCCTTTAGCCTTAATGTGAAGACAAATCTGAGCCCAGATAACTATATCCTTTGCAATGAAAGAAAAGGTATAGTATAGAAAGAATAAAAAGGTGAATCCAGAAGAAGCAAATTTCCTGATATAAAAAGGATACAACACAACTATACTTGAGAAAAAAAGGACAACATATACTGGCACATGCAGATCAGTTCAGAAGCAGAAATGAACTGGATGATGTGGAAATGGAAAGTCAGGAACAAAAAGAGGCAGAAAGTTGCAAAAGTGGAACAGAGCAGGAAATGGAAGAAAGTGAGAATGAAAAGACAGACGAATATGAAGAAGAAAGTGAAAGAACAAGATCACCATTAAAAAAGTAAAAGAAGAAACAAGGGTATTTGACCTTTCTGATTCAGGGAGGTGTAGTATCATATGCAAATTAATAGACAAGTATAAATAGAGAATAACTGGAGAGGTAAGAATCAGAAAACCCTGTTGTCACAGAGGACATGAAGAGTTGTGTTATGACTACCACCATGCATAAAGAAATGCAAAACAATCGAAACAAAAAGAAAATTTTTATCAGCAAAAATCACAACTATTAATAAAAATCATTAATAATTCTTTTCATTTAAACATTTAAAGGCTTTCAAATTAGTGCTGACAGTTTCTGTTAAACTTAGCAGAACATTTGTTAAAAAAGATGTTGTGGGTTGTACTGATGATATATTGGCCTTATCTGAAGGTAGTTCCTTTTTTTATAAATGTATGTAATTTTCTTTTGGGATTAAAATAATATCATTGGCCCCAAAATGGAAATACATGAAATAACAACAAATCATATAAAGTTACATCCCAATAAGCATAAACCAAAATGATAAAAGGCTTTTGTACACATCTCAGATAAAATTGCATATTTCAAAGAACATATGTATAAAGAGATAAAATGTTTTTGTTTATTTGATGGGAGGGAGCAAGATAGTCTGTCAGTGCTGTCCCCAGACATCTGATTTGTTTGGCTTTTGAAGACAAAGATAGAAAGTTTGGTATCTGTTTCAATTAATGGCAAAACACCTGTTCTGGTGCATGATGGGATTTTTCATATTTATTTAAATATTTTGTTTATAATCTTTTACTTTCATTTCTTAAAATAGTCATATTACTTAACTTTTAATCTTTATCTTATTTTTAATTATTTATTATTTTGGTTTCATACTCCTACATAGTTTAATACTAAGTGTTAGACTTTATTTAATGTTTTATTTGTTGCTATCACTACAGAGATTTTTCACTTTCTTTTTCTAAGTAAATTAAGTTTCTGTTGATTTTTTACCTTCAAATAGATGACTAAGAAATAGGATTCTTTACTCTCAGTATCAAGGCAGTAAATTAAAACAAATAAATCTCTTTTGTCTCTTATTATATTTAACAATTTTTTTTTTTGTTTGAATTTTCTGTTAAATGTAGAAACTGTTGTAAAGTAAAAAATAAAAACAGCAACTTTGATTATATTTGAAATTGGTCCATTTGATTGTGTGTGTGTAGGTGGAGGGGACATATTTTCTTCTATAGAAGAAAACTAGATATTTAAGTGATATGTCCCAGAATGGGATATATATCAATACAAGATCAAGTGGTTAAGGCAAATGTAATCTAGTAGAATAATCTAGACTGTAGTCGTATCGTTGCATTTGTCGTATGCAGTGTCCTGAGACGTAGGCATAGTCAGTAGACCTCTGGTGATAGATCTATAGATCTCACTCACTCCCTCTATTGACATCCTTGCCTTCATTTGTATATATGGCTGATACCAGCCAATCACATTCCAATGAGGGGAAAACTAGGTGTATACATATTCATAACATCATTAAGATTATCCAAAGTCTATACTCTGAGAGTTATAAAAAAGTCTTAGTAACATTTTAATTATAATCATTGTTGCAGTAAAACACAAAACCTATAATTTCAGTGGCTCTTACTATGCTGGTAATGTTTGCTATAAAAAAATTAATGGTGGTCTTAAAAGTTACTTAAAGTAGTTTTTTTTAAGTATAAGTGTATATGTCAGTGTTGTAACTCCTGTCAGAATGTCAAAATCAAAGCAACAACGTTTTATTTATTTGTAACAATACAGAAAATTTTATTTATATTTTCTTTGAACTTGTTAATAAGTAGCTTCAATGTAGATACAAATTAGCAAATGTTATTTGTTAGTTATCAGTGACTAGCTTGCTTTAATCATTCAAACACTGACTCCTGTAGAAACTTTTTCTAAGGAGCATAAAATTGCCCAAACAATCAATTGATACTTTTTTTATGGCTTTAGGCATAATAAAATAATTTTCTTTACTTGGTATAATTTTACCAACTCTCCTAAAATACCTTGGAAGAATTTCCTTTGTTATGAGATGACCTATTTTTTATATAGGTTAAGGCTTTTTAGTTATATTACAGTTTAATGTGTTTGGTTCTTAGATCAGTTAAGTATAATACCTTTCACAATGGAGAGGCTGTAAGCATATGCAAATGCTGATTTGTGACTTCCAAGTATATAATAATTTTTTACTATTGCTGTAGTGTTATATGGCAGCTCAATCACATTTATAAAACTGGCCTTGTGCCAAACATAACCGAACTCCCCGCAAGTTAAATTATCATCAGAAGATTGGAAAGAATAAACGTGTTTCATTTGTATGTTTAAGTGGAAATTTATTTACAGAACAGAATAACATCAATTTGTGGGAAGTGAAATTATTAACTGTAGAAATGTTCTAAGAGAAATAGTAGTAAAGAGTTAAATGAATCCAGAGTTTGTTGTAGTAGTAAGGTCCTTGTACCTTTCTTTCTTTCTTTTAACAGCCAGTGAGTAAGTGAAGAGGAAGAAAAAGCAATAAAAGAAAATTGTACTTATCTACATTAATTTTTAGGGGTCAGTTGAAATGTCTTATTATTGTCTTCATTTTGTTGACAAGAAAAAGAGATAAAGGAAAATAGCACAAGATGAAAAGGGTGAATTAATGTATGTCAACAAAATGTTATGTCTGGTTCAGCAGAGTGAAATTTTTTTGTCACATTATGGAGGTGTCCTATCTGATCTCCACTTCCATCTGCCTGATTCAACTTTCTTTATTTATATGAAAGAACATTTTCACACTGGTTTGTGAATTACTCTCAGTTTTGTAAATCACTCCCCCTTTTATTGGCCAGAAAATAATTCACACTGGATCGCGAATTTGGCTTAGTTTTTTTTTTTTTTCCTTCAGTACTGGGTCAATCCTTTTTCCTACTGGTCAAAATTAGATTTCACATTGAACTGCAAAATTTGTAAACAGTGAAGAAACAGAGCTACTTTTAACAATTCACCACAGTGTACTCAAAAAGAGAAGATAGACATTTTCAGTAAAGATGTCACTCATGTGAAAATTGATATTGATAAGCCACTGCTATTGATTTGGAATTTATAGCATTTTTTGGTTGGTAGTATTTTAACTTGATTTCATTTCACACATGACAGAAATTTATGACATGTATATATGTTCTGAAAGATAATATTTCAAGAGGTCTTCTATAGGATTTGTGTGTTGATTGTGAATTTTAAATGTTTTAACATTAAAAGTGAACACAGAAAGGAAAGAGATGTATTCTTATCATCTTATGCTCTTTTATTTCTGAAAGGAAAAAAATACTGCATAAACAGAGAAAAAAACATGAGCCATTTAGGGAGATAGTGCCATAACTGAGTGTAAACCTAAATGAGTAATAACCCAAACAAAGGTTGGAAATAAATAGTAATATTTATAATATCATCAAATACAAAACTTGCAAGTTGTGTGAAGTAAATAATCACTGCTATTGAAAACTGCTAGACAGTAAGAAAAACACCACACTCACAATAGAGTTCAATATATTATATAAGGATTGGGACATACCCATTACTGTCCATAGGTATGTACATAACACTGAGAATCTTGGTTGTAAAGGACTTGTTAAGTTTACAAGTGGACATTTTGACCTGGAACACTAAGAATGTTCTAGCAGTCCTAAGTCATTGATGATGACCAAATTGAAACCCTGATTAAAAATAATCCAGCTCACAACACGGGACATTGCAGAGAAACTCTACATATCACACATAAGCATTGTAAGGTAATTGAAAACACTTGGATACACAAATCACCACAATGTTTGAGTCTTTCACAATATAATGGAGAAAAAATGTTGAAATGCAACAAAAATGACCAATTTTTGAAAAGTATGTTGGCAGGTGATGAAAAATGAATTGTTAACAATAATGTGAAACAAAAAATATTCCTAAGAAAATGAAATGAGCCACAGTTAACCACTTCAAAATACTAGACTTCATTCAAAGAAGGTGACACAGTCTATATGGTGGGATTGGAAGAATATTGTTTGTTATAAATTCCTGCAAAACTAGACAGTGCTATAAAAAAATTAGGTTGACATTTTTATTACAAATCACAAATACGTCTCTTTAAAAATTTTATAAGTATAACTCTATATACATTATTTAAAATTTACTAGATTTATAGAAGAATATTCAATATTAGAGATAGAGCATTTATAAATATAGGTAGTGTGAACAGAAGAATCAATATTGCATGGTGACTGTCAGTTTCATATGTGATCTTAAAACCAAATCTGACCTAAGCCAAAAATTATAGTCATCATGCAGTGTTGATTCTTATATTCACACACACTCATATATATGTATGATAAAATATAGTTTTAAGGTACGCAATATTTATGGATTAAAGTGCTCAATATCAAGGATAAGATGTATGGTGAGAGTCTATTTCATGCTAAACACAATTTGTCAAGCCATCTGCGCATGACTTGATGAATTGTGTTTAGCATGAAATCAACTGTCGCTTCTAGGTGCTGAATTCAATGTCCAATTTTATATTTATGTTATGTATGGTATGGCTGGCTACTCATATCAGAGAATGCCTGTCTATCAGGGTGGCTAGTTAATCCCCATTGCAGACGTCTGCTTAGGGTCATTTGTGATTGTTCAACATCCACAGAGCCCACCTGTTGTTTATACTGCAGCTTAGGCTGAGTAGACCCTAGCTACAGTTTCTGGGAAAGAGCACGTTATTTGGTGTGATCAATAGTCTGAACAAGGCCTGCACACTCAAACCCTTAGTCACAATGACTTGCAAATTCATGCTAGCTCAATCATCATGGTATGGTTTTCAGGCACTTTCCAATGATACCACACACTGAGATTGCCTCCTTCAGACCGATAAAATCAAGAAGTCGCCTTCCTGACAAAATGACCATGGGGAGATTTGAACACAGGTCTCATGGTCAGAAAGCAAACCACTCAGTCATGTGCCCATTTTTATATATGTATATATAAAATAATGAACTCCCCTGTTGTCCTCAATCTATGAGTGTCTAATAACTTGGTTCTTAGAACCAAACAGCCAGACAACTTACACATATGATTTGATTATAGTGGTGAAGGCTTGTGCAGAACCAACCACACTTTTCAGAAGAACTGAATACAAAGAATTAATGCACGAAGTGTGCTACAAATTCTCCAAATGAGATCTGAATTCAGAATTTTCCTTCTCTTAAACTGGGTTGCCAACCAGGGTTAAAAAACCAGTTTGCCTTACTATTTAATTTATAGCTAGTGGTAGAAAAAGAGATGGATTCATACTTTTCTCAAGAATATTTGCACATGTGAATTTAATGTACTCAACTTGAATTCAAACTTGGTTCTCCAATTTCTTATTCTAACACACACACACACACACACACACACAATACGGATCAATTCAAGATCTTGAACTTGAATTAGATTATCTAGTTTTCTTACCAACTGAGGTAATTTGATAAAAATAGAAAATAGTTTTTGGAACATAGTTGAGTGGGAGATGAACCAGAAGTACAACAATACGAAAGACTCATTGAAATTTGCTACCATAGTCATGAAGAGCAACATGAACACCTGATCAGGACATGCATTCACTTGAGCAATTTTATTTTTTCTGTTTATCAATTTGTGTACAATTTTAATTTTGAAATATTTATTTTTCCCTGTTTTGTTTATATTATAAGTTTTTCTCACTTATCTGGCCTAACATATAACACCTAGTGGTGACAGTCTGTGTTATGCTTGAACACAATTATGTTCAAGTATGACAGACTGTTGCCACTAGGTGTTGACCTCAGTGACCGCATTTATATTTACAAATGCTCTATCCTATTGAGCACTTTTACCTATAACATACATTAAAACTACATTTTTCAGACACACAAACACACACACATGTATAATTCAAATAAACCTGTATTGATTTTCAAAACACAACATATTCACAATATATAAAAAATGGAAGAATTTTTGTCCAGATAATGAGAAATTCATTGTCAACAATGGCAAAGACTATATTACTAAGAGTTTTAAGTAAGGCATATTTGCAATATAAAACAAGGTAATTTTTAAAAGTCTTGTAGCTGAATTTGAAATCATGGTTATCCATATTACAAGAATGCTTAAAAGAAATGAATCTCTGCAATATTCACTTTTGAGAATAGTTGGTCAGTAAGTCTCTGGTCAGATGCTAAAATTCCTGAATACTGACTTGTAAAGAAAAGCCATTATTTTTTTTCTTAATGGAAGTTTATGAAGCTCTTTTAACTTGATTTGATGACAGAAATGAAAAGCCACCTTCCCTGTTGTCACTTACTGCTAAGGTCAGACCAACCTCCTTCGATTATGAGAAGAAAAACAGTTGGAGCTATTGTAAGCTCAGCTGTTACCACGGTCACTGTTGTCATGACAACGGCATCAGGTAATCAACCACTGCCACTTTGAGCAGGTAATAATGTGGTGGAGTAGAGAGCTGTTGTGGTAATAACTCTGGTGGAAGTTGCTGAATTATCAGTAGCAGCAACAGCAATGGTAGCACCAGCAGCAGTCATCTCAGTGAGAAAAAAAAATCAGTTAGGATCAAAAAAAGAAACCATGTCTCTCAGATCAAATCAGTTCACATGTTCTTCAACATGGCAGGTCATTAGGAGACCACCAATGATTTACAATAGTACTAAATGTTCACCATAATGTAAATGTATTGTATTATTATGACATATCTAAATTAGGAAAGATCTGTCAATAATATTAAAATTAATCAAACAATATAGTTGATTGACTCAAGGAATAATATCTTTTGTGACTAGTTAATGCTCTTATTCAAATACTAGATATACATACAGTGTCCTATAATTTCTACTGAATATAATATTATTAACATGATAGAAATATTGTTTATTATTCACCTTGTTGAATTATTATAAATGTGTTTAAAAGGATAGTCAAATCTATGAGTGGGCAACTAAAGCTACAAAGATGTGTATATTATGACATATTTACTATCTTATTAGTTTTGTCATATGTGTTTCATGAATATTTTTTTGACTTCTGCTCACAACACTATATATAAAACATAACAATATATATTCTTTGATATAATTTCCATATCAATAATACCAATAGAGTATAACATTTACAAACTTTTCAAGGTGAGTGAAAGAGATAGGAGCAAGCAGTATATGTAAAAGGTCAGTAAGAAGAGTTGTAAGAGATCAAAAATACATGAGCTGCAACCCAATGACAGGAAATTATAAAGTACTATAACATGACAAATTAAGTATACATATATTTATGTTTTAGGTGAAGAGGCTCATCCCTTGTTTTCTGTTTAGGATGTGGTTTCTGGCTTTCTCTTTTCCAATCTTTTCACTCTTATGTAGACCCCTGCGCATCGTTACCGCCTTGCAAGTGATATGATTAAAAAAAAAATACAAACATAAGGTGTCTATTTATTTCTATAACAATCCTTTTCCAGCTTTATAATAAGTTTCGCGATGTTAAGATGAAATTTTTTAAGAAAAGCATCATAGATTTGGGTCTCCTCCAAGATCATGCTCAGGGGTAAATTACAAAGGTAAAGTTATTGTAACTATGATTAAAACTTCATTTCATTATAATGTTAAGTTTTAAAAAACATATGTGACTGTGCTCTATTATATATCAAGAAATTGATTAGAGAACCGAAAAGGATCATTATAAAACTTAACAGAAATAATAAGAATATATTATTTAATGAAATATGCTTGATTGAAGATAGACCACCTGAATATATTGTTGTATATTTGTTGGGTCGGTGTGGAATAATATTAAAAGTCATTCATGACTGCCAGTGAAAATGAAAGGATTTTGCTGAATTGTTAAATAATATCTTGGTTGGTGTGGAATTTTGCCAAGAAGTGTATTTTGCACTGATTGCCGCAGGGATATGTCACTGAGTACAAAGAAACAGCTGTCAAGTTAGAATCTGTTTTGATGGTGGTGTTCAAAATGGTCAGCACCTACGGTGAGACAGAATGTCCTGGAAGTTCCAGGTGTCAGGAAGTAACTATTTAAGAGACTTAAGTTGTCACTGAGTGGAAAGTTGAGTTTAACAGTTTGCAGACAGCAGTTGGAGAGGAAGAAGTCAGTGAGCCAATCAAAGCACCCACTGCTCTGGTATGTGTGTGTGCTTCAACCAGACCAATCCCATACTCTATGCTAAGTCACCGAAGAAGTGCAAATAAAATAAAAATGTATATTTCATATATACATGTTGATGTCTGTCAATTTCATCAGTTGTGAAAAAGCAAGTTACCTTGGGTTCAGTTTATTTCATCATTTATCTGTGAAAAAGATACACCAAATTCAGTTTGAGCATATTCTCATTGAATTAACAGAAGCTATACTCCCCATTATTTTGGTTAAAGTTTATTTTCATTGATGAAGCAGAAGTTTATTACCCAACATTTTGTTTCAAACAGAATAGAAACAGTACAGAAAAATATTTAAACATATATTTTAATCCAAAAAGAATTAGAAGCTTCCCAAAAAATCTGCTTTAGATTGCACAAAGGAAAACTGAAAAATCTCTACCATATTTCATGGCAGAGGTTTAATATATTTTTTAATTATGCAACAACTGATCACAACTGCCAGTTTCATGTGCATTTCATACAATCAACAGACAGTCAGAAACTAAAACATGTGTAAAATCAGAACCCTTAGATATATATATATAAGTGAACATTGAAGTCAACACTCAGAGGTAACAGACTGTTTCATGCTAGGTGTAATCATCAGGCCACATGTGTTGGGTTTTTCCTCAGCTGTTTATATATACAGATCATTGGTGCATTATGGGTAATCCTTCTAATGGTTATTTTGGTGGGAGGGGTGGTTTGTTTATTTAAATAAATTTATTTTACTTGTTTTCATTTTTGTATTTATTCTTTTTGGTTTCCGATGTTTGTCATTTATTTATTTGGATTTGTTTTTTATTTATTTATTTATTTTTTATTTTATTTTATCTATTCTAATGGTTGTTATGGTGGCAGTGGTTTGTTAATTTGTTTATTATTTGCTTGGATTAACTTAGTTGTACTTTATTATTATTGTTATGTGTTAATTGTAACATAAGAAAAAATAAAAATGATGGACCAAAACTCAGAGTTAATACAGACAAATATTTAATTCACAAAACATTAGATAGAAATATTTACAAATATACATTTTTACATTCAAATAGAAACATAGTTTACTACTGGCAGGCAAAGTGTTAAGGGGGGAGAAAGGAAAGGTAAGGTGAAGTGTTACCAGGAGAGCAGGGGAAGGTAAGGAGTCAAGTATCTTAACCCAGTTAAGTTGGCGGTGGGGGTGGGGGGGAGTTACATGCTATACTTGTTGGAAATCCTCAAATGAGTATATAAAGACTAATTCTTGGCTTGGTCAATGAAAGAGGTATAAAGAGGTATTTACCCAGATAGTTCCAT
The DNA here is from genome assembly GCA_037127315.1 of Ascarosepion bandense. Lineage (NCBI taxonomy): Eukaryota > Metazoa > Mollusca > Cephalopoda > Sepiida > Sepiidae > Ascarosepion > Ascarosepion bandense. The sequence continues at coordinate 5,042,688 of JBBBDQ010000547.1, read as the reverse complement.
GAGGTTCTCTTTCAGGTTTTATTTGTTTGGACTTTTCTGTGAGATTCTTTTGGCTGCATATAATTCCTTGAATTGAAACCAGTGCTGATGAGGTCAGCACATCCTTTTATCAACTATTTCAAGTTTTAGTTTTTTTTGTCGTCAACTTAGGGATTCTTTTGGCTAGATATACATGCTGAATCTTAACTGGAGCTGTAGAAGTCAACCCATCCTGCTATCAACTAACTGCTCCATGCCCAAAACCTATTTTTATAGGGGCTAACACCTAATTTGCATATTTCTAGAACCTTTCAAATTCTCTGGAACATTCTACAATCTTCCAAATATTCTATTTCTAATTTTCTTATTTTTACGACTATTTTCTGAATTAAAACTTTTTTGCAACAACAAGTTGGACTCAATAGAGTCCTTTACTACAACTTTTTAGATATTATTAATATTATTTTTATATATAAATGCATCCTCATAACAATATTTATTCTTTTCAGTTTTTGATTTTTAAGTGAGTTAGTAAAATTTTGTTTTCATGTCTGCATTTTGAGATGAGTTCAGATCATTTAGTAGTTTGTTTTGGTCTGGAAAGGTTAGATTGATTGTTGTAGGCTGATGTTCTTTTCCATATTTTCCATGATATTTTTGGTATGATTTGGGTTGTGTTTTTAATTTCCCAGATATACTTAGGGAGCATTGTGCTGTTTGCATATTTACTATTTGCAAAGGATATTTGGTGTGCATAGTTTCTTTGTTTCCAGAGTCCTTCTGTTATTCCTATGTATATTTTTCTCTCATTATCTACTGATTTTACTGTTACTTGGTATATTATGTTGTTTTGTAAACAATTACCATTTAAGAGATATTCATTACATATTCTGCAGTTACATATGGGTTTAATTTGTTCAGGTTGCTTAATATTTTTTCTGTTGTGCTTTTTAATTATTTGTGCCATATTTTTGGTGCAACTGTAGCTGATTTTCACTGTATTTTTTGTTAAATATTTTGTGAAGAGTGCTTGATTCTGGAAAGTATTTGTGTAAGAGTTTGAAGAATATTTTTTTTATGTTTGTTTTTACTATATGGTGGATTGAACCATATGAAGTTTCTCTTCCTGTTGGCATTTTTTCTCTGTTGTTAGTATATAAGTGTTGCCAGGAATCCACTATCTTTAGGGCTGTTTCATAGTCTTTCTTAGCTTCATTAAATATGTTTTGATTGGAAGAGTTGTTGAAAGCCTGTGTTCAATTGATTCTGGTATCTACCTGATTATAGATGGTAGGTGATTGGAAAAAGTGTTTATATACAGTGGTTTATCATTGGGTTTTCTGTATGGTTGTATGTACTGTTTCTTAGGTTGAAGGTAACATCTAGAAAATTTACCTTTTTTTAGGTTAGTTTTTATGTCTATTTCAAATCCGTTATTTTTGAAAATCTTTTTAATGGCTTCTCTATTTTTGCCTGTATGTTGTTTGTTATAGTTTCTTAAGATTATAAGACCATCATCCCTGTAGAGTTCTGTATCATTTCTGTTATATTGCTGAGTTTGTGTAATATATATATATATATATATATATATGCCTATGATTTCATGTCTCTGCACCGTCAAAGTTTCCCATTGTAGTGTCAAAGATCCCTTCTTTCTTTATCCATGCGTTTTCATTGTCAAATAGTAGTGATTTAAGGGAGTGTTTAATGATATTGACTTTGTATTTATTTTTATTTTTTCCTGGGCTAAGGTGATAGCCTTCTCTAGCATGGGTTCTGTTATAGATGGGTAGAATTCTTTTATGTCTAATTGTACAAATTGACAATTATGTTTGTTTTTTATGCTCTTGAACCAGTCTGTAAGTGCTTCTGTGTTTTTCCATTGGTTTACACCTAACTTCTTCCTTAGTTTAGAATTAGTTCTTTCTGGTATTGTTTTATTTACTTGTTATATATATATGTGTGTGTGTGGGGGGGGGGTGGGGGGGGGTGTCTCTTTCTATCTTTCTATATGCATAAAAATGGATTTGTCTGTGTGTGTTCTTGTTTCTTTATTCTCATGAACCCTACTCCTCCAAAACTCTTGGTATGATTTCAACCAAAATTGGGTCACTTGTCAATCATGACATGAACCTTTGATGTACGCAAAAATTTTTCAAATCAATTTACAGGGTATGGCTGAAATCACTGAAATGCTTAGAATTTACAAACTTTTCATCCCCGAGACACCTTATACAAATTCAACCATAACTAAGTAACTTGTAGATCAAGGTCCAAACATTTGATGTACACAAAATTTTTTTGAATCAGTGTACAGGGTTGTCAAAAATCAACAACAAACATAATTTTGGGTGGTCTTTTGCACACTTTTATGAATTTCTCCAAGAAGCTTCAATCAAACTCAACCAAAATTGAGTCACTGATAAATCAAGGTCTGATGCCTTCATATGCAAACCAAAATTTCAATTGACATACAGGTTGCAGCAAAAATTAATAGAAAATGTTGCTTTTTGTGATTGTTTATTTCTCTGAAACACTTAGTTGTATTACAACAAAAATCAGATTTTTTATGTAACTTCTACCTTATCATATGCCATAATAATTTCCCAATTTTTACAAGATGCCAACCTCCCTGATGTTGCAGGTACAATGAAGCCACTTCTTCTGCATCATGTCATCGCATCACATTACAGACTCCCATAACACCTTCCTCTATTCTTCCAATTGTACATACATCATGCACATTTATTGGCAAAATTGACCAAGCATGAATCCCGTTTTACAAATACAACAAAAGCCAATACTTACTTCGCATTTTTTTAACTTATGCATCACAGCAGCCTCATACTGGAGCTTTTTGAATATAATCAAAAAGAGTAATCAAGAACCTCCACTGGCAGCAAACTGCCTGCATATGGACAGGAAACAAATTCAGCAGATATACTGAGGGGCATAAGACAAGGATGTGTCTTTTCACCAGATCCTTTCAACTTGTACAGCTAGACTATTCTCAGGACTCTAGAAGTCATGCCAGGATATGTCATTGGTGGCCACAATGTGAACAATATAAGATACACAGATGATACAATGCTGATAGCAGACACGAAAAGGAAACTACAAGACCTCCTACGGAAGGTAGCTGAAGAAAGTGGAAGAAAGGACTACAAATAAACTATAAGAAAACCAAATACATGGTCATCAGCAAAATGAGGAGCCCAAAATGCCAACTACAGGTGGGCAAATACTAAAATCAAACACGTACAAAAATTGAAACACCTGGGAAGTCTTCTAACAGAAGACAAAAAATGTGACACTGAGATCCAAAGGTAAATTGGCATGACAAAGGATGCATTCCAGAAGCTGAGTAGAGTATTGAAAGACAGGAAAATTTCACTAGAAACAAAGAAGAGAGTACTGGATTGCTATGTGATATTTGTCCAGCATTCACTGCCACATTGAAGAACAATCTCATCAAAGATGAAGAAAAAACTTGAAGCAACTAAAATGTGGTTCTACAAGAGAATGCTAAGGATATCATGGATTGAGGATATGAGCAATGATGAGGTTTTTGGAAAAGATGGAAGCAAAAAGGAAAAGACAGCTAAAGTTCCTGGGACATGTAATGAGGAAGGAGAGCTTGGTGAATCTGATACTCACAGGTCAGATAGAAAGCAAGACAGGAGAAAATCAGCATGTAACATACTTGATAGGGCTGAGCAAGTGGATGGCAGAACTGGATTTGGGTGAGATAACAGGAAAAAACGTGCCAAAAACCACCAGGGATAGGGAGACATGGAAGGCAATAATTGCCTACATCCTGAAATTACATGGTACATAAAAGAAGAATGTCATAGTCGTGTGCATATTAGAGCATAAAAAAAAAAACTGTTCTTTTTATAAAAATTTTAGAACATTACTACAGTATTCGTAGCTGATTCTATTGAGTGACAGATTAAGTTTTTAATGTATATTGCTTTAAGGATCTGTAGTTTGAATTTGTTGTTTTCTTGATGTAGGATTTGAATTGATATATAATATTGATTTTAAGTAATGCATCATTTGATGGGAGGAGTTATTATGAAAAATTAAATCGGTAGTATTATATTTTTTATAATATATAATTCACGTTAATTTTTTATTAGGATCCATGTAAGATATATTAGTACGAATATTAGTGAGATTTTTATCATCTTTTCATCTTGTTTATAGTTATAGTGTATGTGGTTACAATATAGGAGTTTGACATATTTAAAGTCCTTTGTGGAAGTCCCATATTCTGTTTGATATGTGTTGAGGTTTTCGAAATATTGTCTTATTTGATCAGCTACAATGTGGTATGGGAAGTCATTGTTAATGAATCTGCTTAATATTTTTTAGTTCAGTGTAAAAAATCTTTTTTATAGAGGAGTTAGTTTGTGCTTGGTTAAGTAAATTGTGTATAAGTGCTATTTTATAGTAATTAGACATTCACTCATATAGTTGAGAGTGCAAGAGTTTTTGTTGGTTGGTTTTTTATATGGAGAGGTAGTAAAAATCTAATTGTTTGTGCCTATTAAGATGTCAAGGAAAGTGATTTTGTTATCTTTGTTAAGTTCATATGTGAACTTGAGGACAGTTTTTGTATGTATATTTATGTATGTATACATATATTTTGAGATATTAATATAGATAGATATTTATGTGTGTATACATATATTTTGAGAAATACAGTGACACGCGTAAGTATTGGATACATGTTATTTTCTGTTGTAACTCTAGTTTATGTTCACCATTTTGCCTGATATTTGGTAAGTAATATCTCGTAGGGTTGTTTTAGTTGTATGTGGAAGGAAAGTTAAAAACTCATGGTTGAATCCATTTTTTTTATCAAAGTTCAAAATTACCCTATGCAAATGTATTGGATACATGACACTTTTTCAAATTTCCAATTGAAACTTTGTACTTTAAAAGACTTTAAATATTCAAATTTTCAAAAGTATTCACCAATCAGAGAAGCACACAGTTGCTTACAAGATAGTGCTACTAATCATCTAACTCTTTGATGTGCATTCTGCAATTCAAGGATTAAAAATGGCAAAAAACTAAAGAATTATCCAGAGATATGTGAGATAGAATCATTGAACATTACAAAGGAGGACAAGGTTACCAAAAAATTAGCAAAGAAATTAATCTAGCACTAAGTACAGTAGGAAATATCATCAGAAAGTATAAGAAGTATGAAGGCAGTACAGCAAACCTTCTAAGATATGGAAGACTGAGAAAAATAAATGAGAAGACTTCAAGGTGGATCAGTAGAAATATGCAAAAAAAACCCTTTATGACTTGTTCTGAAATTGAAACTGATTTTGAGGGTGCTGGAATTAATGTAAGTAGGGATACCATTAGCAGAGCTCTATATCGTACAGGCTTTCATTCAAGATCACCAAGAAAAGTGCCTTTACTGAAACCAAACATGTCAAAGACCAATTAAGGTTTGTCAAAACTTAGGAAAAGAAAGGTATGCAGTTTTGGGAAAAGGTAATATGGTCGAATGAAACCAAAGTTGAACTATTTAGAAGGAACACAGCGACAAGTGTTTAGCAAAAAAATGGCACAGTTAAGTTTGGGGGTGGTTCCATTATGACATAGGGATGCTTTTCATCCAAGGGCACTGGTGAGTTACAAGTTATCCATGGTAGAATGAATGGTAGCATGTACAGGGAGAATCTAGAGAAGAACCTTCAGAAATCTGCAACTTTTTTAGGACATGGTTGGAATTTCATGCTTCAACACGACAATGATGCCAAACATACCACAAAACTTACAAGGGAATGGTTTGAAAATAATGGTATTGGTTCTCTCAATTGGCCAAGTCAGTCTTCTGACTTGAATCCAATTGAGAATTTGTGGAATACTTTGAAGGTTAAAGTTCATAAGCAGAATCCACAAAATATCAAGCAATTAGAGAAATTATGCAAGGAAGAATTGGGTAAAGTAAAGGTGGATCAGTGTGGAAAACTTGTGGCCAACTATAGAAAGCGACTGGAAGCAGTGAAACAAAACAGTGGCTACACAGCAAAATATGAAATTGATGTATCCAATACTTTTGCATCAAGTAATTTTGAACTTTGATAAATATGGATTCAGCCATGAGTTTTTAATTTTCTTTCCACATACAACTAAAATAATTTTACAAGATATCACTTACCAAATATCAGGCAAAATGGCAAACATAAACTAGAGCTATAACAGAAAATAACATGTATCCAATACTTATGCGTGTCACTGTATATATGTGTATACATATATTTTGAGATATATGTGTGTGTATACATTTATATATTAATAAATATACATATCATATAAATTATAAATATATATATATAGAGAGAGAGAGAGAGGAATAAAAAGAGGATGCCAAAAGTTCTCAGCTTGAACCACTTCCTAAAATCATTTTTGTAATGATGTGCAAACTTTTGAATGTGGTTGAAACTAAAGTTGCAGTTGATTCAAAATAGGATTAGGCATTTTGCTAATCTCTAGAGCCTCTAAAAATAAAATTGGTTCAGAACAAGTGAATGTTACATATTAAAATATTTTTTAACCAATTAAAATTCACTTAAAGTAAATTAAAATCTATAATTTGCAATACACTTAAGAATCATAAAAAGAAAATATTTCCTTTTATCTATAAACAGTCAACCAGTAATGCTAGCTCATAAAAATCATGTCACTGAGATTCAGAAATGTTTACATAGAACTATTTCCATGTCTTTTTTTTTTTTTTTTTTTGGTGATATGGCAGTTACTCATCGAACAATACTGCAAATCAGTTAAAACTAAATCCCTTATTGTACGTTTTGTTGGCAACAAAACAGGTGACTTTTTTTAATTATCTCAATAGTGCTTAAGACTAAAACATGAATTGGAATAGTCATAGCTTTGTGTGTACTTTTTATTAAACTTTATAACATATTTTCATTTCCATAAAAAAACTTAATTGGTTACTAAAAGGTTACTGCATGAGGAATCACCAAAACAGAGGTTGGGAATAATAGTATATCAACAAGTACAAGACTTGCATGCTGCATGAAGTAGGTGAACTGCTAGTCAGTATAATCACTCTACTCTTCAATAGTGCCCACATGTTTAAGAGGATAGGAACATAATATTCTTGTATATCGGTAGGTATACAACAGTTATAAACTAAATATTTCAAACATGAAAATTTTATTCTTCAGAATCTACACAAAAATCATCTTATACTCTCAAAACTAAATACAAAATTTTGTAAAACAGAGATAAACTGCATTGTTGAATGATATAGCTAGTTGTTCCAAATATTGTTTTTATAAATTTAACTTTGGCAAACCTACCCATTCAACTATATAATTTTTATGAAATGAGACATTTAACTATATAATTTTTATGAAATGTGGCAAACCAAAAACTTTTCAGTACTTTTTGTGTAGATATATTAGATGGTGTTTTTTTACCTGATATCATAGCACAATAATTTAAAAATTTTATGTAGCATAGCATTTTAAGCTTTTAGAAATTATTGCACTAATTATGATTATATTAAAATATTTTCAACTTTTTTCTGTATACTTATAAAATATCTCTCTGAAAGATTAGGGTGTATCTAAAGTATTTTCATTTTTAATCAACTCTTTATTGTACAATTACAAAACAAAATAAGCATGTTAAAAATCAAAACAAAATTCATGTTCCAGTGTTTCCATCTATTTTTCTGCCAATTGTTTAATTTCTTGAGATTGACTCTTTTTCTTTTGGTTTTCAAACAAAAAACTCATCTCACGTTATCCCTGTTCAATATCTTCAACATATATGAAGTCCTGTCCACAGAAAAATGGTGGGTGAAATTAAATCTCAATTATCTTTAAGTCTTGAGTTTATCTTAAAAGCATGAGGTCAAATATTGTCATATTGCAAGAAAATTCTTTATTAAACAAAGTAGAGTATTTTTCTTCAAAGAGGCATACACTGTCTTGTAGCTTACATCTGAATTAATAGCTTAACCATCTGGCACTTTTTAAAAGTAGATGATAACTGAAAATTCCAAAGATTATAAATTTTTGTGTCAACAACACCACATGACAAGAGAAGAAGGAACAAAGACTATTTCACTTAACAGTGATCATGATAAAGCAAGATAGACAGCTTTGATATGTAACTTAAAGAAAATACCCTTGAGGCATCTGGTTTGTGCTTCTTTACTCAGTAAAAGTTGTGATTAGATTATTTATCAGCATTGGAGTTTGTTTTCTTTTAGTTCAGTAGAAATTGTGGTTTAAAGTTTTGTGCTAATTTAGCAGTGCTGAACTTTTGAATCTCTTCATTCTCTGTAAGTTTTGATTGCAAGTTTCTTTGTTTTTTGTTTTTTTTTGTTTTGTTTTTTTAACCAACTTGGCCATATATTATGTTGGAACAAAAGTTCATAAAGTTTTTCAATAGGTGACATTTCAGCAAGTAATTTAGTTTCACAAGTGACTAAAATTTATGACATATGTCCATATCCTGAAAGATGGCATTTCACTATGTCTTTCTGCATGATTTGTGTGTAGCCTGTGAATTTTCAATGATTTTTGTCAAAAGAAAAAAATGGATGAAAATGAGGTGCATTGGCTGGAATGTCATACTATATCCACTCTACTCACATGACCTTGCACCTTTAGATTACCTTTTATTTTGATACCTACAAAATTCTCTTAATAAGATCTTTGATTCTCTGGAAGCCTGTAAAAACTACTCAGAAATATGCCAAATTCTGTAAAGATGGCCTGATGAAACTGTCACAAAGATCATGAAAGGTAGTAGAATAAAGTAGCACATATGTTGTTGAATAAATCTATGTACAAATATCTAACTATTGTCTTTGAAATTCATTTTAAAACATCCATGAATTTTAACCCAATACATGTTAATTCATCTACTTTAGAATTATTTCTTTTGCTTTAAAATTGATACCTGACATCACTAGCTCTAACGCAAATGTAGTTGAATGGATGCAAGAGGTTGAACTGGTATGTAATCTTTATGATATAAAGAAAATTGAAGTAGTCATTCCATTTTGTCTATGTGGTAAAACAGTTAATAAAGAAAGCTATTGCAGCAAGAGAAGAACTATTGTCAGCAGTATTTGCAGTTGAACCATTTGTTACCTGTGAGCAATTCATAGTAAAACAGGTTTGTCAATATGAAACTGTGGATGTTTACTTTCTGGCAGGATTACACAAATTGTCAGTGTTGTTTGGCAGAATATATGACTGTGGCTTGTGCTTTGCTTCATATTTTTCAGTAAGATTGCCACTAATTTTATGAATGGATTTGTTTTGATGTTGGCAGGCTGAATGTACTCTTATTTTCTGTTTCAATCCTTGTCTTAGCATTTTAATTGAAGCTTTAATGGTGATCACTATACAAATAAATTGAGATGTATTTATAGAATAGTGCATTTATTTTTCATAATGAAATATTTAGAGAGCATTTTAACATGAAATATGTGAACATGCAATAATTTTATTACTTTTGTTTTCAAATTGAACAAAGACATAAACAAATTATAAAATTGTTTTAAACAAGGAATAAATACTATATGAGTATCAGAGATGTTATTGCATGACAGAGAGTCATAGAGTAATATTTGTAGATTTCAGTTTATTTTTCCTTATAATACAGAATTTACAACAATAATGATTTAGGTGACAATCTTTCCACATATGAAAAACAAAATGCTTAGTATTTATTTTGCATGTAGAAAAATTTGGCACAATGCCAAAAATTAGGGGAAGAAGAAAGTGATGATTTTGATTTTTCTATCATTATCTGTCATTCACTGTCCCAACCAATCTTCATTATTCCTTTCAGCATAACATTGTATTTATCCTAAATCTATCATGCACCAATCACCAAAAACTAACATTTTCTTTATAAAAATTCTAATTAATATCCATATTTACAATTTCTTGTTTGGGAAAGAAGTAAATAATTTATATACTGTAATTAAAAAAACTTCCCCTCTTGGTAATTTGAATGCCATGAGATAATATTTACAGAAAAACATATTAGTATATATTCCTCCCAGACTAATATAGCAGAAAAAACAAGTTAACCATAGAAAACTTCCTTCCCTTGCATCATCAAATCACCACTCATATCACAGCTAATAAGCACAAAAAAACACATACTGTTTCTTACTGTCGAGCAACAAACATATGTTGCTACAAACAGAATTGTTTCTGAGATGAAAAACTGTTCACAAAATATATAATTCTCAACAAGCACAATGAAAGAATAAATTATCAATGTATTTGTTTGGTTCCATTTATGCAGCTTTTTATTTTTGTCTGAGTTTTTGGGATTTCAAACATTTAATAACAACAACACCTTTTAAATGAAAGATAAAAATGTTTGTTTTCTGAAGGAAAACAAGAAGTGGAATGTCAGTTGAAATAACATTTATATATTCTTTTCTGAATTATACAATAACATTAAAATGTTCAATTTCCTTGCAGTGAAGTTTGTTTTATAAAATAATACAATGTTCTTAATGCAGCATGAAATGTGTGAACAGATGCATTTGTGAGTTTGTAGACAAAGCCTTAGTCAGCAGCTGCTGGCTGTCATCTTTTCACTGTGTGTGTGTGAATCAAACTGGCCTCTAAAGTTGTTGTGAGCACTGAGAAGCAGTATGCTTCTAATTATGTCTAAGAGAGATCCAAAATCTAATTTCACATAGAGGTGTGAACTTTTTGAATTAGTTAGAAAATAATTTCATGCTGGCTTGAGAAAGTTTTTTCCAAATTTAGGGGAGTGGTGAAAGGAGTTATTAATGTTATTTTCTAAATGGTCTAAAAATAACACCTGGTAGTTCTAAAGCTACTTCTGTCAAATAGTTTGGTGTATTTAACCTAGTAATTATTGTTTATCAAACAAACCTGATGAGATTTTATTGGTTGAAAATATATATACAATTTTATTTCTATATACTCTTTTATATCATTGTAATGGACACATTCTGGCAAAACAACCAGTCTCCTTGCTAAAGAAACAGTCTTAAATCATTTATTAAATCCATAGCCATGTAAGTAATGATGTCCCTCTGCATCAGGCTAAACAAATCAATCAAATTGTCTTACATGATCCTTCTTACTAACATGATATACCTTTCTCAACATAGAGCATTTCTTACCTGAGAGAAAACAAACAGGGCTCATTGATGGTCACTACAGAATCAGCAAATAATGAGCCTCTCATGTTAAAATATAGAAAATTAGATAACTTAAAATTCCTAAGAAAATTTCTCTAACTAAAACTCCATTTATGTAGCTACAATGCTGAACCAAACCAGAGCTGTTACAATCTGTCAAAGTTCAAACTACTTGCTTTGTTCATGTCAGAATATATCAACCAAACAAAATTTAGCAAGAAATTTAAAAGCTTTAATGTCCAAAGGCATATTAGTATCCTTATGGTGGCATGACACTTTGGGGTTAAAATGAACAATTGATTTACCCATGCAAAGAATATTAATGAAGGATGATAATAATAAAGAAACACACAAGTAATTTTAACAAAACAAGATAAAGAATATATTTACAATTTTACATCCTTGAAATTGCGTTAGTAGCTTGTTTCAGAAAAATAAATTAGAAATTTTGAAAGTCTATGGTTTTAACAAGTTATCACAAAGTGGAAATGTTCACACAACAGATTAAATGATCTGTCACAAAATAATATTAAAAAATGTTAAAACAAGGAAAATTTATTGTTCACAGAAGGAATATATGATTACATACATTCAAAAGTAGATGAAGAGAGATAGTTTGAAATACTTAGCTTTTTTTGGATCATTGAAAAAAGTTCTTTGAAGTGTTTAGTGCTTGGTTAAAGCTGATCAGATAATTGGTGAGTAATTTGACACTAGCAAAAATCTGAATGCTACATGTATACAGAAACAAAACTTTTCACATGATTTCAAACAATCTTCTCCTGCTCATTTAATTTTTTTCCTTATTTTCTATCAAAAAAATTTTCACATATGTTCGCCATTTTCTTTTCTGAAGTCAAGGTTTTCATTGGTCAGATCAACTAATCAATCAAGTAAAGCTTGTTTTATGGAAAATTATTTCCATATAAAAAAAAAATTAATTGGTCCTGAAATAACACTCTTATTCAGTGTAAAATTGAATAGGAAGAAATTTAAGTAGACCAAAAAGTAGGGTAAATGCTTGCTCAAAATATTTTTGAATGCCAAATAAGAATTAAGATAGGGAGAAGAAAAATGGATGCCAGTATAGTACGTGATTTACCTTTTGAATATGGCCTACAAAATTCTGTTACTGGTATAGTATGTGGCCTACCTTAAAAAGCATATTATAAAGAAGTATTATAACTGTCTGATAATGGCTAGTGAATATAATTAGTTTCAATAAATTGCTGAATACTTATATTGTAGTGAACAAAACAAATTCTAGATTTAAAAACTCAAATCTGACTCATTGTTAGAAATAAACAAATTTTCTCGAATTTACAAACTTTGCTTAATACACACACAAAACTCACAAAATTTCACATATCAATGTGAAATGTTTATTATCCAATGGAAAGGCCAGAATCACATCCGGGAGTGAATTCCCAGATGATCTTTTTGGCCCCCAAAACAAAATTAAAATATGAGCAAAATTGGCTCTTGCCAGAGAGTTAAGATGAGCAATTAACACGTACCATTGACAAACATTAAGTGATCATAATTATTATTGTCGGTCTTTCTCATCTCTCACCTCTTACCTCCTTCTTCTTCGTCGTTCACCCGTCTACTTGATAACCAACGGAACCCTTTACAACTGAGTGAAAACTTCCAAGACACTCCTACCCAACAACAAACACTCATACATACATATGTTCCTGCCTACGTACACAAACTCACTCATGCAATGGCTATTACAAACCCTCTTGATACCCTTAGCCTCTTAAATGTTCCAAGAGAAATAGTATTAACTTCTATCAATTCCTGTTAATTTTTTTCTATCAATAAATTTCTATTTAAACATGCAAGAGGTATATTTTTATTCTTTCACAAATCCACACATTCCAGTCTACAACCTTCTGATGATTATGAATAAATCTGTAAGTTGTAGGGAGTTTAGTTATGTATGACACAAGGCTGATTTAATAAACATTAACCATCTCCCTATGGTTTCAATATCTGTGGTGAATACAGAATTAAAAGTAACTCATTTCTCTTCATCACTTTTACAAAAATTCACAGTCTAGTGTGAAAATTAATTTTGACAAAAAAGAAAAAAGTCAACCCTGTGCTGAAAGAAAAGGATGAAGCCAAATTTCACGATACAATGTTAAGTTAATTTTCTGACCAATAAAAGGAAGTGATTTGCAAAACTGAAAGAAAAGTTAACAATCCAGTGTGAAAAAGTCTTTTGGTATAAAAAGAAAGTCAAATCAACCAGAGAGATGGAAGCAGCAATATCATACACCAGCAAGATGTGACAAAAGGAATTTTAATCTGCCAACCCAGACATAAGGTCGCAACACACATTCATTCTCCTACTTCTTGAATGCTATTTTCTTTTACCTCTTCTTCTTTTTCACTATTCTCACCATCAATACAGAAGAAGAAGATGCCAACAACAACAGCCACAAGATACTTCAACTGACTCTTAAAAATTAACTTTGATAAGTACAGTCTTCCTTTACTGCTTTACCTTCCTTTTCACTTTCTCAACGGCCATAAAAAAGGAAAGGAACACAGACTTTAATAAACACATTCTGCTACTTACAAATACAAGCTCTGGATTCACTTCTTGTTACTGTTTCTCTTGAAACATTAAACTACTTTTCTCTTAGAACATTTAACTCCTACAAATTGATGTTATTCTGTTAATAAAATTCTACTTAAACATACAAATGAAATACTTTTATTCTTCAACCTTATCCTTCTGATGATATCTGATAAACCTTAAGTTATAGGGATTTTGATTATGTTTGACACAAGGCCAATTTAATAAACATTTAAACTTCTTCCTACCACTCCATGTTTATAAATATACTTTTACTCAGGTAGAACACATTCAAACTGAGTAGGCTACATACTATACCAGAATCAAAGTGGTAGGCCACATACTATACTGGCACCAAAAAATGTTTAAGTGAAAGTGGAACTTGCACAGTTAATGAAATTGAATAAAAATGTCCTTGGAAAATGAATACAGCAAAAGTTCACACATAATTATAAATGTTCTGTCATATCAAGAGTCAAAGTCATTTGTAGTAATTGTGAAGAATCTTGTATATGAAGAATGCTGGCTGAAGAATTATGGTACCAGTGTGTCCTGACTAAAGGTGGTTTCAGAATTGGCAGTTATTAATGTTGGCATGATGACCAGACGTTTTAGTTAGCCATTTAGTGCTTTGTTGTTTTATGCTGGTCAGATGGATCAAACAAAGATTGAAATTTTTGGTGCAAAATTGATCTAAACACATTCTATCACATGCTCTCATGTGTCTTAGGTTTATTAGCCAATCAGCAAAGTTTTATGCAAGCTTCTAACTTTATATTTTTCAATCCAGCATCTGTGCTAAACAAATATGAGTTATCATTCAGAAGTACAATTTGTGCTAATATAATTTTTTTTTTCAGGACTCATGACAAGTGCAATATGTAAATTGTCATATCTGCTTTTTTAATTAAACTTTGCAAGGTGGATTATACAAACTTAATAATTTAAACATGAAGAATTTGCAGATAAATGTTTATATGGGCTTTTGTCCTTGTTTATTGTGAGGAACCCACCCCCAAAGTTTATAAATGTATTTCTGATACCCCATATACATATAAAGGAAAATATCCTGCCTGCTTCAAATGCCATGAAGTTTTTGGGAAATTTTGGATTAATCATTAAAAACCTGGAGCAACTGAGAAATACTGTTTAATTTCTAGGATTAAAGAAATCCAGGGATAAAATGATAAATTCTGTAAGGATATCAAGTTATGGAAATTCTTGATGTCATTACAAGAAAACTTTTTCTTTTCTGATTTGCAGGGAAATTGTAGGATACTTTCCAGTGTTTGAGTGGCACTGTGCACCAACACAACCATAAAATTTAGTAACTTAATAACAAAATACCAGGACAATGAACTCAATGATAATTAATCAACCTCTTCAATAGCAATCGGAGATGTTGCATCTGAAATCAGATTCACTCTCAGTATATTACTATATACCCAACATCCTGAGAGGTTAGGCAATGTTGAAGGCTAAAGTCACAAGTGAGATGCAGATAAGACAGTTCAGTACCCCTAAGGCACTAAGTAAACAGTATCATAATTCTGTTGATGTCTCAATGGGGGACAACTGAACAGAAATGAGTGGATAAACTAACCACAAAAATGGTTCAGAATGGTAAATGAAACTGATCCTAGAATGCCAATGTTCATTGCTATTGTAGAAGAATTGAGTCCTGAACAAATAATGGAAATTCACCAGCATAATGGACATCCCAGTGTAAAAGAACACTGTATTTTGACAAACTAGTTTATTCTTCCATGTTAAAAGTAGATTTTGTACATATAACAGAAAGAAAAATTAGTGGTCACTGCCACCTGGGAATGAATTTCATACATTATGGTTGAAGGCATTAGTTCTGTTCTGCATGTTTCTCAATCTGATGGTATTTATTTTGACAGAAATCTGCAAAAGTGTCATATACCAACACAAATCTATTATTTGAAAACAGTCTACTAATTGAGCTCCTCACAGATAACAACATCACATTCCTTACCAAGGCTTTTTAAAACATTTTGGATGAGTGTTTTTTGTGTCTTTTCATATAAATATGCTGTTGAGAAAGTGAATAGTAGTAAGGTGTCAGAAGAGTTTCAAATGATGATACCTCACCCTTAACTGCACATACTAATGAGACCCAAAAATACAAGGTTTAGTTGAGAGGCATTAACATAGTACCTTTGATGATCTGAAGTGATGTGTGATTTGTATAAGATATAAGGTACTGTTTTGATAAAAACATCTCAAAACTAATAGACATCAGAGTTTAGGTTGGAGAGGATTAGTGGTATAATCAACTTGTGATTCATTAAGGTTGGTCGATTATTCCACCTTCATCAAATATGTGAGAAGACATTGATAATGCATTCTCTATGATAACCTTTCATGAAGGTCTAGACATGCACAATGTACTTTGCAATGAGCTTGGTCATAAGGTAGAAGAACCATTCCATGTCAAGTCCATGTTCAAGTGTGAAAATGATTACCAGACAGAGAAGACTGTTCCAGCATTGGTGCAGTGATTAGAAGATCAGAGATAGTGTATCAACTATGTCACACAACTAACCAAGAGAAACAACAAAGACTATTACACCTAGCAGTGATTCTAAAAAAGATATTTTAAAATAGCTGCTTTTGATACATGACTGGAGGAAAACAGGCTTGGGGTGAATTGTTTGTAAGTAAAGGAGTCTCTCTTTAAACACAGTTCTGAATCATATAGCAGTCAAGTGAGTGTACAGATAATTACTTTCTTGTTTGTGTTGCTTCACTCAGTAGAAATTGATATAAAACTTTTTATCAATGTTAAACATTTGTGGACAATTTAGCAGTACAGGAATTGATTCTTTTTGTTTTTTGTATAAAGATTTTTGGTTGTTTAACCAGGTGAACTACATTTTATTTAATATAAAAAAAATATTTCTTGATCTGCTTTGAGTTCTACAGATTATTAATGATCTAATCATTGTTCTTGATTGTCCAAGTTTTATAAGTAAACTAACTTATTATGTGAAAGAAAATGCCAACAAAAATGTTTATCCAATGAATTTTCAAGGTCAGTTTTGTAAACCTCATTTGATACTTTATTTAAATTTTTAAAATTTCATAAGGAGCCTCTTGAGAGCTGTATATCATTTAAGCTTATTTAATTTTTTACATATATCTTCCAAGGAACCTAGCTCTTATAAATTTTTTCAAATGCAGATAATCAGGTTCTCTTCTACTTTTTGAAAATATCATAATTTACAACTAACATTTGTCAGCATCTGGGTTTGATTTCAAAGGAGAAGTTACCATCCTTAAAATATCTAAACCACTTTTTGGATGTGCTGTGAGATATCATTTCATTTCTTTCCACTTTCTAAATTCTCAAAGCAACTTCACAGCTCTGAGTTTAAAATAATAGCTCAAAGTTACCAGAACCTCAATACATGTGTTTGATGCAATAGCATTAAAAAAAAAAAAAAAGGGTTTATCTCTTGTTTCCTGTTTAGGATTTGATTTCTGGATCCTTCTAAAGATTTCATTCTCTTTCAATCCAAGTAGCCACTTATGTCTTAATTGTATTATCATCCCACCTTGCTTGGAGTGAAATGATTAAAAAAAAAGTACAGCTAAAGAGTACAGATTAAAGATTATATATATATATATCTTATGTGCTGTGTCTTTTTCGGATGTGAGAAATCAAGCTCTTTATCACTTTTTATGTTTTGTAGCTCAAAGCAATGTTTATTCTTGTTTTTCCATCCATTTACACAAACTTATTAGGTAATTAATAATATAGTGAAGTCATAGACTTTAGATGTCTACATGAAATAAGCTTTAGAGTAAATGACTGTAAAAAATTCTTTTGATACACCCAAATCTTTTACAAACTGAATAAACTAATTATGTACACTTAAAATGTATGTTTTGAATAAGCATAGAAAAGAAAAATGTATTACAGTTTTAAATCTACAACATAAAAAGTCAAGCTGGACAAAAGCTCATAAAACAAATACCATTGAGCTATTAGATAAATGGTAACTTTGCTGAATGATGGGACAGGGAAATACTCATACTTTAATTTGAAAATTAATGTAAGATATCAGATTTACTTTTGTTTAAAATTTATGTCAAAAGTAAAAGAAAGTAAAATTTTAAAAACCTTCTGATCAGCTAACAATTATCCATTGGAAATTTAGTTAGTATTCATTGGTTTTCTTGGTCTAGCATTCTTATCTTCACTGTTTTTATCACAAGATTTTAGCTGAACTTTCCCCTGGCCTTCCTCACACAGGTGTATATTATGTTTGTTTATCTCTCATAGTATTTTGAATGGATTCCTTTGTGATAACCACAGAGACATTGTGTTTTTATTTTTTACACCCAATATTCTTCCTAAGGATTTTACAGTCAAATCACACTGAAAACACCAGTTCTCATTAGATCATTGAAGTTAAGCAGTATTGAGACAAGTTAATATTTAGATG
Source organism: Ascarosepion bandense (assembly GCA_037127315.1). NCBI lineage: Eukaryota > Metazoa > Mollusca > Cephalopoda > Sepiida > Sepiidae > Ascarosepion > Ascarosepion bandense. The sequence goes on along the minus strand of JBBBDQ010000547.1, from coordinate 5,024,429 downwards.
AGGGACCACTTTGGAACACTGGGTACTGTAAACAACTTCCTAGAATCTGAGATATGTTTTGGCTTTAAATATTCCACAGAGAATTGATAAGCTATAAAAACAAACAAATCAAAATCCTGAGGCTTGACACTGCTAATTTTTTGCTCTGCTCCTCTATCCAGGCCTGTGAACTCCTCGTCTGGTTTATAAAATGAGATGAGTTATGATTGAGTTTCAAATTGATGGGATGGGAGAATTATTCAGTTATTATTTGGTTGGTTGTTTGTGTTTTAATGCCTAAATCTAAATATTTTGTATGTATTTTTTTTTACTAATATAAATCCTACTAATTAACCCATAGCTATAGGAAAGAAGTACGTTCATACCTTTCCCAAGAGTGTTTGTGCATAAGTGTATATAAGGAACCCAACTGAAATTGGAACTCAAGTCTCTGATTAACAATTCTAATCTATTATCCATTACACCACCTGCACGGCACTTGGTATTCACATGCAGTCACTCATCTAGATACTAACCAGGCTTTATGTTGCTTAATTTGAGTGATCTAACAGGAACTGGTTTTCAACAATGTGATGTAGCCATAAACCTTGTTTTTAAGGGAAAAATCCACTCCAGGACATTCTTAAACTAATCATTCCTTTTATTAAATGTTCACATGAAATGCTTTGTCCAAGAATCTTCACCAACTAACTTTCTTGAATATTTAATAAAAGGTGTGGTTGGAATAAAGATATCCCAGATGGATTTTTCTCAAAAAAAAAAAAAATAAATAAAAATAAAATAAAAGAGTAATTGTTCTGGCTTGCCTATTTGAATTTCAAAAGTAATTATATAAGAACCCAAAAGAGGAAAGGAAGAAAATATTTATTGTCACTCCAACAAAAATGTCACGATCAAATTAAATAGCTTGCTTATAAGTTGGCATTCATTCAGAGGGCATCTTTATTTTATTAGAGATTTTTCTGGTATCATACTCTGGTTACAGTCATAAAAGATATCTTGTTTTCAAACAGATCTTTTTATTTCTGAAATGTAAGAATAAAAAAAAGCCATTAGAGCAAACAATATTTTTATATTTCCCATTGGCAGGGATACTCAGCATTGCCTGAGTTGAAAATAACTAAATATAACATACACGGAAAAAAGTTTTTTTACATTTCTTGCACAACAAAAGAAATGTAAAAAAAATATTATCACTATTTATATATGGAAAAGCATCTTATTAAAAAAAATATTCTGAATGCCTAAGATGAAAGATGATATAGTCTCTTATGGCCAACAGTGCTTTTGGGTATATAACATGTGTATTTCTTCTACTGGATGTCAGTACAAAAAGAGGTTTGAATTATCCAATAAAACCCTAGAACAAGCAACATCAATGGGAAAAGCAGGCTGTGGTCACTGATTTTGTTCTTTGAACCTGTTTATGTCCACACAAAAGATAAGCATCACTGAGAAGTCAGAATGTTTGAGTTCAAAGAGAAAATCCACTGAAATTAAAGGGATGCTGAATATGACCATATAGTACTTTTTAACAACTTAATTTAGGGTATTTGCCTTGATAACGTGTAGAAGCTACATGTCATATTCTATACTACAACTTTGGGGGTTGAGATTTTTAAAAAGCAAGTTGGATGTTTTAACTTTTAGTTGAAGTTTGTTCAAAGAAACAACATGCAAGTTAAGAAAGTCCAGGAATTCAATTGGGTTCTAAACAGTTTTTGTATCTACTGTTTGATTTCTATAACTGTATCTGTTACAACAACTTTGGGTTTCTTTTTTCAGCTGCATTATTCTTTGAAGTAAGAATTTCTTGCTCACAAAGCCACAGGTAGTTACTATACTTTGGATCAATTTTGTGCATTTAAAACAGGTGAAAAAGAAAAAAACAAGTTTAATCTTAATTATTTTCTGGGTTGCACAACATTTTACAAACAAAACAAAAAAATCAAGTTTAAATTTAAAAAACGAGTATTTTAGTTAAAAATTTTCCTCTAACAACATCCAAAGATATTGGAGGTCAGCACCAATTAGCCTATCATCAACTGCTGGTCCCCCCACCATATACCAATTAGTTTTCAAGAATATAACTTTGTCTACATTCCTGAGATGAGGTAGTATTTACACTATTACACTAGAGAGTCCGGTTAGAGGGAGATAACTCATGACTACCAAAAGAGGCCTCATGCAAGAAATGAGAATGAAATATCCCAGTGATTGTAATAAAGAGTTTGGTTCAAAATTTCTAGCACCTGAAGAAGGCCGGAGCATATAACGGCTGAAATGTCATACAAATGGCAACAAAGATGAGAACAATAGCCTGGATAATGTAAATAGTGTAAGAATATAACTGTTTGACTGTAACACAAATTATAAAGATCACAAAGTAATTCTATCTCAGTGACTTCTGGTGACATTATAAACCAAATTAGTTCCTATCTTCTTAATCATGTTTGAGGCCGAAAATAGATTTAAACTTCATGGAAAACCCAGTATCTCACTACTTTTAACTAGAAATGGCATGCTATACTATTTGATAAACTATAATGATCTCAAATGACTTTCAAGGTCAATTTCATATACCCATATGTTATTATTTGGGATCTTACAATTATTCATGCAAAAAAAAAAAAAAAATGGTTCTCTGTGGCATTAAATTTTCCCTGATATCTGAACAAATAGCAAAGTATCATATGAAGAACAAGTGACCCCATGCCTTCAAAAATGATGGCAAAATATTTATATCAATATATATATTGATGTACCTATTATTGAGTATCTTACATTAAGACATAAGAAAAAAACAAAATAATCCAAATTGAGCATAACAGGAAAGAAACATTATATATATATATATATATATATATATATATATATATATATATATCCGAATGAGTACAGAACAAAGAAAGAAATTTTTTTCACCGTCCAAAACATTAATTTAAAACAGTGTTCGATATATGATGTATAGAGCTGTGAATATTTATTAAAAATTATGTTTTAGAACATGTACATAATTTTTTCTATATATGTCCTCTCCTCTACAATCATGTTCGTTTCAACGTTGGGTTTCCAACATTTCGTCGGGGAAAAAAGTAAGAGTTGGAATCATCCGCTGTTTATATTTGGTTTGTTATTGTTGTGGGGTTGGTTGGGGTTATTGATAATGAAGGGAACATGACTTCCGTTTTGACCGTTAGACTTTTGAAGAACTTGGTGTAAGTTTTCGCACTTACATACCAAGTTCTTCAAAAGTCTAACGATCAAAATGAAAGTCACGTTCCCTTCATTATCAATAATCCCAACCAACCCCATAACAACAAAAAACCAAATGTAAACAGCGGATGATTCCAACTCTTGCTTTTTCCTCCTGACAAAATGTTGGAAACCCAATGTTGAAACAAACATATAATTGTAGAGGAGAGGACATATATAGAAAAAATTATGTACATGTTCTAAAACATAATTTATAATATATATATATATATATATATATATATACGCACACACACCTGGTCAAAAGCTTAGAGCCAGGTACAAAAATGTTAAAAAATATAATATACTATTACTTCAATCAAAATATATTTGTGAAACAGTTGCATTTAATTAGAAAATGTAGTTTATCAACAAAGAAATAAAAATTTTAATTTTTTAAACCTTTTGCATCTGGTCTTAAAATTTTGACCAAGAGTATATATATATATATATATATATATATAAAATCCGAAAATGATATTTCGGTGAATAGCTATTTCAGTGAGAAAACTCTCGCTTCATCAGCAACAATCCAAAACCAAAATTTATAAATTCAGATATGTTACAAAAATTCACATACCGGAAGAAGCCTAAAAACATATCCATATACAAGAAGTTAAAAAAAATTCTGGGGAAGGGGGAATAAAGAAAGAAAAAAAAATTATTTTAGAATTTGTTGTCCAGACATAAAAAAGGGGCAGAGACAGGGATTCCTGTAAAATAGATAATACTATTTCCGTCAAGCACTCCTCTTGGATTATTTCTAATATTAATAGGATTTGGGTTTTGGAATTTTACCTATATACACTTCCTTTTTTGGATTTAAAATATATTCTTCTCTATTTGACAACATAATTATTCCAGAAAAATAAAATAAGGCACTGTTAAAAGTAAACATGCAGCAAGTGCTTTAATAACTGGTAGTAAAAAGAATGAACTAAACCAATGCTACCTCACTATTGTCTCTCTCTTCGCGAACGTGACAGGAGGGGAATATATATATATATATATACACACACACACACACACACACACAAAAATAAATACACAATGCTCTTTATTATAATAGAGAGGATTGCTGAAAAATTTCTAGCCTTAACCATTTGACAAAATCTGACCAAATGACCAGACATTGAGATTTTTTTGGTTGTCAAGTTGAGAACATTGTCAGCACATTTGTAGATCATACTTTTGTTTAATGAAATTTATTAAGCTTGCCTTATGACTGATATAGTTGAATATATCCCAGTGATAAAAGATGTTAGTGTTTGAAATAGGATTTCAAATACAGACTGCTCTACTCACTTGGAAGATTGATGTAACACAATATTCTTGTATTATTTTGAACTATTGCTCTCATTTTGGTTGATATAAATGTTAATATAGACACAATGTTTCAACCAAGTACACTCTGGTTATCATTAAGTGTACATTGATTGGCTGATATGGATATCTGTTGATTATTTTGATATTTTGTCACTGTAAAATGTATCTATAATAACACATGTATCAAGCAAGATGAAAACAATAGTTAAAAATAATACAAGAATATTGACAATTCCTCATCTCAGAAATGAAATACTCAATTATGGAAAACTGTATGATTCTGCCATCATAACCAAATGTCAAAACTATTTCACAGTGAATATGAAAGGTTAAAAAAATTTACTATTAATGTCCTTTGGGATGGTGGTGTAGTTGATATAGTAGTTGGTTATATCTAGTAGTCATGAGTTCAGCCATTGCACCAATTCAACAGAAACAAGGAAAGACTGATACCAAAGGGACAAAACATCACAATAATCAACATGAGGGTACTTGGTGATAATGTTGTGTCTATGACAATATCTTTATCGACCAAGATGAGAACAATAATTTGAAATAATACAAGAATATTGACAATTACTCTTCATAGAGATGGAATATTAAAAAATAATGCAACACAAGTTGCATTTAACTAAATCCACTGCAATTTAACAATATGCCAGATTAAACTAAATAAATATCAAATAAAAAAATTCTGACTTAATTTATCATTATTAGATGGCTTCCAATTCAGACTATTATGTTCATCTGGACTTGTAACGCTTCAGCCATTGTACCTTCTGGCCTTTACTTGTACAAATAGAAACACTTATAATAATTATCAGGTTCCATGTGAAATGTTTGTTCTCTGTTTTTATACTTGATGAATAACTTATTATTGGTATAGCAATGATATATTGAATGTTATTGGAATTTCATCCATGTCCTTTGTACAACTCAGTTGGAAACAAGCTTATTCTTATGAATTTATTACAAATTTATGAAATTCTAATATTGGTGGGGGATGATAAATGGGTGTTATATGTCAGCAAAACTGGTATTTTCCGTTTGTCTGATTTCCATTTCTAGAAAAATATACAGAAATAAAAACCACAATATATTTTTGTTTAAATAATTAATCTGGTTCTTAATTTTGCATGTTTTTATTGTTAATATCTAATCTATTGACATCCATTATACAGTAAATATTGTACCAGACCCCTCTGGAACAGGTGCAACACATATTGGCCCGAGTGCACCAATTTAATTGAGGTCTCGAGAGGCCCACTGTTTTTGAAATAAAAATGTGAAATCTGACATGAGGAACAAAATGGACAACAGAATGGGGATATTTAAGGTAAATACAAATTTTATTCACAATGCTGGCCAGAGTCACTGTAGGCGAGCATGCGAGTCCAGTAAAGGGGTTGAGTTGTTACTGGTCAAAACCAATGTCTTAATGCTGTCTTTGAGTCATAACTAGTCAAGTCTGATACTGGTGTTGCATAGATACCAGTTAGGTCCAGTGGTAAACCTCCTGTATAGTTATAACTGTAGTATATGGGTTAAGTTCTGAGAGCCTGGGATGATGTGCATGTCACAAGTAACCAAAAGTTTGGGGCTGTTGTGCACAAGTCCATTAACACAGATCAATCAAGTTAGGTTAAAGTATGTGATGCCAGAAGAAGTAGGCACCACGATGTAGTCAGTAAGCTGGTCAGTGCCAGGCAGGAATGTGATTGGTGATGGTAGCTGGTTGGTGTCATTTTGGGCGGTAGGTAGCTGGTGCCGGGCAGGAACAGAAAGCAATGTGGTGCTAGCATCATGATGTTTTTGGTCAGATGCAGTGTCCTATACTGGCATTGCAATGTGGTGTTGGCATTGTGATGTTGCTGGTCTGATGCAGTGTCCTATGCTGGCGTTGCGATGTGGTGCCTGTGTCATAAAGTGGTTACCACAGTGCAGACTTCTGACATTGTTTCCTCTGCTTTCTTCTTTCCTCCCCTCTCTCGAGAGGGCAAGAAGTCACCAAGTTATATTAGTTAGGACATGTAACAACATTTGCAGGTTTCACAAAATACTAACAATCTTGAGAATTATAATATTCACAAGAATAGAAAACAGTCATGTGGTCTTACAAGACCCCATATAAGACATTGTTAGCCAGGAAAGTTAATCTTTATCTTTGCTCCTTGAAGTAACAAAATGCACAATTTCAGACTCATAACAACCAGACAGATCAGTACAAAATTTACAAATCCATAACATATCTGGTGAATTCTAATATATATATATATATATAACATAGTGATGATCCACGTATACTGTCTTAATATGTATAGGAAAAACTACTAAAAAGTTGTAAGTTTAAAAATGTATTTTTTGACAGTATTTATTTATTTCTATTATTATATTTGATATTTCAAACCATCCTCGGCCTTTCATCAGGAACAAATGATTTTAAAATTTAAATTAGAAACGTTTACGCGATGAGCATTTGTCCGAAAGATTGTTTTCTTCATGTGATGCAGAAAGCGACAGATTCTTTTTAATATTTGTAAACGCAAACCCATCCCTAACAATACCTACAAATGTTGTTTTAAAGAAAATTTTTTAAGTGTATCTAAAAAATGTTTAACTATTGAAATAAAGCAATCGGAGTCTAACCGTACTGATGAGCTGTGATACAGCAAAACAGATCTGTCTGCAGATGATAATATATATATATATATATATATATATATATATATAATCTTCAGACAAGCCTGTTTTGCTGTATCACAGCTCTTCAGTGGAGCTAGATTATCCATTTAGCTTCAAGCTCGAATCAAAATCCGACTAATTTGTCATTAGATGAACATCTTACCACTGAGCTATCTGCATAATGACAGAGACAGGCAGCTTTTATAGCAAGTTATTTACAGGATGTGAACAAAGCCTAGTGACTGAGAGCATTCAGTTTGATAGCCGAACCAAACTGCATTCAATTCAGTAACCAAGAATGTAATATAAATCCATAAGTAGTCACTGTTAACATGAAACCTACCCCTCCCTAAAGTGCTCTATTGATTATATATATATATATATATATATATATATATATATATATATATAGGCAGCAATTTCTCTTTTATGCAAGTTTCATTAAAAATTATATATAAAGTGCTATGGTTAAATTTTTTTATATAATTTTTCATATGATCTTATAATTTTTTTCTTTTCAGAACATAAATTATACAAAAATTGTACACACAGCCACAATGTACTCATGTTTGGAATATAAAACATTCCTATGACTCTACGTACATATAAAAAACAATTTATATATTCAATTTATCTATTTTATTTTATAAAATAAAATTCATCCTTGATAATGGCTAAATGTATAGCTGAAAGCACTCAGAGAAATAAAACATTCGAACAATTTTTATATAATTTATATTCTGAAAAGAAAAAATTATATGATCACATGAAAAATTATATAAAAACCTTAACCATAGTACCTTATCTGTCATTTTTTTACAAGAATCCTGGGTCAAAGCAATCGGATATCTAACCACTAACCATACTGATGAGTTGTGATACAGCAAAACAGATCTGTCTGCGGATGACTATATATTACACACAAATACAAAAAAATAAACAAAATGGAGTAAGAGTACCATGGGCTAACTGCCCAACAGATAACACTAAAGACATATGAATTCTAACATTACCAGTTGCTTTAAAATTATTGAATCTAAATTTTATCTGAGATATATAACTTCTTAAACCACCAAATTTTATAATGATACTGCATCTTTACCTTCATAAATTGTGGCAAATATACTTAACATTTTGGATACACATGATTATGATGAGTTAAAAAAGAATTTAATTAAAATGCACAAACAAAGCCAGAACTGCTAGATAAATTAATGTTCACCTCTGTTATTACAGGTCAACCATCAATTGACCTTCAGGAAATGTTGATTGCAAAAAGATTGAAGTTAGGCAATAACATAGTTTTACACAAGTGTTTATAAGTATTACCATCTTCCATTGCCCCTGTGTTAGCAACACAAAAAAGATTTTAAACTCGACCAGGCTAAGACAATTTGCAGATGAATGAATACCTTTACTACAATGCATGGCTAAAATAAGCATGTGTAACCAAATTCAGATGAAAGAAGTATCTACTAAAACCTGAGCAATATCTAACAGTCTCAAGCCTTTCCAAAAGGGACAATTACAAAAAAGATGTATAGCACATGTTTATTGTGAAAACACAGTGCATTCAAAGTGCACATTAGCGCAAATGGCAAAATTAAAAGGTCTTGATACAACAGCCAACTTTAAATCCATCTTCACCAATACTAACTGAATCAGGGAAGCTAATTGGGAAAATGACAACATCTTTCCAGAATCTGCCATCATTACAAATACCAGAAACGTTGGAAACAAAACAGTTTTCATCCATAACAGGTACTGATGCTAGCTTATTTGTCCTTTTATATAGCTATGTCAACAGAGCCAACACCAGTTTATCTAACCAAAGCTACAAACTCAGACATATGCTGCTACAGGCAAGTTAAAGCTGAGATTGGCCTATCAACCATTCAACAATCATTTTGTAAACATTTGTAGTAGCAGACATTCAACGCCTCCTACTAGGATTTGAATTACTAAACAAAGATTGTTTTATTGATACAGTGGCAACAAAGATTGTTTTATTGATACAGTGGCAACAAAGATTGTTTTATTGATACAGTGGCAACAAAGATTGTTTTATTGATACAGTGGCAACAAACATTGTTTTATTGATACAGTGGCAACAAACATTGTTTTATTGATACAGTGGCAACAAACATTGTTTTATTGATACAGTGGCAACAAACATTGTTTTATTGATCCCACAACATGTTGTTCAAAGAAACTAAAAACATTAATTAATTATCAACTTAATTGTGAATAACAATACGCCTGATTTTACTAAAGGCTTTATAAAAATATTACCCAACATTATATCCCTACATACCAATCTGGCAAGTACATATGCAGGGGTATACTATAGAATTGATACTGTCAATCATGCTCCTACTTTCTTCTATCAGAAGAGTAACTTGGGCAGTAATTAGAAAATTTTTGAAATAACTAAACAATGGTGTCATTACAGTTTCTGATAGTGAATGAGCTAGCCCTCTACACATTGTAAAAAAAGCCAGATGGCAATTTCAGATGCTGTGGTGATTACCGCACCATAAACAGCATTACAGAAAGCAATAAATACCCCATCCCAAACATTAATTCATTTACTGATAAATTAGTGGACAAAACAAGATTTAGAAAAATCGACCTGGTATCAGCATACCATCAAATCAAAATGCAACCAGATGATTACAACAAAAAAACAAAACAGCACTTATTTCTCCTCTCAGATGGCACAAATACATACCATTTGGACTAAAGAATGCAGCATCCACTTTTTGAAGATACATGAATGAGACCTTTCAACATGTTGACTGTGTATTTACATACATAAAGAATATTCTTATTATCAGCAATGATTCTTCAGCTCACATCAAAGACATTGAAACTTATGAAAATCCCACGTGATAATAATATAAAAATTTAGGTAACAAATTCAACATTTGATGCAACTTCAGTCAATTTTTGGGGTTATAATATTAGTGCTGGAGGTATTAGACCTACACAAAGTAAAGTTAGTGCATTACAGAATTTTCCTCCTCCTAAGGACAGTAAAAATCTTAGTTTCTTAGGTATGTTAAATTTTTATAGAAAATTAATCCTAAACTTTGCAGACATTGTAATGCTATTAACAAAAAATAATTTGTATAAGCAGTAATATTACATTTACATTAAATGACATGGAATCGTAATCATTTAATGATATTAAAAGCAGAAACAGTGAGTTTGTCTTCAGCTCATCAATCGTCTGACTGTACTAAATATCAGTCGATTACTGATAGCAGTAATTATGCAATTGGTACAGCAATGTTATATTTTAAAGATACTATTGAAGAAAAACAAGTTTCAGAAGCATTTGTACAGCACATTTTGTAGTTTAAACCCTGTTAAGTCAGATAGACAGAAGCAGCACATTGGCAATTCTCCCAGAATATAGATCAGATATAGGTCAAGGGAGATCAAAATGTTATAACTGATTGCTTGTCTAGACCTACCTTAACAGTTATCACAGATCTGTATGACTTGACAGCTATAGCCTCTGCACAACTTAAAAATTTCCAAACTTAACAAAAATACAATTTCAATACTGATAATGATAGTTTCATATACTGTGATAATGCTACTGGTGTTTCTAGAACATATATACGTGGTGAATTACTGTTCACTGTTCATTTAAATAAAATCAGGAAAGGCCTGTTGAATGATGCTGACAGCAGTCCTCCTGAAGAGAAAGAAGTATTGGATGTCATTTATGATACTTTTGACATGCCAATACCACAAGCGGCCCTGGAAAATGACAAAATTTCTCATTGTTAATCCAAAAAAGAGAAAAATATTAAGACTCCTGTGAAGTTGATACACAGGAGAAAGTGTTATGGTAATTTACCTATGCACTAATGAACTCTTTTAAACTATGAATAAGTAGCATTTTTTGCTTTGTAAGGAGAGAGGTCTATTCCAGCAGATAAGTTCTGACAGCCAGACCAATACAGTCATGCTGATGATTCTTCTCATGTTGTATCTGTTTGTACTACTGTTTTTTGTTAATATATTTGTTTAACTCTATTCCATCTTTGTGTTTTTATTTCTGGCCTCTAACAAGGCCACAACAATTACAAAAATCTATTTTCAATAGTATTCATGCAATATCACTACTTGGAATTAAAACCTTGTGTAAACTTGTCAAAACAACATCTTTTTGGCTTCATATGGGCAAGACGATAAGAAATATGCAATGAAGTTTTTTCAGAAAAGCAATACATACTAAATCTGCTATTCACTCTATTGAACCGTCTACTAAGTTTGAATTCCAGTTGAATTTGCTGCATTCCCCTAGGTGCAAATGCCCTTGGGAAAGGTATTAATCTGTTTCTTCTCCCTCCAGCTATGAGTTAAATAGCAGGACAGAGTGGGTCCTATAGCCATGATTGGTAACCAGTCTACCACAGAAAGTAATAGCAACTTATTGCAAGAAACTCTTCTGCCAGTCAGTCATGTTTCTTTTGAGACATGATCACCCTTAACTGACTATTCGCTTTAATACAGTTCAAATGGATATAATTGATCCACTCCTTGTTACTAGAAGATGTTATGAAACATACAATACTCTTTAAGAATCATTACTAGATATAACAGCATAATCTGTGGTCAATACATTCATTTATGCATGTTCCTCTTCATGTGTTAACCAATCATGGTACTCGGTTTGAGAGCAAATTATTTTCAGGGATAGCCTCAATACTTGGCTTAAATAGATTATGCACAACTAGTTACCATCTGCAAAAAAAAAGGAATAATTTAATATGCACATCAAACAATTAAAACAACATTAATATCTAAAAAGGAATCATGGCTTGATGTCTTTCCAATAATACTAATGGTTATCCAGGCTGCACCTAATTCTAATACTTCACCCTTCTTTATAATTACAGGAAGGCATATAATGCTTCTTCATTTGCTAGTAGATGATACTAATGAGAACATATAATCAGACATTTGCTAAGGAGTACCTCACATTCAACATAAAAAGATTATATCTCTGTAAATAAGCTTGATAAGCTTATGACATGTAAAAAAGTATGGTTAAGAGTAAACAGTTTGCAAGCTTCTGGAAGCTTTTTGTATTGGCCCCTTCCAAGTGTTACATAGAACTGACAAATATTTTGAAATTAAAATGAACAATGAAATACAGTCAACGATATCAAGAGATTAAAAATCACATGTTGAACCTAAAAGTAACAAGCAAGTAATAACAGAAAAGCAACCTCATAGTGATGATATGATAATGGATACTGTAAACATAGAGAGAAATAATAAGTCTAGTCATATGAAAGCATGTAAGAAAGTCTCTTGGAAAAGAGACAACCAATATCACTTATAGTAGACTCCAGTACTAGGTGGGAGGTTTGTAGTGAGAATCAAAAATTATCACCACTTTACCAAAACCAAAAATAGCAATAAAAATTAAATATATATATATTAATGAAAATAGAAGACAGTCACATAATCTGATAAGACCCACACAAAACATCATAAGACAGGAAAATCAATCATTTCGTTTTTGCTCTTTGAAGTTACAGTAACAAGACGCACAATTTCAGGCTTGTAACAATCAGAAAGATAAGTACAAAATGTATATTGTTTTTGGTACTAAGTCTTTTGCGAGTAGATATAGGTAAAATTTGTATGAAGAATTTTGAATATAAAATATATACAAGACTTTTGTGTTTTTCTTGAACTGTTCATATATTTATATCGTTGCATATTTCATACACCCTAAATCAAGTCTATGCTACATATTCCCGTACAACAATTCTATCACTAAAATGACCTTGTTTTAACAAGTAACACTAAAAAAAAAAACCCAAAACATTGATTTTGTTAAGAAATTAATTCATTAAAAATAGTTACTTCAGGGGCTTTCTTTTTCATTTAACAACATGTATTGATTTACAGGATATTATTAAAAGTAGTATGAAGTGGTTAGCTGCTCAGTTAAGTGTATTCTAACTTAATTATTAGTAATCCAACAAAATCTTTTATCTGATGCACTACAAGACCAAATGATGCCATATTAGTGATGACTAACCTGTACCACTGTTTTCTTGTTTTAAATCAATTCCCAGTGATTAAGTTAATATGGAAAAAGACAAAGAGAAAGATTATTTACACTATTTACATTCAGACTATTGTCCTCATCTTTGTTAGCATAATGGTCATAACATTATGATAACAACAAAGATGAGGACAAGAGCTCAAATGTAAATAGTGTAAATAATTAATAACTCCTCATCCCAGAAATTCTAATAGAAAAAGAAAGGTTTTCGAAGTCGACAATGAAGATAACAGATTTTAGATACTACTACCTTGGCAGTTAGGATAGTGATTTTCTTTAAGTGTTCCTTTATATACTCTTGTGGCGGATAGGAAATTAAGAATTAAAAGCAACCTTCTTCACTTTTACAAAAATTCACAATGACATGTGAAATCCTGGTTTTGCCAAAAAGATAAAGATTGACCATGTGTTTAAAGAAAAAAAATTGAAATCGGATTTTGTGAGTAGATTTTAAATTGAGTTTCTGACCAATGAAATTGATTTGCAAGAATTGAAAAGAGTTAGTAATCCAGTGCGAATGATCTAAATGACTATAAAAGCTTCATTCATCAGCATCAGACCGTCAGATGGGAGAAGTGAGATGACACATTAAAATATAAAGGGAGAAACTTTAAGTCAACCCAGACATAAGGTCATGTCACACATTATTCTCTTTCTCCTTCTTTCTCATGTGCTGATTCCTTTTACTTCTTTTCTATCCAAAGACATTCCTACCAAACAAACACTCATACATACATACACATAAACTCATTCCAACAAATTACTACTACGAACATTTCTACAAATCTTGATACCCTTAACTCATTACTTGTTTCTAATTGCACATTAACTTCTACAACTTCCATCAATAAATTTTTATTTTAACATACAAAATGTATATTTTTATTCTTCTACTATTATACACAAATCCACACATTCCAATCTACAACCAACCTGATGAAAACCTGATAATAACAAATAATCTGTAAGCTGTAGAGAGTTCGGTTATGTATCGCACCAAGGCCGAATTAATAAACATTAACCATCTCCCTACAGCTTCACTCTTTCCTTTGTCAAAGTTTGATATATCCAACAAAGTACAACTGGCAGCTTCTTTAAAAGATGACCTCAAATTAATTAACTTGGGCAAGAAATGGCCTGTAAATTTTGAAAATGAAAATTATTTTGTTTAATCCTCATAGAGAAGCATTCTTGCCCTCCATCAGCATATCTGATGCTAACCTTCAGAATAGCAACACTGTGTCTTCTCATATCTTCCACTGTCATGAAGAGGAGCATTTATATTAAATCAATTGCTAGGCCTGCTTTTAAGAAGGTTGGTTCACTATATTGTGTAAGACAATTTTTCTCATTAAAATCCATCTTAAACCTTTATAACTCTACCATTCATCCATGCATTGATTACTGTTTGCACTTCTCCTTTGTGTAACTCTTTTGGTTTCTTGTTTCTATACCACCTATAATCTTCAAAAATTTAAATGCAATGTCAATTGCCATCTGTTTTTCTGGATACTGTTGTTTTATTGTCTTTTCCCCTTTACTAAAGGATTTTCATTCCCTGCCACCCCCAGTAATGAATTCATTTTAGTAGCCCTGCTTGAGGTGAAAGAAAATGTATGTAGCCTTAGCAAATATTCTTACAAAGCTTACTATTTTCGTTGCTGGTAATTATTATGTCAAGCTCCTTCTTCGCTAATCTTTATAATACCACTTTATACTACTGTCACAATAGCCACTATCTCAGTCAAGTGATATGTTGAATAAGTTTTAATTTCAGGTGAATCTATAATCATGTAAACTTTTGGAGACAAGGAATCAGAAAAAGAAAAAGAAGAAATCAGATATGAAACTTAAAGAACAAAATTTATTGTGGTTGAAACATGAAATTGTATAACAGCCATTAAAATCTTGTCTGTGCAACTTTCAAAGTTTATGTATAAAACATGGAAAGCATGCAGCTGGATTAAAACTGGTGGTTTTGCTAAAATGAAAGAACACTATACCAAATGTTATTATTCAAGTCAATGTTTTCACTATAAAATTTGAGTTAACCAACCAATAATAGTAATTTCTTCAGAATATACTTGTATGAGCAATATTGCATTAATATTCTGTTTATAATATCTAACCTTATTAAAAAATATCAATAATAATTTTTTTGTATAATATCAGGTTTTATGATATAAGCAAAGTGCAACATTAATTATTATTTATAAATGAATTCAAAAAGATATAGGCCATGAAACATATTTAAAACAATACCCCATATTTTATTTTTTTACATGTTAATATTGGCTCATGACATTCTATAAACTTCAGTCTTTTCTTTGACTTTGGTATCTTACTGTTTTGAACTTAAAATTACTTGCAACAGTTTGTATTGATTCCTAGAAATCTTTACTTGAATATTGTTTTCTATATTCATGAGCTTGCCTAAATTTTCAAGCCTCATAGTGGTACAGTAAGTTCAAGTTAATTCTAAGAGCATTACAAAAATAGCTGATATCTTATTGAATTATATATTTGATACCCAGAAGATTATAATGAACATAAAAGTGACAAGTCAAATCAGTTTAATTTTATAATTAAAGCTTCTTTCTTGATGTCCAACAATTATTAAAAAAATGTGCAAATTTGATACTTTGTAAATTTAACATTGTAAAGCTTCTTAAAAGATTATCTGAAAATGCTAAAACATTACTTGCTAGCATTCAAAAACAGTAAAATTGGATGATGATGGTATTTCAAAGAATAATCTAGATGCTTCAAAGTTGCCATCTGCAAAATTAAAGAAAATCTGTTTATCACTGAGCTGTAACTTTTGCTTATGGCAAATCATGGAAATGGGCAGGCAAGAGATGAGGAATTCAAAACTCCCAAGATGGCAAATTATAAAAAATGATACAGAAAATCCACCAAAATTGTTCAAGAAATTACAAAAAAACTAATCCAATAATCCAGGTGCAGTAATTATTTAAATCTATTCACATCCTGGCTAGTAATTTTCATGTACTAGTGGTATAAACTAAACTAAAAAAAGTTTGTGTAAATATCACAAAGAAATCAGATGTCAGTAGGCAGGATCTTCAAAAATCACCCTGATCTGCAGAATATAATTTAGACATACAAAAGCAAATCAGTGTTAATGGGCCTGAACACTATAACATTTTTTGGCATGGGGAGATATGATCTTCTTCTTCTTCTATGTGCCCTGTCCCTTCAGGACGTAGGCGATCATGGCTCTCCACGTCTCCCTATCCCTTGTGGCTCTTAGTATGTTTGCTCCTGGCAACCCCCGTTCCGTCATCACCTGATCAGACCCTGCAAATATGTTATCCGCTGCCTTCCTCTGTCTCTCCTTCCTTCTATCTGACCAGTCAGTATCAGGTTCTCCAGGCTCTCCTTCCTCATTGCATGTCCCAGGAACTTCAGTTGTCTCTTCCTGATGCTCAGCATCAATTTCCTTTTTGTTGCCATTCTTTCTAACACCTCGTTGTTGCTTGTATGCTCAGTCCACGATATCCGTAGCATCCTTCTGTAGAACCACATTTCGGCCACTTCCAGTTTTGTCCTCATTTTCGATGATATTATCCAGCATTCACAGCCGTATTGAAGAACTGACATCATGTAGCAGTCTAGCACTCTTTTCTTCGTTTCTATTGAGATTTTCCTGTGTGTTAGTATTTTGCTCATCTTCTGGAACGCGTCCTTTGCCATGTCAATTCGCCTTTGGATCTCTGTGTCGCACTTTCCATCTCCTGTTAGAACACTTCCTAGGTACTTAAATTCTTGTACTTGTTTGATTCTGTTATCCCCCACCTGTATTTGGCATTTTGGGTTGTATCTTTTGCTGATGACCATGCACTCAGTTTTCTTAAAGTTTATTTGTAGTCCCTTCTTGTCACTCTCCACTGCTACTTTCTGTATGAGGTCTTGTAGTTTCCTTTCCGTGTCCGCAATCAGCACTATATCGTCCGCATATCTTATGTTGTTCAGGTTGTGGCCTCCAATAACAAATCTGGCGTGTCATCTAGGGTCCTCAAAATATTCTCGCTATATAGGTTGAACAAATCCGGTGAAAAGACACATCCTTGTCTTACGCCTTTTTCTATCTTTGTGTATCTACTGAGGTCGTTACCTGTCCGTATGCAGGCCGTTTGCTGCCAGTAGGGATTCTTGATTATTCTTATGTCTTTGCCGAAAATGTCAAGGTTGCCTATCATCTCCATCAATTCTTTGTGTCGTATTTTGTCGAATGCTTTTGCATAATCAATGAAGCATAGGTACAAGTCTTTCTTCATTTGTAATGCCCTTTCAGAGAGCATCCTAATCATGAATATGGCGTTCCTTGTTCCAGTGTCCTTGACGAACCTGCACTGTTCCTGCCCTATCTCTGGCCTGATTGAGAAAAACTAAAGAAGGTTACTTGAAGGCTTTGTGGGAAAGAGATTATAGTTTGAAATGGTTTTACTGATTGTGAATTATGCTGTCTAATTATTGTTAATGGAACTTTGACAGCACTCAAGTACTAAGAGATGCTTGACTACAATTTGATCACAAAGCTACAAATAAGTAGAAGAGAAACAAAAAAGTTGATCTTTCAACAAAATAGTCCATGTTATCATTAGACAAAGACATTTCTATAGAAAATATTTGAGGAATGACGGCAAGTGACAATATCCAGTATTACCCTCTTGAGTAATTGAAACAGGTTATCATATTAATGAGAGAGAATTCTATAATCTGTGCCATCTAAATTCGTAACAGATCATGCAATTCAGGATTTTGTTTTAATCTAAAACGTACAACCATAATATTAATAGTATTAATATTTTTCCATAAAACTTGTTTCCATAAAACTTTTGAAATTTATACTGTTTTTATAATTACTTGACATCAGTTTCAGCAAAAACACTACACTAAAGCATAAAAATTAAACTTTACAGCAAAGAAAATACTTAAAAATAACAAACACTTTACAAAAATCTGAATTCACTTTTTTTTAACAAATTAGACTATAAATTTTAAGAAATTTCAGTATTTTTATAATTTCTGAACAGATAATTATAGAATTAGGTTTCATATAATCAAATATTTTCATAATCCAACACCTCTTAAATTTCAGGGCTGATACAAAAATAAATAATGATAACTCATATCTCTAGATAGACATCAAGATAGATCTCAATCCAGGATAATTCCAACCAAGCTAGGATGTGTGATAAGCTTTGTTATACATCTCTTTTAATGATAGATTACAGGCTTTCTATTTAATTAGTGTCTGAAAAAGTTCTCTACTAAAACTCTGAAACCTTTTTTGGGTAATGTAGTCAGCATGGTATGAATATAATCTGTTGTGATGTCTTCAAGTCTGTGGTGTAGAAGTTCTTCCTCTGCGCCATGTGATGACTAACTTATTAGTAGTTGCTTGACTATACAAAAATAGGGTAAGTTCATTTTGCTTATGTCACTACACCTTCAAGAAATAGAGAGATTTTACACCCTTCATTGACCTGTGACTTCTCCAAACTATAGTATGAGATCTTTTATATGTGTGTGTGTGTGTGTGTGTGAGAGAGATTCATTTTATTGGGTATCTAGGTCTGGACTAATCTTCATTCTGATCTTCCAACTCCATGTCGGATTTGTGCAAACTATCCTCTATAGTTTCTGTATTACTGTTTGCTTTCTTCATCAGAAGCATTCATGCTTTCCTCCCTTTCAGGTTTTTTTCTCTACCATCTCAACTTCTTCATTATCCATTCTAGGTCTAGGTCTTATTTGATCAGAATGAGCCAATAAATTGTTCATTTGTTGCTACTATAGCCATATTAGGTCCCTTTTGTGAAATAAAGTTAGCTTTTTTTTTAGGACTTGATTGTCTGTCTTTTTTGTATCACATTTTTTTATTTGTTGAATAAGCGATCTAATTTATCTTCCCATCAATGCAGAGAGACTATGCATTCTACCAGTATGTGGAATAGTTCTATAACTTAGTAATAGTCTCAGTAGATAACTATCTATGGCATCTTTGGATGGGTATTATAGTGGTGTTTTATAAGGGAGGAATCCAATTTTTCAATCACAAACAAAAAGTTTCATCACAAAATTCAGGTGCATTGTCAGAAACTAATGTTTTTGGCACCCCATTTCTGGAAAATATTACTCGTAATATTTGTTTTACTGTGGCTGCCTTCCTATCCTGAACTTTAATGACTTCAGGTCATTCAGGGAATGAGTCAACCAAAATTAAAAATAGTCCTTTGCCTTTAACATGCACAGAATCCATATCAATGCAGGTTCATGGCTCTTTTTTTAGGTCTTGAATATATTTTGATTTGACAAATTTTTCCTACATTTTGGGTATTTTTGTACATATTTTTTTTACATAATGTGAATACTCAGGCCATCACACTTCAAATTTTAATTGTCTCTGTGTTGCTGTTATTCCACAATAAAAAAATTATTGTATACACTTTTTATTACAGATTTTCCTAATCTCATTGGTGGTATCAAAACATCTCCATTGCATATAAGACCCTTCTCTTTGTACCTTATCTCTTTATAGGATTTCTCTGTCCTAGAACACTAGTTTATTTTTATTTTACCTGCAATTTTTTTAAATACTGGATCATGTAAGATTTCAAATGCAAGACAATCTAAGTGTATTACATCTGTTACAATCCAGGTCAATATTTTATTTTCTGAATTGTATGTTCTTTTCAATGGTTCATTGTTGAAATTTAGTATTGATAGAGCATCTACCAGTACAATCATCTTTTCACATATTCATTGTTGAAGTCAAAGGCCATGAACCTTATGGCCCATCTTAAAATTCTAGATGTAACTTTAGGTAACTCCTTCCTGGGGTTAAAAATAAACTAAAGGTTTATGGTCAGGTTTAAGCTGAATCTTCCTGCCTAATAAAAAATGGTGAGCTCTGTATATGTTTTTTATGATTGCTAACACTTCTTTTTCAATATTTGAATGGTTAGCCATGGCTGATGCTAAACTTCTAAAAAGATACATTATAGGATAACCTTGACACAAAATCACTGATGCAACATACTCACTTGCATCCATAAAGTTATGTTCTTTATAGGGTCAAGAAGTTTTATAACTGGTATTTTTATAAGTTCTTTCTTTAAATTTTCAATTGTTGTATTCTGCCATTGAGTCCATTTAAATTTGCTGTTTTGTTTTTTTTTTAACTCTGTAAAAAGTTCTATCAATTCACTATGCTTTGGCAAATATATGCTACAAAAATTGGCTAATCCTAAAAAGAGATTCCAGTTCTTTTTTATTTGTTTTTATGTTATTGTGTTGCAATTTAACGGACATTTATCCTTGTTTATCCTTTTATATCATCTTGATAGATTATCATATTCTTAACCTCACCAGTTAGTACATTTTTAATGTTTTTCTGAAAAATAGAACTTGCTGGTTCTATAAGACATATGCTTTCATATAAGGAAGTCTATTAGAAAGTTAATCAGTAACTGCTCTAAATTTTGCATCAAATTGTATCTGATTATAAGCAGATTTAAGGTCAATTTTAGTAAAGTATTTCTTTACCAACAACTCATGAATAGCAGTTTTAATGTTAAGAACAGGAAAGGAATCAGAGCATATTTTGTGGTTTACTCCGGTTTTGCAATCCCCACATATCCTTAAATCTCTATCCAGTTTTAGTAAAACAATAAGTTACTACCACCAGGGGGAAATGTTCTAAAATTCCTTGCTCCACCATTGTTCTCTGCTTAGAAACTATTAAAAGGTAGCATGTGAATGGGCAATCAGCGAAACTCAAAGTAAGACAGGCAACTATTTTCTTTTAATTGAATGCTTACATTGTATACTTTTTAACATCCCTGTGTCATTACTTTTCAACTTCACACTATTAATTCATCTGGTTGCAACTACTTTCAAGACATCTAGTCCCATGAAGACATGACTTTTTTCACATTTCGCTACCTTATTGGGAATAATTTCAAAGCGTGTGTCAGTTTTTTTTTGTTTTTTTTTGGTTTATAATCATTTCACTCCAAGCAAGGCAGAAATACCAATGGGGCACAGGGAGTTACAGTGAGAGAATAAACAAATTACAGTGGATGCTGAAGAAAAGATAAGAGATGAATGGGAATCAAGAGGCTAAAAGGTGGCAATTGATGTTGCCTTTTAAACTTTTGAAAATTGTAGCTATCAGAGAAGTAAGCAAATGAAAGTGAATTCCACAAATGGTAACTGCAAGAAAAGAAACTATAAGAGCAGAAGAGATGACTTAATTATTTTGATAGTAAAAGAGCGAGACCTTGATGCCAATCTAGTAGTATGAGTAAATATGTGTGGTCGAGGTACTAGGAAAAAAACTCATCAGAGCAGTTGCTATGAAAATACTTGTAGAAAAAAAACAGAGGGAAGCCACATCACACTGGTGAGAAAGTGACTAAAGTTTCAAAAGTTCCTTCAAAACAATCCAACGTTTTGATGAAAGAGCCATCAAACTGTCTTAGTTTAAGCCAACATTTCTTTAATTTGGATTTGCCCATTTGTTCCCAGAAATTTACTTGGATCAGAGTGGTATCACTTCCAGTATCTACTTGCAAAGGAAAAGTTATACCATTCAATTTAATTTTTCTCTGGTAGGTTTCTCTTTATGCCTTTGTATCTAAACTTATTTATAAATGGAACTTTGTGTGTGTGTGTGTGTGTATCCATTACCTATAGACTCCGAAACGGTTGAACCGATTTTCTTGAAAATTTACAGTTGTACTATAAGCGTCTGTGAGTGTTCTTTTGTGTCGAGGTACCCTCGATAAATATCGAAAATCGATAATCGAAAAAATCAGGTTATAGAAGGAGTGGTCTGATCTTAATCAAATTTGATACACTCATAGACAAAAACATAAGAAATGATATTCAAAAGTTTCAAGGTTGCAGTTCTTACAATAGTGCAGAAAATCGATAATATATATATACACAAAAGGCAAGATGTTTGTGTGTGCATCTGTTTATATGTCTGTATGTCCTTTATACAAATCCACAATTTTTATCCAACTCTCACCAAACTTCACACAAATATTCTTTAGTCTGAGCTCCAGGACCATGGATTAGTTTTAAAGCTTTCATTATACCCGAGCAATGCCGGGCTATACTGCTACTCTCAAATACAGCTGTATTTTCCAGGGATGGCAGGGTAAATTTTCTACGCTTTCTATTTTTCTTTTATATTTGCAAACAGACTGGAAATGGTTTTTCTTTTTCACATTTCAGCATATTTGTCTGAAAGCTGGACATTTTTCTCTTGTCCCATTCATGCATTTTATAACAATATTTGCATTGCGGAAGGTAATTCAATATGCTGTATGATTCAGCATTACTCTTGGATATATTGACTTTCTCAATTAACTAAATGTTGCAGAAACTCTATAGATGTATCCAAGGACATTTTAGTCAGCTGTAACTGTTCTAAATTTTGTTTGTTTGTACAAAGCATCACACATACCTTCCATTAATCTCAACTGTATCAACTCATCATCAACGATCATTTCTCTAGTGCTAAATGCATTGAATACTGTTGCCATATCTAGTTGGGTGCTTCTGCTATTCATTTTGAGATTCTTGACAAAATCCAAAGGAGGATCTGCAATGTAATTGATCCTGACTTGGCAGCCCACCTTCAGTCATTTTCTCATTAATGTTAAGTGGCTTCCCTCTGTCTTTTCTACAAGTATTTTCACAGCAACTGCTCTGCAAGCTTTATTCCCTGGTTCCTTGACCACAACACATTCTCTTAGATTGGCCTCAAGGTTCCACCTGTAATATAACGGTCTGGCCCACCCAAGAAAGGCTGATACAAGCCGTGTTGTTTCCGGTCGGTGAAAAGTAACGGATGTCACTTTGACCCTATTTCCGGCAGATGCGGAAATAACTCAGAGGCAAACAGACAGGTGACTCTGAGAATTACGTAGGCGTCGCGTGATCAAGGCAAAGCCAGAAGAAACAAGTCCCAGTTTTGGAAGATATATAAAGACCGCGAAAACACGGATTCGCCAGTCAGAAGAAGTGAGAGCAGAAGTAGCAGCAGAACCACAGAACACGAAGGAAGGCAGTTCACAGCTGCCCCCAATAGCATGCTGCTATTGTGGGGTACGCATCCGTCAACCCTGGAAGCGCGCTCTCACTCTCTGTTCCCTAGGCCACACGGTTCATTGTCATTAATAAAAATATAACTTATATTTTTATATATATGCGTGTTTGTTGTATATTGCTATATAACACCACCCTTTTACCATCAAAATAGTTAAATGTAACCATCTCTTCTACTCTAATAGTTTCTTTTCTCACACTTCCTGTCTTTGGAACTTGCTTCCATTTGTTTGCTTCTCTGATAGCTACAATCTCCAAAAGTTTAAAAGCAATGTTAATTGCCATTTTCTATCTACTTGATTCCCATCCATCTCTTATCTTTTTCTTTGACATCTCCTGTACCTTGTTTTTTTTTCTCACTGTAACTCCCTGTGCACCAGTGGCATTTCTGCCTTGCTTTAGATGAAATGATTATAGAAAATAAAATATTTTTAAATTCAAAGAATTTCAAAGTTTCTCATAGATTGTGTACATATTGTATTATTTGCTTGCAAGAAACTTTGTCCTAACAATAAACAATTTTTTTTCAGCTTCAAATTTCGTTTTATAATGTCTGAAATTTGTGAAAAGGTCAAATTTCCCAACTCTTTAGGATATGTCATAACAGAGACCTTTCTGATGGTCTCACATCCTATCAAAGTAAAAAACAGATTTGTCTTGTTCTCCTCTCCTGCAACTTTGTGATCTCTTAACTTCTTGGCCTCATCAAACAGTGTTAGAGATCCTATTGGTGACACCCTAATGTTGTGATGTGTGGCATAGAAGTTCCTTCCCTGTAGTGTGTGATAACTGATTTATTAGTAGTCACTTGACTCAATGCAAAATAGGGCAAGTCTATTTTGCCTATGTCACTACATAGTCTTCAGCTTAAAACTTCTTGGCTGTGTTCTGTATGACTCAAAATATATCATATCTAAGAACTTAAAAAAATTCTGCAATTATCTTGGCAACATCATCAACTTTATATAATTAATCCATATCCATCTTTGCTTTCTAATCATGTTGGCTGTCTATTTCAAAGCCCATTTACCAGGTCTCTCCAATGTAGCTTTACATTCATCACTAATAATTACTGCTGAGAAAACAGTTTTAATGTACTTCTTTGCCCAGCTTTCTCTTTGTTATATTTCCTTGAAGTTGGTAATTTGGTTGTTTCTATGTCTTTAGCCAATGTTAGTATCATTCATCTTTTCTTTCTGTTGACATTTTTAACAAAAGCTTCTTCAAATATTTTCTTGTTAGTCAATTCACTTTTGATTTTATTTTGCTAATGTTTTCAATTTGTTTTGATCATTATGGGATATCTGTTCAACATTTTCACAATTTTCAGTATTACGTTCCAATAACTCAATAATTTTAAAATATCTTTTTTCTTTTTTGAAATTATGACTTTATAAACCAAGATATTCTTAAATTTTATGAGAAAAAAGTATGAAAATGTGGAAAGTTTTTGTGTGATGCATTTTGCCCTTTAGAACTTTCTCAAACTAAGTTTATCTTGATATAACTACATATGCATATGAACAAAAGAAACACAAACAATTTTTTAATTTAAATTAATTAAAATGTGACTCCTGTGCATTTATCATATATAAATTGATCTTTTTCATAAAGTAGTCAGCTATCACCTTACACATTGACTGTTGGTTCTGCATTGCCAACTCTTTATTTTTATATGGCTTTATTTAATTTTTGTCTCTTAAGAATAAATATTCTCAAATAAAATCCAAAAGAATTCACAAGTGAATTTTGCAGTTTTAAAAGTAGTATTTATTGTTGTAACTAAAAGGTTACTGCATGAGTAATGACCCAAATGAAGGTTGGAAATAAATAGTAATATCTATATCATCATCAAATGCAAGACTTGCAAGCAGTTTGAAGTAGAGAACTGCTAGTCAGTAAGAATACACCACCATCTCAATAGAGTCTAACATATTGTATAATGATTAGGACATACCCATTGCTGTCCATGAGTATGTACATAACACCTACTTTTTAGATTTACTCTGCATAAAGTCAATATTTTTTTTATGGTTGATGTAAATTCTTTCTGTAAGCCTTCTTTTTTTCTTACTATGCCTTTTCCAGACTTCTATTTCAGGAGCTTTCTGAGGGATGGGTACCTAGAATGTATCAAAAAGATCCTCCATAGGTTCAACCACATCTGGAGTATTGTTCTCTTTCATTGTTTATCTACTTTTAATTTGATTAAAGTGTCTTTTGTGTACTATTTCTGGTCCTTTGACCAGATATACCATTCTTCTGATTCTTCGGATGATAGTTCCAACTTCCAAATATGTTTTATTTGTTTGATACATGCGGTAAAAAAAACTTTTATTCAATTTTATAAAAATTCTTTCAGCTTTTTGTATTATATGATCATGTTCTTTCTTATTGGGTATTAGTTTGTCAAATACTGACTGTATTTTACAAGCAAACATAATTACATCTGTCACACATTATTTTTGGAAAATTAACAAATTTTAATGTTAAATTAATTTGAAGTTTTTTTGTGTGTGGTAATTTCTATGTGTACATTAAAAAGTCATGTGTTTCAGAGTTTCTTCCCTTTAAAATTTACACAAGTATTACTTATTTATAGCATGAAATTTAGGATAAACTATTTCTTAAAAACACAGTTGAACTTTCTGACCTTTCCACCAAATTTGAAATTTGTTGTAAGATTGACAGATGCAAGATAACTGTATGGTGATCACAAGTGACATAATTGTACAAGTTTTTTTCCTGTAAAGGGAAGAAACTCTGAAACACATGACTTTTTAATGTACACATAGAAATTACCACACACAAAAAACTTCAAATGCACAAAAAAGAATTTTTAATCATTATTGTTGTCTTCTTTTTTCAATTTTTGATTAGTAAACAATCTTCACTTAATAAGTTAAGAAACTAATGATAACAAATCTTTGAAGTATTTTAAAAATGTTTTTGAAAGTTTATAAATTATTATAATAAAAATGAGAACAATTCTTTTAAAATTTCATTATTAATCCAAAAAGATTTTTTCTCCAAACTATAATGACTTTAATATATATTATTTATTAAAGCAATTGAAAGCTTATCAAATTAAATAATGTCAGCTTTATAGCATTTTTTATCTTACTATTGGAAGCAGATGTTCAGAAATAAAGGCAAAATGTTTAAAAAACATAATAGATGATTTACATTCCCCAATGAGTCCTGCACTTAACTAATAAAACCAATTTTCCCAATAAAATTTAATTTCTTAAAATTACATGAATTTACATAGAGTGATGGGTAACAGATATAAAAATATATATATTTTTACCAAGATATTTCAAAAATAATTTCATTCATTTGTGAATAAGTCCTGAAAGTTTCATTAAAATCTGACAATTATTTGATTTTTGCAAGAATTTCCAAATTAATATGTTTGTCACCAGAAAAAAAAAACTGAGTCATGTAATATTACATTTTCTGTTGTAAACTCTTGTAACAATTTGGTTACCTGCTAAAAATAAAAAAAAAACCTGCTAAAATCAAAACAAGATTTTTTACCAAAATTTCAAATGTATTAAAAGGGATTAAAGAATTTTCAAAAATAATTAAAAAATACTTTGATCTATCCTCTTAATAATAAACATTTTGATGGAAAAGTTTATTTTTATTAAGTTTGGGGCCTTTTTATTCATACTATGCTGTTTTCTCAGCACTTTAGTGGAGGTACCCACAGCATCTTGTCAAATATTTATAAATCTCTAACAATCTACAGCTAGGTTTTGTAAAGTGAGAATCGGCTCATTTTCAAGTTTATTAAGAACCCTTCTCCTGCTTTCAGCATCTTTTGTTGACATAAAACCTTGAACAAATATTAAGCATTTAAAATTATCAGAGCTTAGTTCTGTTAGTTTGAATCCATCACACTGATTATTTACAATGCTAGTAAATGTTGTGAAATCATCATTTTTATCAAGTTCATACATTTCCATCTTTTATGGAACAATGTTTTTTGGACTGAACACTTCCAAAAGCAAAGTAACTGTTTCTTTAAACATTAGGTCACTAGTTTTTTTTCAGTGCTTAGTTTTCTTAAAACAAGTCTGTTTTGTGATTAGACCAATTTTCAGTCCTTTAAAGGTCATTGTATCTACGGAAATACAATGAAAATATTACATCTTCCTATGGAATATAATTAAATTCCCCTATCATCTTTAAGAAAAAAAATCACTTAAATTCTTGTCACATCTCATTTTCTGTTCTAACAACAATTCACCAAATTTTTGAGTCTTTGTTCTAAAAGTTTCTTGCTGTTCTTCTTGTTTATTTACAATTTCCAGCAAAACGTTTTTAAACTCTTCCATTTTTACTTTTCACAAAAGTATATAGATATTTTGAATGTTGTATTTCAAACAACTGGTTGATATCAACGTAATCCTTGGTAAATCCTTGTAGCTCAAAAATACTTTTGTAGCTTTGGTACTTTTTTTTCTTCTTTCACCAATGTATCCTTGGAAAATTTTATGTAAAATCTCTTGTTTGAATAAATTATATAGATAAGTGAGTTTTGCTGATACTTTGTTTGTGGAATGTTGTATCCATGAACGTTTAGTTGTGTTTGGTGAAAACCTTCATCACAAAAATGTTGTATCTGTGATCTTTTCCTTGAGGTCACCCCAAATTCTTTGCCGCAAAAAATCTTTTCCGTCAAAATATTCGTAGGCGAAATCTTTGATACAAAAATGTTCATCACCAAAACTTTGTCACCAAAATCTTCAAAGGCCAAATCTTCATTGCAAAATTCTGATGACCAAGTCTGTCATGAAAATTCCAACAGCCAAATCTTTGTTGTCAAATTCCAAAGGCCAAATCATCATCACTAAAATGTTGTAATCTAAAAGGTTACTGTGTTAGCAATAACCCAAACAGAGGTTGGAAATAAATAGTAATATTTATAATATCATCAAATACAAGACTCACAAGCTGCATGAAGTAAATGAGAACTGCTAGACAGTAAGAAAACACCACCACTCTCAATGGAGTCCAACATATATAAAGATTGAGATATAGACAGTAATGGGTATAGGTATATACATAATATTAATAAAACAAACAAAAGTTTTTTCAGTTTTAAATAGTGGTTAATTCATTTGCAAATGTATATATTTAATTAAAATACATTACACTTACTTTTTAACAAATTTGAAATAATATAACCTTTAATGGAAAGGTTTTGTACATAATATACTTTCCACAGCTAATATTTAACTATAAACAATTTTATATTGGTCTTTTATCAGCAAATTGAAGATTTTAACCCTGTAACACGGTCATGGGGTATCTGATACCAATGCTCTTTGTTTCACAAGATCATGATCGTGTTCCAGGGTTAAGTAACTGAGAAAAGAATAACAGTGACAGAAAAAGAATATTATTTCAAGTCTCTCTCACAATGATGAAAAATGAGCATGATTCTCAATGCTCAAAAATGAGGAGTAAGAATTGGGTAACTTTTTACCCTCACTTCTATACTCTCATCTGAGTAACCATGATACTTATTGCTGTTCTGGTGAGAAAATGGATAACAATTGGTTTTCAGTCTCTTTCCTGTTTTGGTTATAAAATAACTATATGAACATAATAGCCTGTGTGTGTGCATTGATGTATCTATATATGCAGGCACATGAGTGTTTCTGGAAAATAAATGAATTTAATGTAATAGTAGAGAAAATAGAGAAAATATTAAATATTTTGGTTTTAAATTCTCACTTTGTAGATATATATAAGTTCTTTTCATTATGTCTATAGATTTGTTAAACGTTTTCCATATTCTCATTATACATTATTTTATTCCATTTCCATGGTATTCTTTAATGTTATTATCTGATCAAGGTATTTGAATTCTTATACATCTTTCAGTTTTTTATCTATTTTTTGCTTTTTTCAAACTATTACAATTAATCATTTATGTTTTCTGTTCATTTTTAAACTTATATCAAGACTTAAATAATTTAGCACTTCTTATAATTCATCTGATGATTCTAATATTAGTAAAATGTCATCAGTAAATGGCTTAAATGTTTATTGTGTTGCTTTGTTTTGGTATAATTAGAAGATAACACAAACTTGAATTAATGATGTTTATTTTTGGTATAAAACTTTAGGTTTTTACATCAAGTTACAACCTTTAAATTTTGTGTGGATACAGGAGCAGACTAGCTAAATTCTCTTCACTGTAGGATGCTAGTAGTAAACAAGCCTATCCCTTCTGGACTCTAGTGGTCAACTGACTAGTGTCTTCCTCTTTTTAAATCTCCTACACAAAACTACTGTCCTTAACTCCTACTTCTTCCTCCTACTCTTACTCCTACTCCTACCAAAAGGAATGGTTCCTTATTTTGCCGCCCAATTTTGAATTCTTGGCGTCAGTGTGTCTATCTTTTTCTATTTTTTAGAACACTTGCCATTTTATAAATCATAACATGTTATATTCACTCCCAGTTCTTTTTCCAAAAGATATTTTCAAAGTCTGCCATAAATACTTTAAATTAAATTGTATTTATTTCTTGCCTCACTCATTTTTCAAACTTTATCTGTCTTTGTATTGTTGAATTATAGCAGTAAAATTACAGATATATTAGTAACTTTTACATAGTTTTCGTTAACAATTGGCTATTTTAGTGAGTTAAAGACTGCTGTATATTCTACTGAATCAAATGCCTTTTCATAATCAAATTTAAACAATGTTATATCCTGTTTATTTTTTATCAACTGATCTATTGTTTGCAGATGGTTTATTTTTATTAACTATTCCAAAAATCTACCTGTTTATGTGACTGATTTTTATCTTGTGTATTTGTGAGTCTGTAAGTACTTTTGAAAATGATTTGTATATATTTGATTGTAATGTGACAGTGTGATAATTATCAAGATCTTTTTATCATTCTTTTTTTTTGTTATAAAGTATGATTATTGTTCCATGATTAAAATTTCAAGGTAATTTTCTTTTGTATGCACTGGGGAAATATTTATACTAATCCTTTGTGGAATTCTTTTGTCAGCCAAAAATTCTATTACTATGCCATTTTCCTCAGGTGTTTTTCTGAAGTGAAAACCTTATTTCATCTCTTGTTACCAAAGAAACATCACTAGTATCTGTTGGGTTATTACTGGTATTTTTATTTTTGAAACATTCAAGTTTTTATAGTACTCTTCACTTATTGTTAACATTATTTCTACATTCCCCACCCCCATTTCTGTTTTTTAATGAAAGTAATTGCAGGATGTGCGTTGTGGTGCATTGAATATTGGCTCAGAATGGGAAATTGGGGAGCTAAGTTCGATCCAGCTGAATTCATTGCATTCACTTACACGCAAATACCCTTTGGAAAGGTATTAATCCATCTACTCCTTCCAGTTATGGGTTAAATAACAGGATGGATTGGGTTCTATAGCCTTGGTCGGCAACCAGTCTACCACAAAAAGCAATGGCAACCTACTGCGGGATAATATTCTGCCCAGTCAGTCATGTCTCGAAAAAGACATGATCGCCCAAGCGTGTATCATGTATAGCACTTAACTGACTGAATTGCAGTTTATTTAATTGGATCAAACATGTTTCAAGCTTGTCATTTCTGATAGTTTCTATTCTTTCCAAGATCATTTTCTTTTTAACAAGATTCATTGTTTTTGTTGATTAATTTATTAAATTCTGTATTTTCAATTTTATCTGTTTATGACCTTATTTCTTCTTCTTTCCATCAGTCCACATGTTGACTGAGTATTTCTCTTTGTTATTGCAGTTTCTATTTGTTTTTCCGTTTTCACTGCTGCTTCCTTAATTATAATGATCAATTTACTATTCATAATTTGTATGTCATTTTCCTTATTTCAAAATGCTTAGGATCTATTCCTTGATTTCAACTTGAAATTCAGTGTTCTCTCAGCTCTTGTAATAATATGCTTATGATTTTTAAGTCAAGTTTGACTTTAGAAGCTCCTATTCTATGACAATTTCTAATATTAACTATTAACTGATATACTATATATTAACTGATAGCACTATAACTGTCATAAAGACAGTTATAGTACTATCAGTAATTATGAAATCAATTTTCATGTTTTTTGTTTTTCCCATTTGAGCTTTTCCATATATATAAAAAAAAGTAGGTTCTGAAAAGATCTGTCTAGCTAAAAAAGGATTTTGAAACCTTTGTTGTTTGGTTACTCATTCAAATTTTTGAAAATGGGTTAGGTTGAGAACTTTTTCTGTGGGTGTATGTGTATGTTTTTAAATATTCAGTGCACAAAAATATGTTTTTTCAAAGAATGTTAGTAAAATATTTTCTGCAGTGGCACAAAATTTTATTAGATTGATGAAACATATATATTAAAAAGCAAATCATAACAAAAATGAGGGCATAAAAGTTGGATACACAAATCAATCAACATGTCAGTCATTCAGTTAAGTACCATACTTGATACATACTTGGACAATCATGTCTCAAAAGAGACATGACTGACTGGGCAGAAGATTATCTTGCAGTAGATTGCATTACGGTCTACAGTAGACTGGTTGCCAATCAAGGCTATAGAACCCAATCTGTCCTGCTGTTAACCCCATAACTGGAGAGAAGAGATGAATTAATACCTTTCACAAGGGTATTTGCATGTAAGTGAATGAAAGAAATTCAACTGGAATTCAAACTCGGCTCCCCAATGCATATATGGCATATATTTACAAGGGAAATGTGGACAATTTACATGAGTGTGTCAATGTATCAGGTTCAGTGATAGCTGAACATCTGATTAAAACTCAACAGTATTCCCAGTTTTTTAACCTGGGCATATTCTCACTGTTGAGTAGAACTAATTCTGATTAACACTTGAATGTGTTGGAATCAATGTACATTTTTTCCCCTTAGGCAAGAACTACTAAGAGTTAATATCAACCTTAACACCTTTTCATTATTCTCAAAGAAAATCAAGGCATTCTTTGATCTTACTGGTTCTTTAGGACATGAAGGTATTCTTTTTTTTATTTTTATTTGTGACTTGGTGTCAAACATAATCCTATTTTAATAGATAACCCAATAGCATAGCTAGAGAGGGGTGGTCCACCCCGGGAGACACTTTTACAGGGGTAGCACTTTTAAGTCTGCTGTATAAACCTGCATAGACTGTATTGAAATAAAAGTGGTTTTAATGTTGGGGAACATTACTCACAGTTAAAAGACCTTTTCTCTTTTGAGTAACTTAAACTATTGTATATTTATTTAAGTAATTATTATCTTGGCCAAACAATAAACATTATCCAGTGATGTATTCAATGCTATTTTACCATTGTTGACAATCCCACAGAATCACTGTTTTTGTCTTATAGTTCATATAAAAGAGTCACTGTGCAATATGTTGTATTTGGAGAAGGAGAGGGGACTCAGGGGCTGCTGCAGGTAGCACAAACTGTCTCTCTCGCAGCACACAGTAGCTATACCACCAAGCTAACCACAAAATGTAAATTTTATTTGATATTTCCCACTTATCTCAAATAAGAAACATCTTTTCAATAGTGGGACTTTTAATTAATTACTTGAAAAGATATGTCTCAACTCAGGCATATCTCTGACTCAAAATTTTAGCATTTCTTTTAACCCCTTGATAAATTTGAAAATATTTTTTTTAAAATTATTTTACTTCAACTATGCAATATTCTATTGCAGAAATAAAAAAGTCATTTTAGTCCTTTTGTGAAGATAATGATGAAACATTATGCAGAACATATTTCTTGGGATTATTCCAATATATTTTTTCCATGACTGCTTGAGAAATTTCAACATAAAAAAACACTAGTAATTCTGTATATGATATATTGTTTTCCAATTTGTAAAACCAGTAGCAGGTTTGTTGAATTTTAAAAAGAATAGAGTATATTTGAACTAGTTAGATTTAATCCTTAGCAACTTAATATTGTTTTCTCACAGTTAAGACATTGAAAAATATAATTATTATTGTAATAGGGTAAAAAAGAGAACAAAAAATGTAAGAGAAATACGTTTCAAAGATTATTCTCTTTTGTGGACTTCTTAAAAGTTAAAAGTATTGTTATTTTTCTCATCAAGATTATAAATTTGTTAATGTTAAGCTTCTGTTGAAAAAATTGTTTATGTTGTCATACCCAGTTGGAACTACAATTCTTTAGCACAAATGAAAGTGCTGACTTTGAGATTGCAAGCTTATATGAAAAAAAACCCCCAAAAACAGACATTAAAATACCAAAATATCATGGTTCTAAAGCATATTTTGTGACCAATCAGAAAAAGGCCAACACAATTTTCACAACAGCTGTTTGAGCTACTGATTGACTATAAAGCCAATGCTAATTTCACCCACAAAAACAGATTTTTTTTTTTTTTAATCATATCACCCCAAGCAAAGCAGTAATGCCACTGATGTGCAGGGGGCTACGTAAGAGTGAAAAGATTGGAAGAGAGAAAGCCGGAAACCACATCCTAAACAGGGAACAAGGGATGAGCCTCTTCACCTGTTCAATAGACGTGGGTGGAGTATGAACCGGGCGATAGGTTAGTCTATCTACTCCAATTGAAAAAAAAATAAGAAAAGAAAAGACTGTACGAACTGTTAGAGGTGGAGGGGGAGTGGTAGAGGAAGAAGAGATAGCTAATCGATTTTAGAAGTGAGAGACGGAAGCACATGAAAGCGTGATCCAGGGATTCGAGAGATGTTACCCTGGCTGGAGGTAGGTGTTCACTGATATAAACACCAAGCCCATGCATATGGACATTGGAGTCCTTCCTGGAGAGGGGAAGATAACCAGGAATGAAAACTTAGCTCAGAATGAAGAGGCGTTGCCACCATGCTCAATAACTGCAAGGAGCTTCCAGCCGAACTAACGCTAAACCCGAAGTAGAAGGAAAGTGAACTGGAAACCCCTTCCTAAAAAAGAAACAAGGCAATCACCTCTACTCCCATTCAAAAGAAGTGGGGGGCATGTAAAACCGGGTGATAGTGGGTACTGTCTACTCTAAAAAGAAAAAAAAGATTAAGTTTTAACTTAGTTAAAGTTGAAACGAAATTTAAACGCCAAAATCAAGAGCAAACAGTACTAATGCCAGTAATTAAAAACTTCAAATTCAAAAGAAAATTAAGGCTAAAAATTACAAATTCAAACAGAAATTAAGAACAATTAAAATGACAAAAATTAAAAAAAAACAAAAAACATGCAGGATTCAACATACCAGATAGTTAAGACATACTGATCACAGATATATTCAGTGTGTCTCTTCCTCCATCTTGGCCAGCTGAAACCAGAAGAGAGAGTCAGAATGGCCCAGAGCGCATGCCTCACCACCCAGGGCAGAGGGGAGAGAATGACCAGCGCTGCACCCCTAGAAATTCCTAGAAATCCCCTCAAACAGCGATACTACTTAAAAAAAAAAAACTCACACCATCCAAAACGAAATTCAAACGCCAAAATCAAGAGCAAACAGTACCAATGCCAGCAATTAAAAACTTCAAACTCAAAAAAAAAAAACAAGGCCAAAATCCACAAATTCAAACAGAAACTAAGAACAATGAAAACGACAAAAATTAAAAAAAACAAAAACAAACATGCAGGACTCAACATACCAGACAGCCAAGACACACTGAAAAAGTTAAACAGGCGTCCACCTGGTAGAACACCGTTTCCAAACTTTCACAGATACACTTGGCACGTCTCCTCCTCCATCCTGGCCAGCTGAAACCAGAAGAGAGAGAATGACCGGCGCTGCACCCCTAGTCAAACCCAGCATGGAATTTCATCCAAACATTCCTAGTCAAACCCACCATGGAATGTTTGGATGAAATTCCACGCTGTGGGTGTCAGTTAATGTGCATGCGGATAAATTCACAGTGAAACCAAAGTGTGCTAAAAAATCTGCACCTAATATCGGCGTCTCAATATCTACTATGGTAAAGGTCCAAATGAATTCCCTTCTTAGGCCGATGTTCAGGGATAAAGTCCGTTCGCCATATGTGCTAATGGAAGTACCATTGGCGGCTTGCAGTTTAAAAGAGGTCTCGGTAGGCTCCAGAAGTGACATCAATACGGCTCCTCGGAATGACACTCCAACCAGGATTGTATTAGCAATGGATCCCCATGGCAGGCAAACTTAACCAGTCCATCAACAGAAACACCAAGTCATTTCCATCAGCAGTGATACCTTTGGCCAGTAATAAAATCAGCAGCAGCCAGCCTTTAAGATTTGAAAAAGAAATCACTCGATTGAGAAAATTTACTGGCCCCCAAATCATTTTACTCGACTGACTCCATTTTCTTAATAGTCGTCTTATGTAAACATTAGCATGAATCACTGATGGAAAACAAAAATGAAATTTTAATTAAAATTTCGAACATGTTAGAAAAGATTTAAAAAATTTTTAAAATTAATAACAAGAAAATTTGATCTTTCCTTTTAATAATAGCATAAACATTTTGACGACAAAACTTTTTTATTAAGTTTGAGCCCTTTTAACATCATGATATGCTGTTTTTTTTTTGTTTTTTTTTTTGGCAATTGAGTAGCGGTACCTAAATTTGTAGTTTCTTTGGTCTGTTTGACTACAACCTCCATCTCATAGATGATAAAAAACAAATCTGATTTTATCAACGATTTTCTTTGAAAAAAATTACTTGTATAATTTGTTTCTCGGTGCATGGTTGAAAGAAGTATGTGTATTTTTTTTCTTTCTTTCAAATGTTTGTTTTTACTTTTCATAAGCGGGGAGGAAATACTGATGTTGAGTCTGTGGTGATACCAACCGAACAAAAGCGATGAACCGGATGTGTGCTCTCTCATAACTAAAAAGCAAATGAATAAAAATCGTTGTGTGCATCTGAGTTTGCACAGATGTTCCGGTTGAAAAATAAAAATTAATCAAAGATCAAATTACCAATTTTATTTACCAGCCAATGGGAAGCCTGAAACCAAATACAAGGATGAAATTCGAAACTAGCTGTTTTGATCCAAAATGCCGGAAGACATATAAAAAGCGAAGACAGATGCTTCGTCAGACAGGCACAGACAGAGGAGAAGTGTGTAATTAGTTTCTTCCTTGATATATGTCGAGCGGCTACTATGTTCGTCTCCTTCTTCCTTCCCTGTTCTTAAAGTACTAACTGACCTTTTCTAAGGCATTCTACAAACCAACTTGCTGACCTACTGACCTTAGAAACGGCTACTTGATAATGAACATTAATCATACTACCAAGCTTTTTACCTTTCAGCATTATATCTTCCTTGAACATTCTTTTATCTCCTTCAGCTCATTATTATCTGCCATGAACTCTTTCTAACTTCCGTTGGACCTTTATTCCAAGTATTGTTTTAATTGTAAAACATTAATTGAAATGTATATATGTATAAATGTTATTTTACACTCAAAATTGCCTTTCTTGAATTTATAATCATTTATGAATTATAGTGGGCTATCTTCCCACAAGGCCAAATTCTGTTAACTTACTACGAAATCCTACTACCCCTCACTACAAATGAAATAAGAGAAGAGATACCCGCTATAAGTCAAAGATAATATTTTTCCAAATGAGTTTCTAAAAATCTGTAAGCGTCTTTAATCTGAGCAACAGAGACATTTTGGCTCCACTCGGGAATTGTTAATTAAACAAATGTTTACACTGACTGGGATGATAAAAGCAAGACAGCAGTTTGTCAGTCTAAATTCTATTTGTCAGATCTTGCTTTGATGATTGCAAGATGTCACTGTCTTTTGTTTAACCACATATTTTGATGTAAATCAGGCACCATGCATAAGACCAAAGAATTCAATGTCATTGTAGGTCAGTCTAAGTAACTTGTCAATCTTCAATGGCATACTTTTGGGTTGTAAAAATGAATCAGATTTCCTTTTTCTATATTTGAAGGGACATGTTTCATTTCTAATACATCGTGAGTAAAACAATAAACTTTAGTTGTCCAATGAAGTTTTTGGGCAAGTGAAATCTCAAAGGTTGGCAGCAGCAGAGATTAACTGATATGTACAGATGTGTGTTGATTTTCTCCACATGACCATATCTACTATTTTATGTTACACACCAAATGAACTCTCAGTCTCCACAACTGATATATGATACCTCAGAATGAGCAAATGATTAAACCTTGTAAATCATGGCAAATAAAAATCCTTTTATTTATCTGAATCATATCTTATCTCCATTTGTTGTTTTGTCACTTCCACTTTTTTCGTGTTAATGGTAAGGCTGCCATTACAATAATTTTTTTCTGTAGTATTAAAATATAGGATGTACTCCATGTTCTAATCATCACTATCAAAAATACACAGTAAAAATTCCTTGAGTTCAGATAATGAAAAGAAATTTCAAAGAAAATGTTAAAAAGAATCATCAATAATTATTATTTTATTACACAATTTTAATGTTTTTTTTATTAAAAATTTTCCTAGAACTAAAATATTTTTGTATAAAAAGCTTTTGAATAAAAAAAAATGTTTTCAGGGTTAATGCTAATGTGTTATGAGTAAATAAATATAGAGAAAAATCTACATTTATAGTTTTGTTAAAAATGTCCTGTATATAACATTCTAACTTTATGAACTACTGGAAATACAATTTCAAAAGTTCAAGATTTAGCATTGAAACTTTAAAAAATTAAACTGAGTATTTCAATTTGTTAATAAATGATAAATACAGATACACAAACAGGAAAATCTTTCAAAGAAAGTTACCAATTATCTAAAATCCTGGGAGATATAATTTTTTTTGTGTTTTGATGTTTTGCAAACTGGATGGTAGTATAATTTAATAGTCAAATCTTAGAATGGAGAATTCCAGACCCAAATCTTGAAGATTACTTATGACCTTTTTTAAAGCATACAAAACTTAAGTTTGCATTATTGGATGCAGCTTGTTTTTATGAAAATTATATTTCAGTTCATAATATTCATTTGAATATTTAAGAGGGGGAAAGAAGATTCATAGTAATCTTGTTCTGTGAGAAAATCTCACATGTCTAAGGCATATCATTGTCAAAGAACATACAAGCATATAAATGTAAAATAAAATTTGTATTCGCAAAATATATAAATAATATGTAGTGATAAAAATCTAAACTTATTTATAAATGGAACTTTGTGTGTGTCCGTTACTTATAGACTCCGAAACGGCTGAACCGATTTTCTTGAAAATTTACACAGTTGTACTATAAGTGTCTGTGATTGTTCTTAGCTAGGTTTTGTGTCGAGGTACCCCCCAAAAATATCAAAAATCGATAATAAAAAAAAATCGGGTTATAGAAGGAGTGGTCCGATTTTAATCAAATTTGATACACTCATAGATAAAGACATAAGAAATGATATTCAGAAGTTTCAAGGTTGCAGTTCTTAAAATAGCGCAGAAAATCAATAATATATATATATATATATATATAAAAGGCAAGATGTTTGTGTGTGTCTGTTTATCTGCCTGTATGTCTGTATTTTTTTTTCAGACGTTTTTGCTTCGGGTTTGGCTCTAAGTAGGTATAATTGTAGTTCTTAGTCTCAGCCATGATACCATTTACTCAGAGGACATATTTAGCCTTCAAAATTCAGTTTATGACAAAAATAACTTATTTGATATCGATACCAGGAAATCAAAATTTGACTTACATCCATTCATTTTTCTTTCAGTCTATGGTTTCGCTTTAACTGGAAACAACTATTGCTTTTTAGTCTTTCGTGCCAATGTCCAAAGTGTCTGAGCTGCAGTACCATAGATTAGTTTTAATGGTTTCATTACACCCGAGCAACGCCGGGCTATATTGCTAGTAAAATATAAAAATAAAACAAACCAAAATAGAAAAATTTCAAATTAAAATAAGGCATTTGCACTTTCCTTTAAAACCATTCTCTCTCTCAAATTCTTTTTCTATACTTATCTCAACTAATGAGAAGGCAATGCTCATATAGAAAGACGAAGAAGAAAAAAATGAATCTGTCTGAAAAATGTTTGCAGGATCAGAGACAACTCATTTGTGACTGAAAAATAGCAGAAGTCAGAGAGGCCCAGCACGTAACTTCCGTTATAAAAATAAAATCAAGAAACGAATGCTGGAAAATAAAATAATTTCGGTCAATCAAAAAAAAAAAAAAAAAATTGACACAAAGAGATTTTTGATGTTAGTAAAACCAATGATCATGCTAGAAACTTGGAACCTGGGCAAAATGGATGTAAACTGACACCTCTGAGCTAGAAAGGATGTGGAGAGGACAGAACAAAAGAATGCTACTACAGAGAAACTAGCCATAATTACATATGAAAAAGTAATTGAGAATCCATCTGCTAATGATGTTTCTGTCCTGCTTAGTGCTGAGTAAAACACAGTAGATTGACACTAACCTATTTGTAACATCACTACTACCTCTATGATGATTCAACTTCCAAATTCTTGAATACCAGGTTGAAATGGACATTTTTCTAGATGCTATCAATATCTGACAAATATTTTGCTCCACCAAATACAAAAGGACTCACTCATTACTCTAAAAAAAAAATTATTTATTTTATATCCTTGAGTCAATTCATTTTATTCCAAAGTTTTCAGTAAAGAAACTATTACCAATACCATCTAA
The DNA here is from genome assembly GCA_037127315.1 of Ascarosepion bandense. Lineage (NCBI taxonomy): Eukaryota > Metazoa > Mollusca > Cephalopoda > Sepiida > Sepiidae > Ascarosepion > Ascarosepion bandense. The sequence goes on along the minus strand of JBBBDQ010000547.1, from coordinate 4,984,294 downwards.
CCAGAAGTATAAAATAAAATATGTTCAAATGTTCACATTTTTAACAGACACTTTTCTGGAAATGTTATATACTGTAATTTTCATATACTCATGAATTTACAGTGGAAATAATATTCAGGGTATCTGTATTTTTTATAGTACAAGGTGAAGTGGATAAATTTTTATCTAAATTATGCAAAAAATAAAAATAACACTGACATCTTATTTTAACAGATATATTTACCAAAATTACACAAAAATATCTTGAAATATTCAATAAAATCAACATTGGTTTCAATCATGACCTTCAGACCACTTTAGAATCTCCTGCATCTCTTCTGGATGGTCTCCTTGTTTAAATTGGTGAATGCTGCCATAATCCTTGCCTTTAGTTCATCTCTGTTGTTACAAAGAGTTTTGTTGGTCTCTCGCTCAGCTGTGCCCCAATAATCAAGGGGGTTGCAGTTTGGAAAGTTAGGTAGCTAGATGTAAGGGATATTGTGGTTTCAGAAATTGTCTGACAGCCATGACTGGATTCTCCTACTTGTGTGCAAAGTCTTATTACTAGACATAAGGTCTCCTAGCAACCACCCTCTTCACCCATGGCAGCATTATCTTTTCAAGACACTTGATGCAAGCCTCCATGTTCAGTTTGAAGACCTTACTGACACATTTGAAAGTTCTTTTCTTATCAGAATGATCTGAGTGAGTTTTCTAAGCTGCCATACCTTAATAATCACCATTAGACTCATCCAACTCTTTTCCAAATCCTCTGTACTGTCTTCAGATTGACACCCAAACACTCTAAAATGTTCACATTGGAGCTTCTGGCACGAAAGCCAAGCAGTACAGCATGTCATTTCCAAACTTCTGGTGGAGTGAATAGCATCATGGTTCTCTTTTTCTCACAGACAGTGCCCAACTGACCCTACTATACTGTGCAACAAAATTAAAAGCAACACACATGCATGAAATTAAAAATATAAAATGGCGACAATTTACCAATCGCACCCTGTATATAAATTCTTCAGAAATTTAAGCTATGAAGTATATGTAAAAACAATCAGTCAGAAAAATATGTAATTTATTTATAATCTTTTTATTTAATAATGAATATTTGATATTTATAATAAAACATTTTATTACAAATTTTGTATTAAATTATACAATTTCTTGTCAACCACTATATAGAGACTGTACTTAGTATTTACAGCAAAATATTTAGTATGCGAGAAAAGCATTTTCTGGAAATGCTCAAGGAAAGTACTTTGTAAAAACAACAGAAGCTTCTATCAAAGATTAGCTGATGTAAGCCATTTCTGTCTATATATGACGTAGCTGACAGCAACAACAGAAAACAGGTGGATTGAATCCTTGCTAGGCTTACAGTCAGTCCAGGTACACCACAGTTCAAAATTCTCTCTATCTTTATCACTCTCTTTGCTTGTATTATCTTAATGAACATCTCTGTCACCATTGCTTCTGCTACCACCACTCCAGTGATTGCTACAGCTGCTGCAACTCTCACTCTGTTGCAGAAGTAAACATCTTAAAAATCCCATCACTTCTTCCCCACTCATAATCACATCCCTGACCATCTCCTACCATCTTACCAATATCACCCCCTTGTATTTCTCTTTGTCTGTCAATCTGTCTATTTTCCCTTATTCGATAAAATCAATATTTCCTATGCATAAAATCCATTTGTAGCAAAAGACAGAAGAACCAGGAATGGATGGAAGACAGAACTGTTGATGGAAGAACTTAATTCTTGGAGGTTGTCTACAATTCCTTTGAAACTGACTAGAAAGATCTTTGGACAGATAACTATAGTCACACTTTTTCTTGTTTTGTTTTTTGATTGCATCTATTTTTTTTAGACAATTTCATTGACTTTTTACTTTTTTTCTTGTGTTTTCTTTGTCTAGCCTTTTTTTTTCTTTTGCGTATTAGACTTTTCTCCTTGTTTTACTGATTCTTTTTCTTTCTTTCCTTTTTTTTCTTCTTTCATTCTCTTTATTTTTTTTCGGTTTCTTTCTTCCATATTTTTATATTCCCATTTCATTCACTTTTTAACTTTCTCTTCCACCTTCCCATTTTTCTTCCCTTTTTCTCTGTCTGCATTTTTTTCTTTTCACCCTTATCATTCTACACATTTTACCATTATATGTTGTTGTCATTGTTATATACAAAACTTTAAAAAAATTTTTTTTTCAAACATTCCTCTTCTCAAATATACATCATACACATCTTCCTCTTCTTTGTGGAAGGCTAAATCAAAGAAAAAACTAGCAGTGGGGTTGACAAGAGAAAAGAGAAAAGTGATTATTGGTAAAAGTGACACTGGATTTGTCTCTTGTCTCCAATGGATGAGTAGAAAGGTTTGTATTTACTCAACTACTTCTGTCTGTCTCCATGGATGCAATACTCATTTGTCTAACTGTATGAATGAAAATGTATATATATATATATATATATATATATATATATGTGTGTGTGTGTGTGTGTGTGTGTAGATAATAGTTAAATATGTATTTTTACTTTTTTTCTACACATCTAACTTATTCAGATAGAAAAACTTGACAACTGAATAGACAAAATGAAAGATAAATAAAATGTTATTAAAATATAGACAAAAACTAAATAAAAACCTTGTTACAAACATCTGAAAGAAAGAAATAATTTATGTGTGCATGTATGTAAATATACACATATGTGTATAAAATAACTTGTTAGATAATTTGAATATTGTTTAAATAACAATGCTTCAGTTTAAACAACTGCTGTTGCATTTGAAGCAGTTAACCCTTTTATATATATGTGTATGTGTGTAAAATGTTTACCATGTACAGTCTTTGAGTCTTCATTAAAAGCAATACAACTATGAATAAAAGAACAAAAATATAATAATCTCCACAGAAGCAATTTAAAGGAGAAAATTAAAAAAAGATACTTAATTGACATTAATAAAAGTTAAATTAATTAAAATTTGAATAACTCAAAATTAATAATAATAAATGAAACCACTCACATTTTTTTTCTTTTGCAAAAATATATTTTTCAAAAAAATGTTAAACACCTGAGGTGTATAATTTTTTACATCATTAACTTGTCAGGTAGAGGGTAAATATTTTATAAACAGAATATGTTCTCTGGTCTTGTATGTTGATAAAAATGACAAAAATATGTTTGCAAATATTGAAATGGAAACAAAAAATGATGAAACATTCTATACAATAGATCTGTACACTAATTTGGATAAAGACAATATATTGGACACTTGTATTCATCAATAACACAACAGGGTGTGTCAGAAATATCACCCATATTTAAAATGCATAAAGTATTTAAAAAAACAAAATATATCTTAAAAGAAATTTTAAATGTGGGACACACTTCTGTTGTGCTCTGTATAAAGAAAATGATTTAAAGGAAATCGTATCATTTTCTAATGTTAATTTTATCTTAATAATTGTGATCATTTTTTAATTTTTAAAAACAGAGCTCAAAGTTGACAATTTTTTTTTTTTTGATAAGTACCTTTAATATAAATCCCGATCAGACAATGATATTGTAGAACTTAGCAAGGTTGTGGGTTTTGTGCATCTTTTTAAAACTGGAGATGTTTCATAAATGATCCATATCTACATAAATATGTTCCTAAACTAAACAGATGCAATTTGTTTGGATTTGGTTTATATAAATATGATATGCATGGTTAATGTTCAGTTGATTGGAGAAAGTCCTTTTTAGATAGTAACAGTAAATTGCTTAATTTCACTTATTCTGCACTTAGTTAAGGATGACTAGCAATGGGGACAAAACCATGAGAACCTTTTTTTCTATTTTTACTTTACCTTTGGCCGGGTTCTTATTGCTGCTCTTTTTTGGTAGTTTTCTAACTATTGTTATTGTTTATTTAGCAGCATATTAAATTCTTATGGGTCATTTAATGCTGAAATTTAATTTTCTGGGAAGCATTAGTAATTTCTTTTGCGAAAATGTATTGCCGATAAATTTTTTTCAGAAAATATGTATAGCTGGCATTTTTAATATGAAGATGTATTTTTATACATAGTGTCTTGACCCCAGTTTGGGGTTAACTATTTTCCCATAGTTGGGACCCTAACAGGTTATATCACCCTAGGTCAGGGTGAACCTGGAAACAACAGCAATTAAAAGGTGATTCTATACTCCTCAAAAACTTCTGATCAGAGGCGTTACTGCAGGTTGTAGTTTATCGTCTTACACAGGATACAAAGTTTTCTAAACATTGCTTTCATGTGGCACAAATCCGAAAGTAAGAAGCACCCAGTGAGGATTGAAGTCACTATTCAATCATAATTGATCTAGCAAGATAAGCTTGCTAACCATTATATCATGTCAAGGCACCCAATTGCTGCTAATTTATGAAAGCATTTAAGGATTCTAATAGGATTTTGATGTATATGACTTTTTTAGTATGTGTTTTAAAGGAATCTATAAATATTGTTTGAAATACCATAAGTAGTTATGAATGCAAGCAGCATACAAATTACCTATTTAATAAAGTGAATTTATCCTCTTGCCACCTGAATCATTCAGCTGTGTATTTGCTTCTCACTCCTCAGGGTCACAGTGTATCCTAATATCTCATCTATTCTAGTGTCTAGAGCTGAATTACCATGATATTGTGCAAGAATAAACAAGATCATATTTTTTAGAAGACTGTATCATGTCACCCATTTTGTGTAAAGAAGCGTTAAGTGTGTTTTAACAAAATTTAATGTCAGGCATTAATTTGAACTTAAATCTATAGATGTTGACATCCAAAATGCAAACAATATTCTGCTTAAGATAGAAAAGATGAAGGTAACTCTGAAAAACATTATTATTGCAGGTAATCACTATTGGATAACAAACAAGGGATTGTTTTGTTAATCTCCTGATATTTATTGAAGATTTTATTTTAGTTTTAATTCCAAGCTAATAGATTAAATTTAACATTTCAATATGCAAAATGGCTGATTTAATGAATTAAAAGAAATTCCATTTCAAATCCAATAATTTCAAACTGTATTTCAACATGGATTTGAAATTATTGGAATTTTTTTAATTCACTAAAATCGGCCATATTGACAAATCTGTCAACACAACATAATTATCTTTATTAAAAAAAATTTTACTTTTAGTTTCAAATATTGCAGAAAGATATTTTTTTAACACTTAAGTATGTGTTTTCATGAGATGTTGACACATCTATTAATAACCCAATATTTGGCAATGCTGAAAGTTTATTAAATGCAAATGAAACTGTTTTTGCTAAGATAAAATGTTTTGATCCCTGTGTGTGATTTTATTGTTTTTTGTTTTTGTTTGTTTACTCTTGATATTTACATCATCTTCAGAATATTGTGAATTGGAAGATTTTTTGTGTTTACACTATTTTTCCTTTTATTATGCAAATTTATGGTTTTCACTATAAAATTTGTATTAACCAACCAATTTTGGTAAACTTATCTGGATACTAAATATACCAAGTGAATTTCAGCTGATAATATCTGTTTCTTTTTCTAAATATTTACAATAATATATTTGCTATTTACATGATTTACATGTGAACTATTGTCCTCATCATTGTTGTTGCTGCTATCACAACATTTCAATCATTGTTCTCTACATCATGTTGACCTGAGTAACCTATAGGGAACTCCAAACTGAACCCTTTATTTAATTTATGAGGGTAAACTGTTTTTATTCTGTTATATATTGCTATTGGATCTGGACAAACAATGAGAAACATGTATATATAAAAATATAATCTTATATTTTTATTCTTCGTTGTTGACACTTGCGTGGAGCAGGAGTGCAGTTGAAGAGTGTCGCACACATGAAGAGGCTGTTAGCAGTCAGAAGCTGGCAGAAATTCTCGGTCTTCAGCCAAAAATTCTAAACTTTATATAGTCTTAAAACTCCCACACATTTTCGTTTTTTTTTTTTTGATTGTCGCTTTGTTGATGTCATCTATGGCTGGATATGTCTGTCAACAACCCTTGTCCTTGTTGACTTTTATCTATGACCTGATGTATCATATCTTTGCCAGTTGTCACCTTTCAAGCCGGTTGTCATTTGTGTTTTGTTGACATCATTCACTGCTGGATATATTTGTCAACCACACTTGTCCTTTGTTGACTTCACCCATGGCCAGATGTACCTGTCAATTAACTCTGACATTCAAGGTAATATATTACAATTTCACTGTTCATGTCTAGGGATATCTTATTTTGGCTCTTATTCTTAATACTGTTCAGTTATAGCTCTCCTATTACTAATCCAGATGAGGATTAATGTTTTGGGCTAGTATTGTAGACAAGGATGTGCATTGTAGTCCAGTGGATATCAACTCGGAACAACAAATTGGGATGCAGAGTTCGAATTCCAGTTGAATTCCTTGCATTCATTTATGCACAAATACCCTTGGGAAAGGTATTAATCCGTCTCTTCCCTCCAGTTATGGGTTAAATAATAGGACAGATTGGGTTCTGTAGCCTTGGCTGGCAACCAGTCTACCACAGAAAGCAATGGCGATCTACTCCGGGATAATTTTCTGCTCACTCAGTCATGATCACCCAAAGCATGTGTATCATATATGGCATTTAACTGACTGACTGATTGTAGACAATGAAATTAATGGTCTCTTCAAATTTGATGATAAAGGTATCATGATAAATGCAGGAAATTATTGTAAATTCTTGGTATATTCCTGCAAGATATCATTTTTACATTTTTGGTTCTTAAGAGACCAAATTAATGGAATAACCTCCAGTCTCTCCAGATGTTAAGCCAAGAGAAATCTTGTAGCCTATCATTAAAAGAAATGTGTATGTGTATGGAAAACATTATTCAAGTAAAAAAGATTCCTAGGAAACAATAAAAATTCTCTGCATGCCAAAGTTGAAACAGTTAAAAAGTTTAAAAAAATCAATGGTTGAAAAAATTATAAAATTATTGGACGTATTTCTGTTGCATCCCGTATAAAGAAAATTACTTATTATTGTAAAGGAAATCATATTATTTTCTGATGTTCATTTTCTGTTAATAATATGTATTGTCAATTATTTTTTCATTTTTAAAAAAACAGCTCATATTTGACAAATTTTTTTTTTGATAATCAGCCTTAATATAAATCATAATTAAACAGGAGTATTGTGGAAGTTAACAAGATTGTGGGGTTTTATGTGTATTTTTTTTAAGGTGATGGTGTGTTTCACTCTATATGCAAAGAAGATAGAAAAAGACTTCAGTTTTGCTATGAATGTTCATTCCTTTTATGTTGACTCTATTGAAATAAAGTCACTTGAGTATGTCTGTTTTGCTTTGAGTCCTGAAATGATTTATTGGAAGTTAGGATACGAATCAGTAAATGTGGTTGAGCTCAAGTCGCGCTTAGTTGGGAAGACCAAGTATGTCAAATTTTCTTTACTTCCTATAATTTATGGGAAGTAAGGATATGAATGAGAAAAGCTAGTTGAGTTGAAATCAGCTTTACACTAAGTTATGATGCCCAAATCTTTACTTCATGAGTAAAACTGCTAAAACATGTACAATAATGTTGTGGAAAGCATTCAGTTGTCAGTGGACTGTGGAAACTAACATTTCCCAATAGGAATACTATTATCACATCTTGAAGCCAAAAGAAGAAAAATAAAGATTTTGTCCTTTCCAGAAATAGCATGAAAAAATCGCAGATGACCAGAAACCTTTTCTGGTTTCTTTATGGGAAAATGAATTTTTTTCATTATTATTTTATTTATTGGTTTTGTTTAATTTTACTCATAGTATAAACTGGATAATGGGAGCTTAATCAACCATATTAATGGGCTGATTTCAAGCAGAACTGAATAGAAGCAACTCTTCTTTATTTCTAGATATTTTCTCTTTGAACCACATTGTTTCACATTTATGATTCGTAAAATATAAATTTGTATCTAAAGAGTAAAAGATATAATTACCACAGAAGCCTCATATACTTATGAATTTAACAACAAATGAACATTACTTTATAATTAATTTTTTCTAGTTTACTATATACAATAATTTTATACTCATTCAAGTTGAAGCTCTGTTACTTGAATTATTAAATATGCATTCAGATATATTGTGGCTTAAATTAATCAAACATAGGATGTTGGTCTGTTTTTATAGTTGTCACTTTGGTGCTTCCTCTCTTAAATGCCATGTCCATTCAAGACAGACATCCATAGCCCTGCAGAGATGCCTTTTCTTTTCTTCTTTTTTTTAAAATTTTATTTTTGAATTGCCAAAACTTTTGGGAAAGATAGTGGAGTGATTTTTCTTGTTGTTTTCTCAACAGTGAAGAAAAAATTATTTGAAAAATAATTGAAACTCACCTGAAGTGAGCTAAATGTCATGCCAATGACACTTCTACTGAGCTTCTCTACAGCATATGATTTCATTGATTTTCTTTTGAAATCTCAAATTTACATTTAAATTAATTTGGGGTCATCAGCAGAGAATCTGCACTGTTTTGGGACCTTCCTCTCAACAGTTTCACTTGCACACCGGCTTCCCTCACTGATGTGAGACCTTATAATAATATCTAGTGTATCATAGATATACTAGTTCAAATACCCAACTGTGAGATTAGCTTTATGAAAAAAAATGGTAAACCTTGCATTCTGAGAATACGTGAGCCTCATTACGCATTCACAATCAGTCATGTCATGTCAGGATGATTGCTGAAAGGCTCCACAGAATATTTCTTTTTTTCCATATCCACATAGAACTGTTTTCAGTTACTTCTATTAGGTGCTTTATACTTTTAGCCCTATTATGCCCTTTGATTCCAGTTTGGACCAGAAATTGGTACAGAGTGCCTGCAACAAAACCCCTTGCTGTTATTTCCACATCTCTAATAATTACATTATACCCTTCCTATACCAGCTCCAATTTTAGATTTTCATATTTATTAGTTTTATATTTGTGGCTTTATTCCATCTGGCTTTCATATGGTACTATTAATTCTACTGGGATGATTTTATAGTTCACATTTGATAGAAGCACAATATCTGGTTACTGACCCTTACTTGATATTATTTTGGGGTAATCATTACACCAACCAGGAAGCTCTGCAGATATCTCCCAAATGCCATCAGAACTGAGAAAATTTTGTCCAGGTATAGCTAGATATTTGTTTGTTTGCTTTGAGCTGATTTATATTTTTCCTTATGCAACAAATTTCTGGGTTGAATTAGATGACTCAGACTTTATATATTTCCTTATAATTTTAACCAGCTCATCCAAAAAAATATTGTGTCTCCACATATATCTTTCATTGATCAAAGCTGTTTTATAGGAATTAAGAACATGTTCTAATGCTTGTAGGTTTTCCTTACACAGGGGACAGGTTGGATCACACTTTCTTTCATTTAACAAGATTGTTCTTAGATGATAGCAGGTCATATGTGGAATGTATTAAAAAACTCAACTTGAGTGGGTCTATCTGCCAAATGTCATTCCAAGTAATAGGTTTCTACAGAGTTTCCTCCCAGTTTGTCCATTGGCCTTGTTGGGACTGTTGTATAATTTTTACAAAGCTTTTATTATCTTTTTTGTTCCTTACATTTTGGATAACCATGTCTCAGCAATTTTTACTAGAACTTTTTAACCACCTTTTCCTTTCATTTAGTTATAAACTCTGCTTCCCTGCTTGGGTGTATCGAATGACTTCATTGAAAGCTATATTGTCTTTAGCGCTTGTTATCCTCTCGCTGACCTTCCACTTTCTTCCTGTTTTTAATGTAAGATTTAATGCTTTTACTATTTTATCCTTGGAGTCATCCAACATCATTTGAAGTTTGATTTTCCTGGATTTATACTCCTCCACATTTGATTTAAATGGCAAATTTAGCTTTGTCTGCAGTACAATGCAATATCAGACAAACCTGGAGGTAAACCCAACCATTTTCAGATATATTTGTTTATCTTTCTTTCCATTGACTCAACAATACTCATTCCAAATTCATATACAAGTGGAGGCCATAGTAGCATTGGAATGAGAACATGCTCTAAGCACCATACCTTGTATTTTCTTTTTAGAGGACAAAGATCTATCTTATGGATATCTTGTAATGATCTGGATGTTTCTTTCACTTCATTGGTATCTTTTAATGATTGATCATACCACCGTCCTAAACTTTTCACTGATTTTTCTGATATGGTAGAGATCCCTCAACTACTTACTACAAAATCTTTGTTTTGATTCAATTTTTCTTTTCTAAGAGAAAAACTTTTGGAATTGTTTGGTTTAAATTTAATTCTACACCAACTTAGCAGTTCATCCATCAAGCTTAATATATTGCGAGTTATTTTGAATGAGAGGATTGTAATGTCATCTATGAATGCCTTCATTGGTAGCATTTGACAAACTCCACCAAGCTCAACAACCTCGGCTTTGTTGTTTGTCGCTTTGAGAATTAGCTGCATTGCTAGAATAAAAAGTATGGGTGACACTATATCCCATCACACTTTGAACTTGAAGTCTACTCCAGTTAGTCGTATAGTCTTTTGTAGTGACATACCTGAGGAAATCATCAAAATAAGTTCTTAGCATATTAGATATTTTCTCTGGAATACGGCACATTTGTAATGTTAACAATATCATTTGGTGGGGTACTGATCTGTAGGCATTAGCCAAATCCAACCAAATGGCATCCAAATCTTTCCTTTTAATTTTCACTTTTTAAATGGCCTCCCAGATCCTGTTTCCATGGTCTAAGCAATCAGCTATTCCTGGAACACCACCCTTCTGTACTGAAGAAGGTATTTGGTCAATCTCGATGCCAAAACTGCAAAAAATATTTTTCCTTCTACATTGAGAAGCGAAATTGACCAACATTGGTTGATGCCCTTGAACTTCTAAACTATTATCTATCATCCACTGTTGGTTAATATGGGAGTTTTTCCATGCCAACTTTAAGTTAATATGTAACCATTTAAGAAGTGTAGGATATTTCTTATATAGAAGGAAAGGTGTTCCGTTATTTGACTAATCATCTTATTTCTTCGCGTATGGGTGGTTTCATGTTAAACTTTACTTTAGAGATGGTTTGCCAAAATAAGTTACTATTATGATCTAGAGAAATATGTCATTTTGGATAAGAGTACATATCTCTTAAATGTTCTTCGAGAATATTTTTCTCTATCTTAAGTACACCTGACCTTGGTTGATCAAATATGTTCCTCATATATTTGGGAGGTTCCTTGAAGAAACACTATATCTTCTCTTCGTTTCACTCGTCTCTTCCTTAGATTTTCTGCTCTGCGAAGAATATCATGTTTCTCTTTAAAGTCCTGCCAGATTTTAAGTAAGTCCTCCTTGTCAAAATTTGTGAAACAGATTTGCCATTTTAGATTTCTTGTTTCTAAGATCCTGCATTAATCTTTGACATCTGTTCTTTTTGGGTAGTGGCTTATCATTTCCCTCTTTCACACCACAGATTTCCTTATTTGACTACTTTCATTCAAATGTTTGTGATATTTCTTTTTTCCCAGCTCTTTATGTAGTACTTTACTAATGATGTGATCTAGCATACACCACTCTTCAGAGTCACATGCTGGTGGAAATTTGATTCTTTGCAATTTGAGTTGCATCCCATCCTCTTATTCAACAGCTTGGATATCCTCAGCACTGTGTTATGCATTGGTTTTCCAATGTCTTATCTGCATTGACACAGTGCTGCTCCTGAACTGTTTTCAGAGAAGCACAACCCATTATTGTACAGTGAATCTTTGCTCACTTTTGGGACCTAAATTTTTGACCACAAACACATGGAAAATTAATACAATTTTCTATATTCATGATTCGTTTTTCATTCTGGGTTTGTTGTCAATTATTCCATTTGGATTCATCACCTCCCCTCCTTCCCTCTTTTTCTTTTATTTTTCTCTTTCGCAATTATTTAATGAACTCTGGGTTGCTGACCTGGTGAGATCATCTAGTCAGATGAATTCTGACCAGATACAAAAGGAAAATTTTGAATTCAACACTGTTTTTGAATTCAAAGTTTTCCTTTTCTTGGCTACCACTCAGAACTAGAGAGCTTAATCTATCCTGATATTTAACCCAGTAAAATTGCTAAGATAAATCTGATTTATATAGGAATAAATATTAAGTAATTTATTGATTTCTAACAAAATTATTAAGAACCATTAAGATTTGATATACATTTATGACAACTTAACATCTAATATACATAATAAAATATATGCATAAATACATACATTGTATCCATGCATATAAATAAGCATAGATATCTTAACATGAACTTTAGATACTTTAAGATTTGTTAGGCACATGATTACTGATTTATGTATAGATATCCATGCATTGATATGCCTTCATGTATATATGCATACATCTTTATATGTAGGTATGTAGATGAACAAATTTAAGAAAATTAATTCAATTTTAGCTGGGATAATGATATATAAATTTTTATATATCAAGAAAGATTTTGAAAAAAAAAATGTATGACATATTGGAAAAGGTTTTTGTTATGCATTTCATCCATTAGGACTTTATCACATTGGGTTCTTTGATGTTATAACTACACATACATGTGAAGAAGAGATACTAGTCGTTTCAAGATTTTTGAAAGAATTTTTTTTGTAATCTAGCAAAACTCATCGATATTCCCTTTCTTTCCATCATCCTTGTTATTAAATAACCCACATTGTGTGCGTGTGCATATATATATATATATATATATATATATATATATATATATATAAACTTTATGAATGAAGTGAAGTAGACAAGTAAAATTTATAATCTGAAGTTGCATTGGAATAGTAATATAAGCCTTTCAAAAGCTAAGCAAAGTATTATGAAATAAAAGTATTTTGTTAGAAACAAAGAATAGAGTACTGAAGTATAGTTCCCTATATAGCAGTGAATGCTGGAGAATTTTACTCATGAAGAAATTTGAAGCATCAAAAAGATTGTTCTACAAAAGGATACCAAGAATATCATGGATAGAACATGTGAACAACAACAAAGTCTTAGATTATAGAATACAAAATCCTATATTTTACAGTGAATAGCTGAATCAAAAAAAAAAAAATCAGATCAGAATCCCTAAAAACAAATTTCAGTACAAAATACTACAAAAATAAGATCCAAAATAAATTAAGTGATTCTGGTTGCTCATTGGACAGAAAACAAATTGAACTTTCAATGACCTATGTTTATGGTTCTTGGTGCCAAAAAAATAAGTTTGTGTCTTCATAGCAGTCCACAGTCAGTCATCAGTCAGCCATAGACAACTGAATGGACACTAAAGCTCAACAAGAAGATACTTCAGCTAACTCCTCAAAATTACTACACTACTAAGATAAGTAGTTTTTTCTCTGATCATTTATTTCTGTGGTTTGTTCCCAAAACATCTCACTTTTTTACTTCACACTATGTTCTTAATTTCCTTTTCTTCCTCAAGGAAAGAGAAACAAAGGCAGTTTATATCTGCTTTCATTTTACACTCAAGATGACACATTTAGTGACACCATTTTGTTATTTCCTCACAAAAGAAAAGCTCAATATCTGGACATTACTACTATTGCCTACATACACAGACTTATCTTAAGTGCACAAATCACATTTCACTTGAACAAATAAACTCTTTGAACTTTGAAGGTACTTTACTGCTCCAACAAATAGGATACTGAAAAACACCAATTATCTATTTATTGTGTATATATGAAATATATACTGATTCTTTTTATTTTTTCACAAAACATTTCTATTTGTATTGTTTTTCCTTAAAAATTGTGTTGTATTTTGTGGACAAGATACTTGGCATTAAATTTTCTTTTTAACTTGGGTATTCTATCCCCACAAGAGAAAATGGAAGCAAAAAGAACACTTATACTGAACATCAGGGAGGGGTAGTTGAAATTTGTAGGGTACATATCGAGGAAAGAGGGTTTGGAAAATTTAGTACTTACCAAACACATTGAAAGCAAGAGGGACATGGGAAAACAACGCAAAACCTACCTAGTGAGCTTAAGTAAAGACTAAAGAGATAACATAAACAAAATTTATTAAGAGTAAGACCTACAAAGGACAGAAAATTGTGGAGAGTCATGATCATCAATGTCTTGAAGGGATAAGGTATATAGAAGAAGAATAAGCAAAGTTGATGCAGAAATGTGTGTAAGCACTTGTGTTTGTAACAAATATACATCTGTCATGGAAATAAATAGTTTTATCATTGTAGTGTAATGGTTAGCATACAAGGCTTATGTATCATAAGTAGTGAAATCTACTCTCACTAAGTGTCTCATATTTTGTGGTTTAATCTATATTACACAAAACAGATATATGGGCTTACCTATATACATATATACACTACCGGCCATAATTATTAGGCCACCCCAGTTTTTTTTAAAAGAAATAATGTATTTCATACTATTTTTAAGTGAATAATTGTAAATGTAAATAGAATGGTTCTTATTATTATTACTTTGCAAAATTTTACAAGGCATAGAAGCAAAGATGAACTCATCCGAATCACGCTAAATGTTTTTCATTCTTTCATTGATGAAACTGTAATATAGGCAATTATTAAATATTTATAAATTCATTTGATGCACATGTTATTGTGCAGTATTAACAAAAGAACTATTCTATTTTCATTTACAATTATTCACTTGTCAATAAATACTAAAAAATAATATGAAATACATAATCTTTTTTAAAACACCTGGGTGGACTAATAATTATGGTCGGTAGTGTATATATGATAAATTTACTACCAGGTAGTCTTCCTTTCTAAGAGATTGCCATGCCATGATTTTACAATTGTTTACTCTTAGGTTTGAAAGGAGAATGGGAGAAAATATCTGTTAATGAATGCAAGACATTAATTCGCTCATAAAGCAAAAGATGTCAAGCTGTTATTGAAAAGTAAAGGTTTACACCTCAAGTACTAATGAATTATGAATGTTATTTTCATTTGGATATGATGTATCCCTTATAATAGTATGATTTTGTTAATCATTCTGATGTTTTTGATCATTTATTTTTTTAGAATGTTATATAATTATTCTTATAACTTTATCAAAATGTTTATTGAGCTTTATATTTTGGAATTATATAATTTACCTTTATATCCTTAATTTTTCTTGATGAAATTTTCTATGAAGCTTTAAAATAAAAAGTTATTTCATATTTAAACTTTTTCTTAACATCATTCTAATCTTTATGCTCGCTAATGTATATATGTGTGTGTGTGTGTGTGTGTGTGTGTGAGAGAGAGAGAGAGTGTGTTTAAATGTGTCCATATACTTATATATATATATATATAAGTGTGTGTGTGTATATATATATATATATATATATATATAAATAAACAAACACACACACATATATATATATATATACATTATTAATACAAGTAATAGGTTTGTCACTTAGCTGACTGATGTTATCTTCATCTCCACTCCAGAGTTTTATGAATCCATCCACTCATTACAGTTATTTGCAATTGACTGCTTATACTTCTCAATTTTTCTTTCTTACATGCACTTATCATTAGTGTAAGGTTTTCTTTTCTTCACGTATATATGCCTTTGTGCACATGCACATATCTGCACAGATGTGTAGAATGTTGTGATTATTTGTCCTTTTTGGGTTTTTTTTTTACTGTACACTCCCTTCTTAAACTTTTCTTTTTTTTATTTCTTTTCCCTCTTAGATTAATACAAATATAAAATTTGTCACTTAGCTGATTGATATTGTATTCAATAACTCAGCTCTAGAGTTTCATAAACCAAACTGTTATATAATTATTCAATCTGGTTTTTAAGAGCAAGAAATAAAATAAAATGTTCATTTATCTTATCACTTTTCTAAGTTTAGCAGAGATTACATACACTCATCAGATGGACTTGAATTCCAGAAATCATATTTTTCTTTCATAACAAATCGACAACACATTACAACACATTCATATATACGTGTGTGGGTGTGTAGTGTCTCTAATACAAATAAATATCAATTTAGGAAATCAGAGGCATTTTCTGGTAAGGTAGACTAATTGTATCTAGATTTTTTTAAAAACTGGTTCAAGGTAGACAACTCAAGTTATATTTTGTGTAGTGTTCAAGATCAAAATTAGGTCAACTGGACACTTATTGTGAAACAATGGTAGGCACATTAGTTCAGTATTACATTGCAACTAAATTCAAGCTCCCTTGCATACACCACTGTACCAAACTAAGTTTATTACATACTTATCAGAGGAGTTCATCATGCTTCTGTTTTATGTAATTCATAAAATACAGAGAAAACTATTTTTTGTAGATATCAGATACAATAGACAAATTATACATGTTGGTATAAATCTATTCAGCTATTATATGAAATTATGCTTCAGCTTTAAAAATATTTATTCACTTATCACTAATTTGTCTATGTATAAACTTATATTTTCTTATGTAGCAGCAAGTCATTTTCTGTATTGTGGTATAACCTGTTTTTTTTTTTCCATTGCAACTTGATATGCAAGAAATACTAAATAGAAATATCAGAGAATTTGCTTGTGTTGGGTCTGTGAAATTTTTCTATTTATCAATAGCAAAATATCAATACAATGAGTGCTAGTATATACAGTTTTTATTATTGTACCAAGTACACAATCATCAAAAAATATAATAATCTAGAGAAATTTAAGGTGAGGTCAATGTATCTAATAGGAGGTTTTTAGAAAAAAATTTAAATAATAGGATAGGTTGTCAGGAGAGTGATTGGACCTTCATATGTCTATTTAACTTCTTAGTGGTAATCCTTTTAAGTAATCTATTTGAGATTAAGGATGGAATTCTTAGGAAAGTATGCATCATTTATTCCTAACGCTCCAGTTATAGGCTCTTGCCCAACTTGAGAATGTTTGTCTATAAATAATAATTCTAACAATTCACACATTGGTTTTACAACCACCAAAACATCCCAGTGTTTAATGTGCCATTTACCAGATTGTATTTCAATTAAATCATCTTATCAATAACACTATGAGCTATACCACATAAATTATACAAAAACAAATACAACTACTAGAAGCATTAACTTATTGACTGCCAACCAAGAGTTTGCTCATGGTTAGCAATTTTTATTATGATGCCAACTACGAGTTATCTCATGCTGATTATAAGTTATCTTGTGCTTGGCATTTTCTGATACATTTTCATCTGTATGTACCAGCAAGTTTATTTGCAGTGATATTTTTAGTGTGAAAACCATGCTAAGACTTCAGTTAAAGTGTTGTAAAGGAATGTCCCACACTCCCTATTGGCTATGTGGACTGACTATATTAATAGCCATATATAGTGAGACAGGAGATACCTGTGACTTGCTTTGTCAAAATCTACCACCAGATTCCATGTCTTGCTGTAGTGTATTCTCTTCACAATAAACCTTTCTTCTTTCATCTACACATGTGTTGCTGGTCTTTCTTGCTTTGAGTTGAAATTGAATCTCTTGTCACCACTGTTGTATCCTTTAAAGTGGTTACAAACAGATATAAATCAACTCATAATTTTTTTTATTGCCTAAGTTGGCTATTATAAGATTGGCAGTTGGAGTCAGATTTCATAATTAACCTCTAGCAATCAATATGCAAAAAACATAAAAAAAATCAAACACACCTTACAAAAAATTATCAAAGTTAGGAACAAAAATACTAAATCTATTTCAAAAATATTAAAAACAAATAAGATGACACAAAGTATAAGTAACACATGAAAATGCAAACAATAAGTGAAAATAAAATACCTACAACTTAGCACAAAAAATAAAAATCTTTCATAATGGCGAACAATAACTAAAAGTACTCAGACACTGGACAATTTATCTCCAACTATGTACTCCCAAATGAAGAAAATGATCTGAAATGTAGGATAATATAAAACAATCTCTAAGAAAGAATTTCCAATGATGTTTGGCCAAACACACATACATATATATAAATTGTTAAAATTATAATACCGACCATTTCAAATGTTTGGCACAATGCCCACAATCATAAATCATTTCATTTGACAATCAATTATTGTAGCCTTTTGCTAAACATTCAGAATACTACATTGTCTCTAAGATTTGTGGCCTTGTTTCAAACATGTAGACTGGTAAATGCATGCTAATAAACTATAAAGGTAAAGAGAAAATACAAAAATAATACCAAATATAAAATGTTAAAATAAATAAATGAACACACACACTCTTCAAGAGAGTTGATAGTAATTTGAATTTATTATGAGAAATTCTAGTTTACTTAAAAAAGTGCTATTTTATGAGATATTAAGATAGATAATAATGCAACATTTGAGGTGAATTATATGTCTAGCCAAGTATTTCTGTTTTGGGTAGGAATGTGGACAAAAGTCTGAGTAAATTATTAATCTAGTAAATATTTCTATTGCTAGCTTATTACATATTAGATATATCTGACATTTCTTGATATTTGTTAGTTATATTTATATTATTGTAATATTTTACATCATGATTGGCTTTATATAAGTATAAATACAGTTTATATTTCTGGAGTTCAGTAAGTAAATAAATACATAAAAATGAATAAAATGAAGGAATTATAATTTTTTAAAATCCAGTTTTACATAAAGCAAATATTTGTTAATACATGTTTGTTTATAATTTTCCATTTAATGCTAGTAGAAATAATTTTTTTGTTTCCATATATTTTAGAAGTGTTGTACTACTAACCTATCTTTTTTTCTCTCAAAAGACATTTTATGTTTATAATACCTTTCTTTTATAGATTTTTCTGTTGCTTCTATATACATTTTTTCTTCTGTATTAATGTTGTATTTCATCATAGTTTTATATATTACTAGCTGTATAGCCCGGCATTGCTCGGGTGTAATGAAACCATTAAAACTAATTCATGGTCCTGGAGCTCAGACTCTTTGGATGTTGGCATGAAAGACTAAAAAGCAACAGTTGTTTCCAGTTAAAGTGAAACCATAGATTGAAAGAAAAATAAATGGATGTAAGTTAAATTTTGATTTCCTGGTATCGATAGCAAATAAGTTTTTTTTGCGTAAACTGAATCTTGAAGGCTAAATAAGTCCTCTGAGTAAATGGTATCATGGCTGAGACTAAGAAGTACAATTATACCTACTTGAAGCAAAAACTAAAATAAAAGGGCTGAAAAAAATACAGACATACAGGCAGATAAACAGACACACACACGCAAACATCTTGCCTTTTATATATATATATATATATATATATATATATATATATATAAAAATAATCGATTTTCTGCACTATTGTAAGAACTGCAATCTTGAAACTTCTGAATATCGTTTCTTATGTCTTAGTCTATGAGTGTATCAAATTTGATTAAAATCAGACCACTCCTTCTATAACCCGATTTTTTCGATTATCGATATTTATCGGGGGGGTACATCAACACAAAACCTAGCTAAGAACACTCACAGACACTTATAGTATAACTGTAAATTTTCAAGAAAATCAGTTCAGCTGTTTCAGAGTCTATAGGTAACGGACACACAAAGTTCCATTTATAAATAAGTTTAGATTTAGATATTATTGATAAAAATTTTCAATGGGTATTTTCTGTTATTTCAACAAATGAAAGAAGTGGTATTGTTATTACTAATACAGCTGCTATTATTGATATTATTATTGTTTATATTATCAACATTAATTTTTTTTTTCATGTTTTCAATGCAATTGCTGATTTTAAAATTCTCTACTAATAATTTGATAACTTAGATTGAGGATATATATATATATATATATATATATAATCAATGTGTCTTTCAGTGTCTTAGTACTCATCTATAGTTCATCATATATTAACAATACAGGTGACCTAGCTATCACTGCATATACCATTACCAATATCGTGGTTCTTCTACATCATTGTTAACAATGTTGGACAATATGAACAGAGTAAACATGCTTTAACAATTAAGTCTCAATACAAAATGTCTCAGGTGAATCAATAAAATCTGTCCAATCTTTTGCATACCTAGGAACTGAAATAATTTCTACTGAAAAGGCTATGAAAATTCATGTACCGAGAGCCTGGGTTGCCTTAAAATGGATTTAATCTGGAAATCAGGTCTACCAGAAAATCTCAAGTGGAGATTCTTTTGCACTACTGTAAAGTCAGTTTTAATGTATGGTACCACTGCTTAGACATTAACTGAAATTCTTGAGTCTAAGCTTGATGGAACCTACACTCAAATAATGAGTTATACTTAACATCTCTTGGAGACAATATCCAACTAAATCACAGCTCTGTGGACCCATCCATGATATGTTTACAATCTTAAGTGAACATACAATGTGCTTTGCAGGACACTGATGATAAGCAAAACAAGAACATGTAAGCAAACTACTGCTCCAAACATCTAGCTTTGGTGCTAGATGGGCTGGTTCCTCAGCAATCACTTACACTGACCAACTATGTTATTACACGAAATGCCCCCCTAATGACCTTGATGCAAGACCATAATAGTTGGCATGATAGAGGTCCTAGGTAGCTTGATTGAATATTATAAAATAAAAAATTTGCAGTATTTAAACTGGTTACAATGCACAATTTACCAAAATAGAACATCTGGAATTTAATAAACATTAATACAATTTAACCCAGTGACGAAAATAAAGAGTTAAGTTTTAAATTTCAATCACCTAAGAAGGCCAGAGCATACAACAACTGAAACATTGTGAATATAACAACAAAGATGAGGACAACAATTTGTACAATGTAAATAAAGCAAATAAATAGAATACTTTATGTCAGAAATATCGACAAATATATACCGAAGTCTGTGATGAAATAATATTATTTGTTAGTAGATAAAAGTTTAAAAAAGAACAAGCTCAAGAAAGTTTTTTAAAATTTTAAAAATCTAAATCTATTTTCTCATATTTATTTATATTTTATAAGAGTGTTTCATTTCAAAAGTCACCTCCTGAATAAAAGAGGAAAAGTTTACACATGTAAGCATGTCAAGTTGAACCTTCAGAAAAAAAATATGTTGTGGGAGTAAATAAACAACAAACATTGAAATGTGGCAGAATCAACTATGTTTGTTTACTATTAAATATTGATTACTAACAACTATGTTGATTACTACCAAAAGGTACAACCTCTTTATTAAATCTTTATTACCTAGCCCCATAGACGTTGATTATATTGTTTAATAAAACAATAGAATATGTACCAAATATAACATTTATATTAATTTTTTTCTTCTAATTCAGCGTATCCCTCCTTTAGTTTCTTAGTACGTATGATAGGCCCTGTGAATAATTTATAAAAAAGAGACTATTCTGTTTTGATAGCGTGGAAAGATGAGAAAGACATGTCAGAGATACTACATGGTTTCAGGGAATGAAAGAAAAAAGAAAGGGAAGATAAGTGTTTAATGTCTGTTTCAGTGAAATGGAAAAAGTTGCCAATTTAAAATCTGTTCATTTGTATCCCATGATTTATGATTGTTACTGAAATATTTTGTTAAAGTTGTTAAGCTCAAATATTTAACGGATAAAAGACAATATTTGACTTCAGTGATAATATAAAAAACAAAATGAGAAACAAAAATCTTTAAAATAAAATTCCAATTACAATAAATAAAATAAAATCATCTGCTGAATTATTTTTTTAATTATTAAGAGAAATGTTCATAAGACAGAGATTTAGCTAAAAAAAAAAAAAAAAAGAAGGGACATAAAAAACTTAATATCTTTTACTAATATCTCATGAATAATGAATGATTTTGTTTTTGATCACAGAAGAAAAGACACTACTTGATTTCAGTGAGAAAATGAAAAAAAAGAAAGTAAGAAAACATGCCATGAGCTCAAGAATTAAGATTCATCAGAAAATGAAAATAGGAGAAACATGAAATTTACTATGACTTTCTCACACAATGTTCACTGCATCATTCTCCTTCCTCCCAATACTACACTGAGCACAGACAGGGCCTCCGCCATATAGCGGAGACCCTGGCACAGACATTAAAGGACTTAACCTTATTGAAGATCAGTGAACTTCCTAGCTCACCTATACACACCTTTCAACAAAGAAAGATTAACCTTCATAAGACATTCCTAAGCCAATTTTATTTTACTTAATTGTTTGTAATCTATGGCAATATAATTAATTTTATTTCAAATTTCGTCTTATATCTCCTCTTGCTAATAAGGCCTGTGTTTTTTGCTACCATTTTCCCAAATAATCCCCCTTTCTTTTATTGTTTAACCTCAATATAAAATTGTGACAGATGGACAGACACACACAGCTCTTATTATAGCATAAATTATCAAAACAATTGCTATTAAGCAATTGTGTGTTTAGAATGAAACAATAACATAAACAAACCTAGTAAACACCAGGTTCACAAATGTAAACAAACTTAGTTCAATGAGGTCCTAAAGTCATGGTTACCCTCCACCCCCGAGTAAATTACCCCAGTGGGGTAATGAGCCCATATTTTGGGTGTAATAGATGTTTGGTTTGGGAAGAGGCAATCAGCTTATAATTTCACTGTGTCCTTGGAATGAAGATCAAGAAACGTAGCAGACTCGACGTGACAAATGACTCCCGAAAAGTCCTTTCAGTTACAAAGCCAAGAATAAATAAACTGGCACTGGCACAGGCAATACAAGCTCAACACTCAAATTAAGAATCACGGCTAGGTTACAGCTACTATACCTCAGATTATTATAGATTGGTACTATTGTATTGAATAATTTCCATTAACTTTATCTGCTTTTGATGTATGAAAATATAATTACTTCTTTTCCTCTATTACAGGTAGTTATTCATTGGGGTAATGGATAATAGTGAAATTGTATTTTGGGGTAATCGCAGCAAAAAGGTTGGGAACCTATGTTTTAAAGGATGAAAGACGCCACAGAACTTTTCCCACTGTCATACGTCTTTCTTACTTTATATATATATATATATATATATATAATCCACATGTAACCATAGAATATTTTAATTTTTAATTTTGTTATTAAAAAAGCAGTAAATTAACTTTATAAGATTTAATTCCCATGAACATTAAGTGAACCTAAATTCAAATCTATTAAGCTGTCAGTTTGAAATATGCACCTGATGATTGCATAATGCATGAAACTCCGAGTTGTGCCATAGACATAGGATAATATGTAGATATATAATTTTTCATTTTTCCTTATTGACAAAGGAAACATAGTTCATTTATCATCATTATTAGCTACCTGTTGAGACATTGTTCTTTCAATGTTGAAAAAAAATGTACAATTTTATAGTAGATTGTAGTTTGTACATGTTCTAAAGTATAATTTATAATAAATATTCATTGCTCTATTTTTATACTGAGCACCATTTTAAATTAATGTTTTGAATGTTGCAAATATTTTCTTCAATCCTTATTCATTTGGATATACACACACACAGATCAAAAATAATCATGCAACATCCTATAAACAATGCTGATTTTGAACTGAGTAAGGTATGCATATATTAGTGTTTTTCATATATTCTAATAAAGTTTTCAAAGTTTAGGGTCTTCTAGTTGGTGATCTATATGAACCATAGAAAGTCATTTACTTGCAGAACTTCCATTTACACCACAATACCATTGTGCACATTTTCAGAGGTGTTGTGAATGACTCACTAGTTCTACCTTTATGTAAGCATGATGTAGACCTGTGGAACAATACCTGCCAGGAGATATTTACTCATTATACACAGATCGAACCCCTGGCATCATTGTGTAGGATGTCATAAGCTACATCTTTTGATGCTTGCAGAAAGAACTGCACCATTTATATCAAGAACATTATTCAACCCATTCTTCTGCCTTTCCCACAACAAGAAAGGAATGTACTGTTCCAGCAGAATAATGCCTACCCACATGATGTCTGTACTACTTAACTGTCTCTCATTGAACATGAAGAGATGATACCTGATTAATTCAGTTTATCAATCTACAACTTTTTCTGTATTGCACTACAAGAGGTCCTAGAATAAAATATCTCAAGATGGTATTCACAATCTGTATGATCATATGCATATGAGAATACAGGCTAGTTTTAATACCTAGGGTCTTAATGTTGGAGTCTGAGTACTGTTGATTCACTCCTTACTTTTAAACTGATCTGTACATGTAACCATTTACTGTAAAGCAGCTATATTGATATCTAATTCTTCCTCTACATATATGCATTTAATCATGAGTAAATTGAAACATATTCAAGATGTTAGAATTCTTGGAGTAAAAAAATCCTACCTGTACCATACCTTTGTATTATAGAATAATTTATAAGAATTGGTGCTTTTTACCAGAGCTATTCAAGTTAAAATCCTGATGTTTAACTTTTTCAAGGCTACAAAAATATTACTAAATAAAAAAAGATTATTCACTTTAATTTCAATAATAAAGATTTATTAATGTAATTTAGTATTTTAAAAAGACAATTCTTATTTGTATTCTTAACAATATTGATATTTGTGGTATCTCAGTCAGCAAAAATATGCATCATTCAAATACATTTAACTTTGTCGTTGAAGAATATTGATTTAGTCAGACTCTGAATTACAATGAAGTTAGTTTCATATTAAAATTACAGAAATTTTATATTCAACTTTCTGAAGTCAAGTCAAACTATTGCAGAGCAAATAATTTTTATTGATATCTGTTTACATGGCAGTAAAAAAAAATCTTAAAAATTCATTTCTCTAAAGTACTCAACATTTATTTTCTAATTCTAAAAAATTAAGAACTGTCCTTTTAAAAACAGTTTTTTTTTCTTGTTTATTTCATCTCTTACTGTCGTGGTTGTACATACATTAATAAAAATAATCTTCCAATGAAATGCTTTATAAATCTTAGACTCAGCCATTTTATACTATAGAATGGAGACGAGAAAGTCAGCTGACTGTGATAATTATAGTTTGGGGAATGTGGGGAATTTCTTTTGAATTGTGTAGCATTTATTCACTATTAATTAAGCTTATCTTAGACTAAAACAAAGAATGATTTTATTAAACCAGAAAATTGGTCTGTGAGATGACCTTGCTAATCACTGCACTATGGTAGATGCATTTTAGCATTTTACTTTCAATTCTCAGTTAACTATTGCATTTATTCTTCTATATATCATGTATCTTCAGGACATAAGTGAACATGGCTCTCCTCAACTTCTGTCTTTTGTAGCTCTTAGCAATTTTTATCTTGTTGTAATTTCTTCTACCCCCTGTTCTGCCAACTATTTATACAAGCTTGTTAGGAAAGTTGTTAGTTGCTTCCCCTGTCCCTCTTGCGTTCATTATCGCTCATGATGTACCTGTGGGGAAAATTGTGAAAATAGCTTACTTCGAAAACACCAACAAGTCTGTGCATCATGTAGAATCTAGTTACTCCATGATAAAAAGAACCAAAATGGTGGTGCCCATGTTTTATGCCAGGTGGTCTTGGACAGTTAACGTGAAATCTCGTTGTCTCATCTTTCACATGCAAATTATGGTCGGTCCTTGGCTGTATAAAGCAAGCCGCTTTTTGAGATGGAGAGACAGTTGTTGCTTCTTGCTGACTGTGCTTGGATTGTTAGAAGAAGACGAAGAAAGAGAAAAATATGCTACTGCCAACAACGACGCAGAAGAATATGATTAAAGAGATGACTCTCACCTGTTTATTTCCTCCATTTTTTTTGTCTTCTTTTTCGCATTACAAGCTATTTCAGCCATGGATAAGTTCGATCTAAAATTGATCCCAAAATTCGATGGCTCCCCCACAGGCTTGACTGTCGTCGAATGGTTTGAGAAGGCCGAACGTGCTTGCAGGTTGTCTAAAATAAAAGAACCTGCATTGGTCATCCCACTAAGACTCACGAAGGGAGCTTATGCCGTATATCAACAACTTGGAGACGACGTGGACCTAGAAGAGATCAAAAGTGCCCTGTATACAGCCTTTAGAATAGACCCTTTCATCACTTGGAAACAGTTCATTGGGCGATGGCTCGAGCTGGGTGAGATGGTGGATGTCTACCTGGCTGATTTGCGAAGGCTGGTGGTGCCGTTTGACAGAGAAAAGGGCTGCATACTGGGATGTGCTTTCCTGGCAGGACTTCCCGACAACACCAGTCGGCTCCTATGAGCGTCTTCAAGATTGGACACACTGGGAATCGACAAATTGCTAGCCAGGGCCTGAAACATCCTAAAAGATATGGAACAGGTTGCGGCAGCCGTGAAAGCGCCTGACACACCGCAGGAGGACCCAAAATGCTACAAGTGTTTTGGACCAAACCATTTCTCTAGAGACTGCTGGAGCCGAAGTGACACAGGAGGCATGACTACACTGCTATCGCTGCAACGAGTTAGGCCATATAGCACAGGATTGTTCGAGAAACGAGTCCGAGGACAAGGTGTCAGTCAGTAAATGCGACATTGTTTGTTGTCATGATGGTTGAGTGTAAACAGTGCTTGGCACTCGTTGACACTGGATGTTCCCAACTGATCGTCAGCGTGGATCGATGTGTGACATGAAGCAGTCAACAAATCAAGATTCGGACGATTGACAGAGTGTTGGGAGCCTGTCGTGTTTTCGGGATTGTGTCAATCCTCACAGATAGAGGGGGCTATGCCAAGATCGATGTTTTGGTGACTTGTTGGAGGCCCCTCGGTTACAACCTACTGCTTGGGATTGACACGATCCGAGTGTTAAGAGGCATGATAATCACACCAGCCAGAGATTTGGAACTGGGTAAAGAAAGGAAGGTGTGTGCAGCCCTTTGCATTAGTGAGCCGGACTTCAACATCTCCTTCAATTCCAACGAGAGGGTGTGGACTGCCAGTTGGAAATGGGCCCAAGAAAACCTACCAGTTCAGCTTCACAACAAGGTTGCAGAGTACAAAGTGCCTGACGGAATCAGAGTAAAATACGATAAAGAGCCTCGACAGTGGACTGCAAACGGCTGGTTGATTCTGTACCTCTAGGAAAGACTGGGACCCCCAAAGGGTTTGATTCCCTTGATGGCAGTTGTACAGGAGCAGAAGCAGAAGGTATGTCTGGTACTAGATTACCGCGAATTGAACAACTTCATGGACGCTTTCACTGCCAATGCAGAAGTGTGCACACAGAAGCTGAGAGCATGGCAGTGGCAAGAAGTCAATGTGTCGCTTCTGGATCTGTGAAATGTATATCTTCACATTCATGTTGATGAATCATATCAAATGGTTATTTTCAAGGGCCAATGCTTCTGTCTCACACGGCTAGGATTTGGGCTAAATGTGGCGCCACTCATTATGAAATCCATCATAGACACCATCACATCGCAAGACTGCACAATTGAAAGTGCCACATCAGCATACATTTTCATTAATGAAAGTTTGGTCTTTGTGTCGCGTGTACGACAACACTTTTCAGATTAGGGTTTGGTGGGCAAGGATCCGGTGTGACTGAGAGATGGAGCAAAAGTTCTTGGCTTGCAAGTCTGGGAAGAGAATGGCACCCTCTGATGGAAACGAGGAAGTCAGATTCTGGAGATCCCCAAAATGTTGACCTGTCGGTGCGTATTTTTGCTGTGTGGGAAACTTTTTGGACATTTCCCCGTGTGCGGATGGCTCAGGGTGGCAATTGCAATTGTCAAGTGCCTGGCAACCACAGCAACCAATGGATGAGATGATAAAATCAAAGATCCCTCTCTCTGTTACATACTAGCGGAGATGCTGAGTAGAGTACAGGAACTGGACCCTGTTGAAGGAGACTGGTGCATAGGTGGTGACAAGATCACATTTTGCGTGGATGCAAGTTCCATGGCAACAGAAGTGGCATTGGAAACAAAAGGAAATGTCGTCATCAAAGATGCATGTTGACTGCGTCTGGCTAATGATGCCAGGCATATTAATTTAGCTGAACTCAATGTGGAGCTTAAAGGAGTCAGTCTGGCTCTCCAGTAGGAGGTGACAACGTTGTACTTAGTTACTGATTTGGTGTGCGCGCACCGGTGGATTTCTGACACCTTGACCAGGAAGGCACGGGTGAACACAAGGGCAACTGGCAAGATGCTGGTTAGGTGACGGCTGGGCACTATGCGATCGCTGGTGGAAGAATATGGGTTGACCATAGATGTGACGCTTGTGCAGTCCTGTCAGAACTGTGTGGATTGCCTCAACAGAGTACTGTGCTGGTGACTGGATCTGCTCAAGAAAGGAGAATCAGAGCTTAAGAGTTGCACACTGGTAGGGAGATGACTGGACAAGGACCAAGTGGCCAATATTCATTGCCAAAGTGGACATTTGGGCATGAAACGGACTCTCTACTTTGCCAGATCAGTCGATCTGCAGGTGTCCAGAGAAAGCATTAAATCCATTGTGAAAGCCTGCACAACCTGTCAGTTGATCAATCCGACACCTCTTCACTGGGAAAAAGGAGAGCTGAGCATGAAGAGCAACTGGAGCAGACTGGCGATGGACATAACCCACCACAATAGTGAAAATTTTCTAACACTTATTGATTGCAGTCCCTCTAGGTTTGCAGTATGGCAGCCGCTGTGCCGACAAGATAGGAGCACCATCATTCGACTGTTGGAGAATGTCTTTCTGGAGTGAGGCTCATCTATGGAAATACTGACCAATAACAACACTGCATTCACCAGTAAAGACTTTAAAAAATTTGCAGACAATTGGGACGTGCATCTGTGGGTCCAATGTGCTTACTCGCCGAGTGGAAGCAGCATCGTAGAGCAAAGCCACAGAACTGTCAAAACCATTGCAGCCAGGAAGGGCTGTACTGTATCAGAGGCGGTCTACTGGTATAACGTCGCCCCGAAAGATAATGTTTTACTATCCACAGTGCTGGCAGATCCACTGCACAGGTATCAAGTCTGAGTGAAAGGCATTGAAGCCAACCCGCTGCCTGAACTAGAAGTGATCGGAGGTAGATTGAAAATAGATGTCGTTTGGGTCAAAAACCCACGCGGCAAGTGTACGACAAAATACGGCACTGAACGTGTTACAGAGGTGATTAGCCTGCAATCAGTGCTGGTTGACAGAGTGCCTCGTCACATTAAAGATTTGCGGCCAGTAATGCAGCTGCTACTGTTACTGAGTGATGAAAGAGATTCAGAGTCTGAGAGTAGTGAGCGTTCGACTGCTTGGAGTTAGACCTGTTGGGCAGTGATTCTGATGTCAGCAGCCTCCCAGCAGACACAGTGTTTACTGACACTCAAACCACAGATGAAAGCATGCATGAGGATGAAGCTTGCGTTGTTTCCCTTCGGAGGAGTACCTGATGGCAACAGTTGCCAACTCCCTGCTCTGTTTGTAATCATGAGATCAGGGGAGAGTGTAGGGAAAATTGTGAAATTCACAAATTAATAACTTCAACAAGAACCATTTTACTAGTTCTTGGTAAAGTGTTATCATTTACTTATCTTTCTCACTTATAATTAACTCAAATGACACTTCCACTGTTTGACTAGTCAGTCTGTTGATCAGTTGGTCAACTACTTGGATTCAATCCAGTCATAAATCTTCAAATGTGATGAATGAATACAAAACTGGCCCATTTTAACCATATCACTATTTCTGATCAGTCTCATCCCAATTCTATATATTGTAAATGGCTATTGTAAATCCATTCCCCAGTACATATAACTATCAATTTGCACTTTATAACCTTACTGTACTACCTTGTCAAAATTCTCCCCCAACCCTTGGAAAAAAACAAACTAGATACCAAACAATTTTTAATCTATCCAAACTCTCTCTTCTATTTTCATTAGTCTGTTTTATTACAACTGCTACTTTTAGTTATCATTATGAACACTTGATAATCAACTAAGATTAGTGTGTATTATCAATCTTGTAACAACTATAAAATCAATGAGTCAGCATGATTTAGAGAAAAGCATAAGATTTTATTTTATTGATTTCAATGATTGATGAAAGATCAATAGACAGATCTTTTTTTTTGTCTGTTTGCATTGCTTAAAAACAAGAAATAAATCATAAATATATATTCTTGATATAATTTGGTTCAAATTTTTTTCAAATTTTCTGAAATTCACTGCTTTAACAAAATTCTGTCAACAAATTCAAGATTTTTAGAGGCAAATAATTAATCATTAAGTAAAAAAGAAAATTCAATTTATAGAATTAATTAAAAAAATAGTGTTGTATATGAAATAGTCATTAAGAAATAAATTAAATAAAATATCCTAAACTGAGCCTGTAATATGTGCGAAAGTTTCAATTAAAGAAAATATAAAATTTGTAAATCTTTAAATCAAAGAGCATTATTCAAAGTGCAAATATGAAGAATGCTTTCCCTTCTTTTTAATTAATGCCATTTATTTTCTCTCCAAGAAAGAAATTTTATTTTTTAAATTGTTATATACATACATATGAACATTAATGGATATGTCCCAATCCGTGTAAATATGTTGGACACTACTGTGAAGAGGGAATATTGTTGCCTAGCAGTTCATCAATAGTAGTGGTTATCTACTTCATGCAGCTGGCTAGTATTGTATTTTTTTAATATTATAAAGATTACTATTTTATTTTCCAACCTCTGCTTCAGTTATTTTTCATTCAATAACATTTTAAGGTTAAAACATAAATACAAACTGATAAGAAAAATGCAGAGGTCTTTCAATAAAAGAGAAAGAAGTGATATTTAGATAATCAAATTCATAAGGGAAATTTTTAGCACGAATAGAATGCAAATAATTTTAAAGAATAAATTAAAAAATACCTAAGTTATTATGTAATACTTCCAGATTATGTAAAAAAAATCTCAAAACACAAATAAAGATTAACTCTATTCATTCATAAACAAAGAAACCTTAAAGTAAAATATCAATGTAAGGTAAATCGTTTTTGAGAAATTTTCCAGAATTTATAGCTTATCTTAAATTCATATAATTAAAAAAATAAAAAATTTAAATGTTTTTAATTATCTCCCTTAGATAAATCAGCATTTTTATTGCGTTAATGATCATGGAAATTATATAAGTGGTTTAATTAGCAAAAATACATTGAACAATTAAAACAGTTATATAATTGCATTCTCATTTATTTCTGATTACATATTTTTCATACACCAGTATTTTTATAGATAATAAACATTCAGTTCTTATTTAATATAGGCACGGGCATAAGTAGTTAGCCCATTTCTTTTCTGACTAGGCGATTCAGGTTCAAACCTAACCATGGTTGATATATTTGTCAAGATAGCATCTTGATGTTATTGACTATAAGAGGCAATCCCAGTGGGAAATGCCTGAAAACTAAACCATGATTTGACCCAAGACATATAAGTGAAATTGGGAAGATGGAACAGTTCAGAAATTATCAATGGTTCTGCTAGCACAAAGTCACAAGTCATTGTGACCAAGGGTTTGAGTGTACTGGCCTTATTAAAAAATAAATCAGCTCATGCTCTCTCTCTCCCAGAAACTAACTATGGTTCACTCAGGTGTTTTATAGATTGAGTAAGCATCTGTAATAGGGTTTGGTTAGCTACCCTTAGCAGACAGGTATACTCAGAAACTAGCCAGCCATTTATTTAAAAACATTTTTCTATAAAAAATATGCTGTTGTATGCAAATAAACATACAGGCACACATAGGAAAGCCCACTGTTTTAGATATAGCTATAGATAGATATGCAGATAAACATTTATGCTGAGATGTGTGTGTGTTTGGCTGAAAAACATGTTTGTGCTTTATGTTTCAATGCATATTTGCTATAACTCACTATTAATGGTTATAATATCATGTCTCGACTGACTCTTTATTTAAAGCATCTTGCCTAGTTCATTTGTTTTACCAGAGGTTTCTTATTTACTCCACAACATCACACATTTTGAGATTTTTTTATTTTCTTAAATATCTTTATTTCTTAGTATTCACCTCCTCCTCTTTCTGACAAGTTTGCCAATGTGCTGAAATGTATATTTCATTCATTTTGGGTCAACCACTAGTTTTGTTGCACGTTTCCTTTTTCTGATATTCATATTTGTGTTCAACAAATTCTTGAGGTGTTGTTATGTCAAAGATATACAGAATTTGCATAGATTCTCTTTTTCTTGTAGTTCTTTAATAAACCTTTCCTTTAACTAATTTTTTTTTTTTTTTTAATCATTTCACCCCAAGCAAGGCATTCCACCACCACTATTGCGCTTGGGGCTACATAGGGGAAGGTAAATAGAAAGAGTGGTTAGATATAGGAAATGTCAGAAGGTGGGGTGATAGATAGTTGGGTGGGTGGGAAGAGTGTTTGAAAGAATGAAAGCGAGTTAGTTTGTTAGGAGGTGTCTATTGACCTTACATTTAAACTCCTGGAGATTGTAGCCATCGGGGAAGCAGTCATGTGGAAGGGAATTCCACAGTTGGGAAGTGCGAGAAAAGAAACTGTTGGAGTAGAAGTTGCGGTTGCATTTTATTAGTTTCACTGTAAAAGGGTGGGATCTAGTTGCTAGTCTCGTGCAAATTTGAACCAAGGGGTCACAGTGATCTAAGTTCATCGCAGCAGAAGCTGTGAAAGTATTTATAGAAGAGACACAGGGAAGCCACGTCGTGCCAGTGAGAGAGAGATTGCAGGCGGTCTGCTAAGTTGGTATCGATCACATTACAGACCCTCCTCTGTACCTTGTTGAGAAGCCCAAGGAGAATAGCAGGGGTACCCGACCAGATATGGCAACAGTATTCAATGCACAGGCGGATGGTAGATTTATAAATGTGCAGGATAGATTCAGACGGAAAAAACCTCCGGGCCCTGCACAGAGAACAGACTTTCATAGCAGCGGATTTAGCAATGGATTCGATATAGTCATTCCACTTGAGGTCCGCTGAAAGTGTGAGACCAAGGAGGCGTAGTGTTTTACTCTCTTGGAGGCAAGCCTGGTTCATGCTAATAGGAGGGAGGTGCGATTGTCTATGATGATTAATTGATAGTAGCTTCATTTTAGAAGCATTAAAATTTACGAGCCATTTCTTACCCCAGTCCACTACGGATTGGAGGTCCTTTCCAAACTCAGCTGCAAGGTTAGCTTTGTCGCCCACACCAGATTTTTGATCGCGGCGAGAATAAACTGTGGTGTCATCGGCGTACATACCTACTTGGGATCTTATGGTATCAGGGAGATCATTAATGTAGATCAGAAAGAGCGTAGGACCTAGAATAGAGCCTTGAGGGACACCCGCATTCGTATGGTAGTTCTGGGAGGCATGTCCGTTTAATACCACTTTCAATGTGCGGTTAGATAGGAATGACTGGATTAATTCAAACAATTGTCCAGCTATAACCATAGCTCCGCAATTTGCATAGAAGACCAGCATGCCAGACTGTCGAACGCTTTAGAGATATCCAAGGCAACGGTTCGGGCTTCACCATTCCTGTCGAGTGCCTGATATATGTACTCGGTGATGGTCGTTAGCATATCAGCAGTAGACCTGGTGAAGCGGAAACCATACTGCTTGTCCAAGAGGAGCCTGTGTGCTGTGAGATGCTGAACCACCTCAGTGTTGATAATGGCTTCGAACACTTTGCCAAAGATCGGAAGAAGGCTGATAGGTCAGTAATTTGCGAGGTCCGAGGGTTCTCCGGTGTTTTTAAATATAGGGACTACAGAGGAAGATTTCCAACAGGCAGGAAAGCAGGAAGCAGATAGGCAGAAGTTTTAGAGCTTAGAAAGTACAGAGGAAAGTTTGGGGGCACATTTCTTTAAGACTATGATTGGGATTCCATCCCCTCCGCTTGCTTTGTGAGGGTCAAGTTTTGAGATTATCTTAGAGACAAGCAGGGGTGTAATATGGACGTCATTCAGTTGAGCATCAGTTCTAGGTGGGAAGTTGGGTGTAGAAACTCCAGACGAGTCCAGTCTCGAATTATTCCAGAATCTGCGGGCAAAGCATTCAGCCTTGTCCGCTGGGGAGGTGAGGACCTCAAATTTGTTTATTAGTGGGGGTATTGTGGACTTGCTCTTGTTAAGTACTCTTTTACAGAGTTGCCAGTAGTCTTTGGTGCCGAACTTAGAGGATGCTATGCGTTGATTCATTCTGGCAGCAAATAACATCTTAGCTTCGTTAAGTATCTTTTTACACTTATTACGAGCTGAAGCGAAAAGATGTCTGTTTTGGTCTGACGTGTAGCTACGATAGAAATGATTCCGGTGGGCAATGGCGGCCAAGCAAGCGAGCGAGAACCATGGAGATGAATGAGATTTAAGCTGAAATTTCCTGGCAGGGATGAAAGCATCGATGCCAGCCTTAACCCAGGAGACCTCAGATGCACATTCTTTGATGGGAAAACTAAAAACGTTGTTCCATGGGACATCACAGAGGAAGTCTCGGAACGAATCCCAG
Source organism: Ascarosepion bandense (assembly GCA_037127315.1). NCBI lineage: Eukaryota > Metazoa > Mollusca > Cephalopoda > Sepiida > Sepiidae > Ascarosepion > Ascarosepion bandense. The sequence goes on along the minus strand of JBBBDQ010000547.1, from coordinate 4,949,895 downwards.
TTTGCTCTTTGGTAGCAGTAGGATATTTTACTTGTCTGGGTTTCTTGGGTTGGGTGGGAGTGGAATGAAATGTTGACGGAAACTACGGTGTGGTCAGAGTTACCGAGTGGGCAAAGTTGTCTGGTAGTGCAAGAGTCTGGGATGGAAGTGAAGCAGAGGTCTAGCAGTGAGTCCCTTCTGTTAGGGTTGTCGGAGAAATGTGTGGGGAAGTTCACCACTTGCGTAAGGGATTGGGTGATTGAAAAATTCATGGTGTGGACACCAGCAGGGTCAGTGACAGAGTTCTCCAGCCACTTGGTGTGGTGGACGTTAAAGTCACCAAACACGAATATATGGGCAGAGGGATGGGAAGAAATGGCTTTGTCAATATTGTCAGAGATACTGTCAAGTAACAAACAGTCAGGGGAGGAAGGGGAGTGGTAGAGAAAGAAGAGATAGCTCATCGAGCTTAGAAGTGAGAGGTGGAAGCACGTGAAAAAATGATCCAGGGATTCAAGGGATGTCACCCTAGCTAGGGGAAGGTGTTCGCTGACATATACACCAAGCCCATGCATATGAACATCGGAGTCCTTCCTGAAAAGGGGAAGGTAGCCAGGAACGTCAAACTCAAAAGAGGGGATAGAAGGGTTAAGGTTAGTTTCACATAGGGTCAAGATATCAGGTGAGTTAGTGTGAAGGAATGAATCAACACTGAGGAAGTTAGTGCGGATACCACGTATGTTAGTGTAAGAGATGCAGACTGGTTTGGGCGTTTTCAGACTAGCTGGTTTAGCTTTGCTATTATGTTTGCTTTTTTCCATAGTGATTCAGTTAAGGAGAGGTCTTAGAATAGAGTCAGTCGGTCACTTGTTTGCAGCATGTGAAGGATGGAGACTGGTGCGGCCTACAACATAATGTGGCCTCGGGGTTGCCCACCGAATGTTCGTGCAGGGACGCCCGTCCATGCGCGATAACACCTTTTATGTTTCTATTTTTTGCCTTTCACCATATAGATCATTTTTTCAATTCATTACTTTATTACACCATCTTCCCACATTCCTATCTTTATATATTCTGAAAAACATTTTTTCACCTATTTTGAGAAATTTTGTGACTTTTTTGTTATCCATACTTATTTATTTTTATCTGGTAATAACTTATCGAACACCGATTTAATTTTTTTCCCACATTTTTCTTTGACTTATATATATGCACATTCTTTTTCTTAAATTTCCTCCATAAAGCATCTCAGATTTAAGATTTTCTGACATTTGTTCGATATTTCTGGTAGCATTAATTTTTTATTCTGTTCCAGTTTCATTAGGATTCTAGCACATATTTCTGCATCTGTTTTTATTGTTAACCCTTGAACAAAAATTCATCCTTTAAAGATATCCAGAGTTAGTTTGTTTAATCTGAATTTGTCAGATTCATCACTTCCAATGAGTACTGAATAACAAACTTTTCTCGCTAAAAATTTTAGTCAGAATATTTACCATTTCTTTAAAACAAATTTCTCCTGGTTTTCTCAATAGTACAAAATTACTGTATTCTTCATGTTCTACTGGTGCCAAGTTTCTTAACAAAAGTCTTGTTTTTTTTCCTCATATTCTCAGTTGTTGCATTCCATTCTGTAAATCTGCTTGTATCTTCTAAAATAAGAAAAGGTAATTTCATCATCTAAATTGTATGTGAATTCAGCTATGGCGTTTGCCACTGTATCTGGAGTGAAAGAATTGGAGAATTTTCAGTTTTCTTCTGAATTAATTCAATTAACTTCTGTTGTTGTTTCTGGAGTTCCAAAAACTGTTGCTGCTGTTGTATTTTTACTACTTTGGCTAATAATTCTTCCATATTCAAGAATTTCTTTCGTTTTTCTTTCCCACAGCAAAGAGAAAAATAAATTACACCAACGTGGTTCTAATTTTTTCTTGCCACTTTATTATATATGCCACAACAAAAAAGGTATTTTTTCCTACTCCATATAAGTTTCAATTCATCATTGCCACTGTTATAATTCAGTATTAAAGCTTATAATATTATGTCTCGACTGACTATTTGTACTCTTATGAACACTGTCAGAACTCACTCAGAACTTTGAGTTTTTATTTAAGGCATTTTGCCTAGTTTATTTGTGTTAATGAGGGTGTCTAATTTACTCCACAACAATATGCGAAGATTGTTAATATAAATTAAAATTAACAAACACATAAACATATACACAGAGTGCAATGATTAAATTGTTGCCATGGTGATTATGAAGATATGGCAGCTTGAAAAACTCACTCTGATCATTCTGATAAGAAAAAAAAAACACCCAAATTTGTTGGTGAGGGCCTCAGACTCAACATGGAGACCTACATCAAATGCTTTGACAAGGTAGTGCTTCTCTGGGTGAAGTGGGTAGCTGTGTGAAAACCTAATGTCTGGCAACAAGACTTTACAGCATGCCGCACAAACAGGAGAACCCAGTCATGACTGTCAGACAATTTCTGTGACCACATCACCCCTTACATCTGGTCACTTAACCCCCCAGACTGTAACCCCCTTGATTATTATGTGTGCAGTGCAGTTAAGTGAGAGACCAACAAAATTCATTATGACACAAAAGATAAACTGAAGGCAAAGATTATTGCAGTATTCACCAACTTAATCAAGGATGCCATCCAGAAGAGACGCAGGTGATTTTGGAGTTGTTTGAAAGCTGTGGTTGAAATCAGTGACAATTTTATTGAATAAATTTACTCTTTCGTATTCAATATATTTTTGTGAAATTTTGGTAAATATGTTAAAATGAGATGTTTGTATTATTTTCATTTTTGCATAATTTATATGACAATTTATCCATCGCACGCTATACATGGAACTATTACAAATGGGGATGTGCCTCTGAGCAATTAAATGTGAAATTGAAAAAAAAGAAAGAAAAAGTCTTATTTACAAGTAGCAGATGTGGCAGAGTGTGTTAAATACAATCAAAGTGCAGTAGTTGTATGATATTTTGATTAGACAGGTTATTATAACAGAGCTGCTTGAATGAAGCCACTTCTTAAATCAGTTAAAACTCAGCAGAGAAAACAGTGGGAAACTGAGATAGTGGACACACACTTGTTATATTTTCAAATGAATCCCTCAGTTACACAATGTTCAACAGTAAACAAGCTGGGGATTGAAGATTATAAATTTTGTTTAAGTTACCTGTGGCCCACTATCAAACATGTCAGATTTTTTTTATGGCATGAGGAAGAACTTGAAGCATGGGACTTTCAAAGCTTTTGAGTATCTGAAAAATATCAATTCAAAAAGATAAACATTTTTATTTTTACTGTTTACCCAATAGAAGGCCCAGAAGACAGTCAAGGTAGAGGGTAACTGAGTGAGGTGGTCATATGGATGTCAGAGAAGGAAGTAAGTGTAGATTATAAGAATATGTAGGATAGATAAACTTAGACTTGGAGTTATGATGGTAGTGACCAGGGAAACATTTTCACAAAAAGTAGTGGTTCTCAGGAAGAAAATGAGTAGAGCTTTCCTCTTACATAAAGGGAATTAGGGTGATTCAACCTTGTGTATGTGGTATGGTCGGTCCTAGCTGTAAATGTCTGAATTGATAGGGCTAAGGAATGAATGTAACTCATCTGAGCACTTAGTATGGAAATAGTGATTGAATTCTGATAAGCTTGTGATGCTTTATTTGTGGGGAAAGAGGCTGTAGTGTTGAAAATAATTATTCATCCATAAGGCCACATAAGCACTTTTGAACTATCAAGGGTGAGGAAGTAAGAATTGGGCAGCTGCAACCCATATAGCAGTAATACTTCAATTCTAGCCTGATTTTACTATTATAGAGATAGTGCATAGCAGAAGTCAGGTATTTTTTGGAGCAGCACAAGAAATCAACCAATTTTCCAGCATTCTTAGCAATGGATCTTGGGTGAACTTTTGTTCTAATAGACATTCAAGGGAAAGAATCTCATTAAAATTTAAGGTTTACTCAGTGTTGATAGAATGTTAATAGATTTGTTTTGGTGATATTGAATATTACAAACCAGTTTTTAACTCATTCAGCTGTTCAAACTAGACCAGAGGAGAAATCAGCTGTTAAGATTTTCAGAGGTGCATCCATAAACTGTTGTGCCATCTGCATAGTTATTTACTAATGATTTGAAAATGTTCCTGGACAGATAACTAAGAAAACAGAAAGAAGGTTGGACTGAAGAGAGAGTCTTGGAAATACCTGTATTGATCTCATAGAAGCTTCATGGACTTACACAATAGGAAGGACTTAATATTTGAAAAGACTCTTCCAGATGTGTGTTGTGGTGCAGTGGATATCGGCTTGGAACGAGAAATCGGGGAGCTGAGTTCAAATTCCAGTTGAATTCCTTGCATTCACTTACATGCAAATACCCTTGGGAAAGGTATTAATCTGTCTCTTCCTTCCAGTTATGAGTTAAATAACAGGACAGATTGGGTTCTCTAGCCTTGGCTGGCAACCAGTCTACCGCAGAAAGCAATGGCAACCTACTGCGGGATAATCTTCTGCCCAGTCAGTCATGTCTCTTTCGAGACATGATCGCCCAAGCGCGTTTCACATATGGCACTTAACTGACTGATTCCCAGAGATTCCATAGTTGGAGACTTTGTATAGTAACTTGCTATGCCATACTTTGTCAAAGGCCCTTGAAATATCTAAAGGTGATTTTATTATCAAGTGCTTTGCTGATTCATTTTGTAATTACAGAACATCAGTAGCTGAGATTGCTACCAAATTCAGTGATGAAACAAAACATTTTCCCCATGATGTTTGGAGGTCCATATCAACCAGTAAAAAAGAATTAGGAATAACAGGGTAAAAAAAAGTTACTCTTGTAACTAAATCAGCCATATGATATGAATTCTACTGAATATGCTCGAACAATTTAGGGTTGTAAAATAAAATTTCAAGAAAAGCTATAACAATTTGTATTATGATTAGAATACAGCCCAATTGGATATATAATAAAAGACAGCAGATCTGATAAATTTGACACCTGAAAAAGTGAAAACTTTAAAATTTGATAATAGCAAATCAACCAAATTTTAATTTATATAATGTTTTGAATTGCTTATAATGTTGAATAAAGGCTCATATTAAAAAATGAGTGCGTTTTTACTTTTTTGATATCTCTTTACTGGGAATTTTAGATTATAGACATGCAAATTGAAGTGCCTGTGTACACTATGTAAGAAATCAAGACTTTGATTGCAGTTGGTTATAATGACAGTAGAACAAATCCTTTATACTGTAATTCATTTGCCTTTGGCTGGGATTTATATTTTAATCCAAGCTCAAGGGGGCCATCCCCTAGGCCTTACCTCTCCCTCAGAGGGGGGTCTGAGTTTATTGTCTGGTGCCTGAAACATCTCCAAAAGGGGAAGTCCCAAGGTAGTTTGGGGATGTTTCCATGGTACTGTTGGCAAACCCACTTAAACTGACCTTGTGTCACATCTATTGCATGATGGAAGCAATAGTAAATATCTGTACTGTAATGGTGAGCCAGTAGCCTGAGTTAAGTTGTGAAACTGCTGGATATATATAGTCCTATAATATTTAATAATTAGAGGGAAAAAAAAACAGATAACTAAGAAATGTTCATTTTATAATATATTTTTTATTGTCATTATTCACTTGTATAAGGGTTTATTTTCTATTAATTGCTGATTGTTTACAGTAACTGTGTTATAATAAATAGGGGAACAAAATCTTTTTCTGTAAAACTGATTTTTAAAAGCAAAAATTTTAAATTTTCCTTTGGTTACTGTAATTACAAATACAGAATTTGAGAACTATGCAAGCATTTGACAATATATAGCAAAGAAATGAACAAACTGCCATTAGAACACTCAATAATTACTAATAGCAAAGATTCTCTGCCAAATTAGATGCCAGATTAAGTCTCAAAGACAAATGTAGCAATGTTTACAGAGTGAAAAAGGTATAAAACCAATAAAGAGGGAGTATAAAAAGACAAGAAAAATGCCAAAAAGGAGAAATAACCATGACATTCTACATGTATGCAAATATACATGTGTGCAGATAGGCATAGGCACATTCCTCCACAAACAGATACAGTAAAAGAAAAAAAAAATGTTGTACAAATGAAAAATGCATAAATTATTTTTAACTCAATATAAAAGTAACAAAAAATGAGAAAATAAACAGTTAATTGTTGATATCATCTGATGAGTGGACATAGCAATTACTGGAGACTACATCTACAAAACTCTAGAGTCAAGATACTGAAAATAGTGTGACACGATAACTAGGCATAATAGATTAAAATAGAAAATAGCTTAGAATAGAAAATAGTTTAAAAACATATTTAACAAAAGTGAAAAAGAAGAGGAAAAAAAATAAATAAATAAACGCTTTTTCTTTTATGAGGAAAATTGTGGAAGAGACAAGAGTATCCGATTACTGTTTTAAATCCTACCACTCTTCCGGTAAATATTTGACTCAGTGATTTAATGTGATAAAGAGATAAAGTTCAGAAAAGTTCAGGAGGTGCGTTTTTCGAATGACCCGGTCAAAGGCTGTCTTTTAATGTATCTTGACCACACATTAAGAATTTTCCAGCGGAAGCTTTATTAAGATAAAAAGAAAAGATAACTGAAATTTCAGACTTACAGTCACCAATGTTTATCACCGGTGGTCTAAAGCATTTCCGGATTTCCGGGTCAATTTTAAATAAATTCAGGTAATTTTTCCGAGTCAGTTAAGTTCAGTTGAGTCCGCCGGGCGTGTGAGTGAAGTAGAATCTCCGTTCGTCTTGTTTCGGCCAGTTCGGATTTGTTGATCTCCATTAGAATTAGAGCTGTGTGTCACATTCGCCTGCCCCAACCGAAAAGGCTAACTCTAAATGAATAAAGCATCCTTTTCAACTCATCCAAGTTGTGGAAGTTCGTTCCTTATAGTTCAATCTTGTACCCCCAGCTGTTCGGCCGACATTTTCAACGAACTCCCGGCAACATCACAGCGTGGAGAACGGCCGCCGGAGAAATTGCTAGGACAGACCGTTGGGGTGTTACAATAGCATCAATCAGCTAAGTGATAAATTTTATATTCGTATTAATCCTATATATATATATATATATATATATATTTCTAATCATTTCAGCCAATGCAAAGCAATAAAGCCACTTGGATGCAAGGGGTTACTGAAAGTGAAAGAATCAGAGGGAAGCAATATAAGAACAGGGAGGTGGTAGATGGAAATTGACATTGCATTTAAATTTTTTAAAATTATAGTTGACATATAGTTGATAGGAAAGTATGAAATCAGAAAAGAGTTCTTCAAGGAAGAAGTGCTACAAAATAAACAACTGACATAGAACTTATGGTTATGAATAGCAATTTCAACAGTGAAATTACGAGAACAAACTGCCAATCTGTTTAATTTTATCTGACATTATTTCCTACTACTCTAAACCACAAATAACATCTGGGGTGTAAGAAATTTATAATTAAATTAAAGCAAAAATATGATGTTTAGAACGACTCATGATTAAACATAATAGACATTCATTGTCTGTTATATTTAACAATATATATATATATATATATATATATAGTTATGTATCAATTGTACAATTGATACATAACTATATAACTATATTAAGCTCTATAATACTCATTATATTGAGCACTGTTTATAATAAAATAAATGCCAGAGCACTCAAAATAAAAAAAAAAACTTGAGTGCTCTTCACCTGGAATTATATATATATATATATATATATATATGGATGAATTATCTAAATTATGCAGAGATGAAAATAACACTGACATCTCATTTTAACAGATAAGATATATTAACCAAAATGATGCAAAAAATATCTTGAAATACTAAAGAGTAAATTTTTTCAATAAAATCACCATTGGTTTCAACCAAGGTCTCCAGTCAATTTCAGAATCTCCTGCAGTACTTCTGGATGGTCTCCTTGTTTTAGTGCTTGCCTTCAGTTTATCTGTGGTGTCACAAGGAATTTTGTTGGTTTCTCACTCAACTGCACTGCACACATAAAAATCAAGGGGTTGCAATGTTGGGAGTTAGGTGGCCAGATGTAAGGGGTGGTATGGTCACAGAAATTGTCTGACAGCCATGACTGAGTTCTCCTACTTGTGTGACATGATGCAGAGTCCTGTTGCTAGACATAGGATGTTCCAGCAGCCACCCGCTTGATTCAAGGCAGCACTACCTCCTCAAGGCAGTTGATGAAGGCCTCGGTGTTGAGTCTGGGGCCCTGTGGGAAGATGAATGGCATCATAACATCAGCATTGCTAGTGATCACTCCAAACACCATGATGCTGACTGGATATATCATCCAACTCTTTCTGAATCCTCTGCACTGCGCTCATATTGGCACCCAAAGACTGATATGTTCATATTGGAGTTGCTGGAGTGAATGCCAAGCAGTACAGCATGTGGTTTCCAAATTTATAGTGAAATGAATTGCATCATGGTACTCTTTTTCTCACAGATAGAGCCCAACTGACAACCAAAAACAAACAATGCACATGGGTAAAACTAAAAGCTCTGTATATATATATATATATATATATATAGTTATAATTATTATTATTATAATAATAACAGCATACTGCAACTTAATAGTTATAAAATTTTGGTGTTTAAATACACTATTATCTGTCAGTGAAATATGGTTAATTTACTTGGTTATATCTAAATAAATAAATAAGAAGATTTAAAAAATAAAATTAAACTAAAATAAAGAAGGTCATCAAATAAGATGAATATAGGTGGAAGGTTATTATATTTTAAAAGAATTGAATGTGTGAACTCATACACAAAATGTATTAATGTCTTGCCAAAGAAGACTAGACATGTCAAAAGTTTAAACTGGAAATAAGAATATAAATAAAAATATAAAAAGCAAAGAGTTGAAAAAAAAACAAAAAAAAAACACACATTGAGGATAATAATAATATAATTTTTTTTTTTTAAAGGGTTTTGTTAATATAAAAAAAAAACAAATAGATGAGAAAGAACATAATTGAAGTTTTAGAAACATAAGTACTAGATTTAAATTTTAAGGTATATAATTAAAAAAGGGATAAATTTTATAGATAAGAACTAATAGTAAATATATTGAGATAATTTTAGATATAGTTAAGAGTATAGAAAATTCTATATCCCAAGCTACCATCTCTACTACTGAAAATTCTAATTTTACCCAACAATATGTGGGGTGTCCTAAGAATAATTTTAAGATATATTTTTATCAGCACAACCTATTTTTCAATAAGATATATAGTAATTCTACTTCTCTCTCTAAATACTACTGGCTGTTGAAAAATGCTAATAAAACTCCTAAATGGAAAATATTAACTAAAGCTAAAACAAGTAAATCGTTACATGAACTATGTTTTTTTTTCTTTGTTCACAAGAAAAATCTATATAAATAGGTTACCAAAGACTAGCTTGCTGAACCAACGTAATGAAATCACTAATTTTTGCCACCATATCACTTTATTGTCAAGAAATGAATCTGAAAAATTTACTTCATCTTACAATAAAGATGACCTTTTTAAAGGTTTGGGATGACAAGTCATTGAATTAGTGTGTTGAATAACCTAATTTTTAAGTATTTCTGTCATATGAAATTATCTATATTTAGCTGCTTCTTTTAATACATTGCAAGTAAAAAATAAAAATACTCTCTATGGTTACTTCACAAAATAAATTATGATACATTTACCATTAGAAACTAAGTTTATTATACAATACACATAATTTTGTCTTTTATTATGTTTCCTTTTAGATAAAATAAAAATATTTATCCAAGAAAGTGATGATTTCATTCCAGAGATTTTTGTAATCAACATTTAAAGACCAACACTTGAAATTTTTCTCTTCACTAGAAGTATGTTGCGATGCATACACAACAAAAAAGTATTTAACAATTACTTTTCATACAATTTGATAAAATAAGGCTTATTAATGTCATCATTTTTTGAATAGCTTCATTAAAAAGAATTTATTAAATTTATACATTTTGTTGATCACAAATAAAACTTAAACTAAAAATTAAAGGTAAAACAAAATAATATTTTTCAGACAATTGTAAAGACAAAAATATATAAAATATACTTGCAATGTATAAATTAATTTAATCAATATTTGACAGAAAAAAAGTTTGGTTAATTTTTATATAAATTATATTGATATTGTGGTATTCTATACAAATGAGTTGAGCTGTATTTAAGTGCTAAGCCACTGTTTGGATCTCCATTACACCTCGCATAAGGGCACCTCAAGGTGGTGTAATGGTTAGCAAGCTTGTCTCGCTAGCACTATTGCAATTAAGTAGTGAGTTCGATCCTCACTGGGTGCCCCATACTTTCGGCCTTGTGCCACATCTAAGCTGCGCTTAGTAAATTATATTACACCTCGCATAATGATGTACCACATATCAAGTACTGAAACTATGAGATATACTAGACATAACAGGTAAATATTCTGATGATGATGTAAATAAACATTTAAATATAAAGTTTGTTAATCAACCTTTTTAGTGCCTAGATCACTGTTCCACATTTTTTAAATCTCTACACGATATACATTTTTTTAGTCACTAAAGTGATACAAAGAATGTGAAAGATTAACTCCTTCGAGAGCTGCATCAATATGCATGCTTTCTTTGACTAGAAAAAGCCCCAACACAATCTTCAATAAATTATTGTTTTTAATTCTTAGACAGTTTTCAGAGAATAGCTTTGTTGAATTTTGTGCATGTGAGTGAGTGAATGAAAGTAATCATTCAAAGCAACTGTTGTCATTATAAAGATAACTATCTACTGAAAAGCAGTCCCCAAAACAAGAATTTGAAAAAAAAAAAAAGAAAAAAAAACATCCATGATGTTGAGAGTTAAAATTTGAAATAAAACACATTCATAGGTGAAAGTTTAAACCCCCTTCCCATTTTACTGAAATTGAGAACTAAACAGAAGATTAGATTTGACTTATCATCTTCAATTGTTGGCAATGCTATTGAGTTGTAAGTTGTATCCTTTGTCTAAAATCATTACTGCCTTTTAATTTTCAAAATAAATCAGAAAATATTTTTTTCTTTTATCTCTAAAACATTAACTTCTAAAAATTTAGAGTCTAATATGCTGAAAAGGTCCCATTTCAGAAATAAAGCACAAAGCAAAAAATTCTGTATCTAATAAAAAATTTTCAAAAAAAATAAATTATCGTAAGATACAAAAAAATTAAAATTGTATGTGAAAAAAGTAATTATTTTAATTATTTTAATAAAATTAAAAATGATATTTTAAAATTTTATGACAAAATGAACCAAGGAAATTGGAGTTTTACCAACATGAAGCCAGGCAGCTTATAAAACTGAAAAATGAAAGTTGATGTGTAAAGATTTGAAAAAAGAGTAAAAGAAAAAAAGGCTCCAAATTGGTGTTTTAAAAACCTGCCAAAATTAAGTCAGTTAAACATTCTGTGGCAAACAAAGATTAACAAAATGAAACTCAGCTTTGATGTTGTCCAAAAACCAGCCAAATTTAATTTTTTTTAGCAGGTTTTGATCTACTTGTTTGTTATATAAGAGAGAAAATTTTGACTGCAAAATCAGAAATAATTAGAGCTCACCCGGGCATTTAGAAGCTATGATCTGGGCAAATGGGAATAGATATCACTAAGGTGAGAAAAGATGTGGCCTGGAATGATAAGACTTTTACTACTACTATTACTACTGTTATTGAAAAAAAAAAAAACTCTAAAAATCCACAAGAATTCTCTTTTTACTAAGAACATATTTTCTAAACCTACAAGAGTGTTTCATATTTGAGAAAGTCTGTTCTAAATATTTTGTCTAAAGGACCCAGAAAACCAACTTCACATGAAGTAAATAAACCTTTTTAGCTTTTAACCTTTGATATTTTGAGTTGTGAACTTTTTGAAGTAATCAAATTTCTTTTGTTGTAATGAAGTAGATTTATATGAACTGTTAGCTCTATAGTTGTTTAAAAAATGTTTTTCATGAACTGTTGTTTGCTAAAAGAAAATAAATTTATATTGTGAAAGTACAGCTAACCTGCTTTGATAGTTTGAGAAACACAAGGGAATTTTTGTGCAAGGCCTATATTGTAATTTGGATAATTTGTATATTGCAAAAAATCTTTTGGTCTCTTTAGTAAATGTTTGTTTCTTTATAAATTTCACTTTGAACAAGAGTGTAGTCCATTTCACTTAATGCCCTCAAAATTTAAAAGTACTTGTAAAAAGGATGGTCAAGAAAATTGAAATCAGCCTTCCATCTTTTTTATTTTTAAATTTAATATCTGATTTAGCCCCCAACTTTTATTTTGTGGCATCTTGCTTTAAATATCATTGAAAAAGCCTAGTCAGGAAATCTGTAATTTGTCAAGTATTAACAACAGAACTTTACTCCTATAAGCCCAAATTAAAAAAAAAAAATAAAGCATTATTAGCTGAAAATGATTTTCTAATCTTGATGTTAAGTTTTCTGAGTAACATCACATTTTAAGAATCCTTCTACTTGGGATTTTGCTAAGTGTCAAAATTCAAGTGTGTTGGGATTCAATACAATAAATTAAGATATTGTTGCCAAACTGCACATAATTTGGCTGTTTAATATGAATACCCACTTTGTATCATTTTAGAAGTTCTAGTTCACTCTCTTGTGCTTACATGGAGTTTATTAATTTTGCTGTATCTGTCAATACCTAATAATCTGTGGTCCCTCTTGCACGATACTACCATGATTTGAATAGCCTTGAACCAAGTATCCGTTTCAAAAATGCCACAGAAGGTGCCCAACATCTTTCTTGTTGTTCCATCAAATTGTTTTAACTTCTTTCTTTTATAACAACAAGAATACAAGAAGTATGTGTACGTGTGTGTAAAAATAAATTGGATAAAGGAGACAAGTAGAATGTGTTACATACGTCTTTCCCCTTGTCCTTTTCGGTTGTTGGTACTCCCTCTTCGTGTAGTAAGGCAATTGAGCTCTTTTTGGCTACCCTCTTGTTGGGTGGATGCAAACATCTGGTCAACAAAGAAGTCTGTGCCCTGAAATCAATCGGAATTCTTACTCAAGTGTTGAAGTACTTTGCAGGCCATTCCTTGGTCCACTGACCTTTCTTGGCCTTGAAGGCACTTGTATCATTTATTAGTGGAGTGGGTCACAGTGAAGGACCCTGTATGTGATTAGCTTGGCTTGTCGTTGACCGAGTCATGCTCGTTTTGGTCTTGTGCACCAACAGTGAATTACCTCAGCAACACTTAGCTGGCGATTGATTCAGAACTTGCTATTTCTCAGTGACAAAGCCTTCAAATGGGGTAGGGCGGATTTGCTCAACTGTCATCGGTGTGACCTTGGTTTAGAAGAAACGGCCGTGCAAGCCTTCAACCATTGTTTTCAGGTGTGCCTTTTTTGGAACTATGTTGGTGAGTTGACAGTTTGTATTGCTCCCGATCAGCTTGTGCCCATTGATCTCGCATACATGTGCAATAATGTGTCGCCTCTGTATTCTGGAGTGAAATGGATGGTGTTTCTCACATTGTTGGCCGTAGCTCGAATGGTGATCTGGACGATGTGAGAAGAGGGAATCTTGCAATATGAGCGTTATTCTTATCAGCATCTGATTAGATTCTTTGGGCATCAGCTCAGGATGAAGATCAGATTTGATAGAAAGCACTTGATATTGACAGATTTCAGTGAAAGGTGGGTAAAAGTAGCAAGTCTGGTTCACATGAATGGGGTCAGTCTTGATTTTCTTTTTTAAGCTCCTTTTGGCACAATGGAACAGTTTCCTGTGAGCTCTTCCCTGGTTAAGTTAGACTTCTTTTGTTCTCAGCTTTCTCAAGATTCCCCACTTCTCCAATTTGTTTTGGGCCCCACTTTTTCATCTTGACTGGGTCTGTATTTGATTTTTCCATTCCATGATTTATTTTATCCTCTCCTACTAAGTTAGTGAGTGTGCTAGTTGATTTCAGCCACTCTTGTTTTTGTGGGGTGGACAGGTCTTACTAACATCTGTTTAATTTGTTTGAATATTTTGTTATAATTTTAGTTTGTTTTTGGATTATTCATCCCCTCTCTCTTTCATTTTCATATCATTATAGTTTTATGTATATTTTATAAAATTGTCATTTGTAAATTAATTTTATCTTGTGGGTGTTACTCTGTTTTTAGGCTCCCCTGTAAATTTGTGGTAATATGGTGTTTGTAGGATTGTATGACAATGAATGAGTTTTTCTGGCAAAAGATGTTAAGAATGATTGGGTCATGAATGTGATTAGCTAGGTAAAGGATAGTTACAGAAGACCACCCTCTACCCACTCCCCCTTTTTCGGCTATGTGTCACATTTTGTATATTTTTACACAAATAAATAATAAGGAGACAAGTAGAATTTATAATTTAGTTCTTGCTGTGAACAGTGGTGCCATAGTCTGAGCAGTCTCTTTGTAGTTTGGTCAGTGCTTTGGCAAGTGAATGGGGTCTTGAATATCAGCAACTAGACTGATGCGGACCTTGGTAGCATTTGTAAGTCTCTTTTGTTGGGACCATACTTTGTGATTTTTATATCTTTTTTTTCCTAGAAATCAGCTCAAGAATTATTATTTTATTTATTCCTAATTGGCCCTATAAGTCACGTGGTATGGCTACTACTACTACGTCTGCGTGATATTTTGGCAGTATCTATCTAAATTATGATAACTAATAAAACAACCTTTCTGATCTGTAGTGTATTCTATGGTCTAACTAGGTTGTTTTAAGATGTAAGCACTTTATTGCGTATTATTGGTTTAAATATTTTGTAGGCGTGTTTTAATGTTTATATCGCTATTGTTGGATGAAAATGCTTATCATGGTTAAAATTAACTTTATAATTAGTTTTATTGTGTGAAATATTTTGTTGCATATTTCATTAGTAAACATGGCAACGTAAGGAACTTACTTAGCTAACAACAGCAAGGAGTGCGTCCAGTGTCTATGAAAAACTGTTCTATCTGACGGGTTTTTTCCTGTTTGATTTCTGAATTTACTATTCTATGTATTGTAATTCCAATTAAAAAAAAAAGAAAGTTGTACTTGTAATAATGCGGTCTCCATAATTACTAAAAAAAACTTGAATCAATTAATCACGGCAGAATACTTTCTCTATAGCTTCGTAATCTACATTTTTTAGAACTAGATGTTGTTGCAATATGGCAGATAGGTAGTGAAGTAGTGTCTTTTTCACGGAGTGGTCTCAATGAGTATATTTGATGTTAAACAAAATCATAGTACATTACAATACATCAGATACGCATAACAGCTTGGCAGGTCTCGGCCCACGTGAGTATACATAATATTATCAGCAGCAGATGCTGATCAGTCAGTAGAGGTGACCCAGCTGCGGCATCGTTGTATCCGACCTGTCTACCTGACAAATGAGGACAACACAGAAAAGGTAGCATTACATGACAAACGGAGCCGGTGAACAACATTTTAAAGTGTCTAAGGGGGAAAAAGGGGCTCTTAAAAAAACGCGAAGTTATCCACCCGATCTAGCTAAAAAAATATAGCAACGAAAAAATGGTTGGAACCTACAGTGTAGTCGCCATATCAGGGAGTTGTGGAATGGTTCTGGGGGCGACCCTTTACGGTCTTTATCTGTGTCGTAAAGCTCATTCCAAGAATGTCTACGAAACACAAAAATCTCTCGATGAGTATATGCACTTCCATTACGGGAACTTCGACTCAGGTTCGCATAGTAATTGGTACAAGGAACATACAATTGATGATGGATTTAACTTTCCAGTGCGGTGTGTTATTCTCTGCGCCAAATATTGTTCAGAGGTATGTGCACAGTTTCCATTTATAATAAAAAGTTTTATTTCTTTGTGATTTCAACATTGTTTTGTTTTGTTGCAGTGACAATAGATTCTATTAATAAGTACAATAATCTCTCCTCTTCTTCGAGTGGTACTCGTTTTCTCATAACTTTAAAAATAGTTATGAATCGTTTCAAGATCATTAAAACTAAAAGAGAACCTTCAACAAAACATCCCGATGCTTTTTTTTTTTTTTTTTTTTTTTTTTTTTTACGAACAGAAATAAACAAAATTAAATCAGCTGACAACAATTACATTTTTACAACATTAAAAAAGGCTGTAGCAAGAAGAAAAGAAAAAAAATATTTTAGTCGCATGATCATGTAAGTGGATAAAGCCTAAAGGGAATCCTTAGAATTTTAAAAATTCAAGTTCATCATGAGCTTCACTCTTCAATCATCTTCAGTCAACATTTCGTCCAACCTTTCTTTCGTCGAAAAGCTCAATTTTAAATACGAGATAAAATTTTTTAAAAAGTGCAGTTTTTCAATATAATTTTTAAATTAAAAAAAAAAAAGAAACAAACTTGATCTGGGTTCCACATAGTGACATGACTGATTGCAGTCCTAAAAGTAAAAAAAAGTGTTTGTGCTCTAAATTTTTCTCTCTTAGTTTTTTTTTTTTTTGGTCGATGCGTGCAAAGTCTTGTACTCTTGTAATTATGTAAAATTGTAAATTTCTCGTACTTAGCACTTTCATGTACATTAATGATAAGTTCATCAATTAAAACATGATCACAAATTTCAGTACTTAAAGAAAAAAGTTTTCTGTATTATCGTGTGTATCTTGCAGTTGCGAAAAAAAAATTAATTTAAGAATGTCGCAATATGAATCGTGGTAAAAAGAACAATATTAAGCGTTGTTTTTTTTTTCTTCCTCCAAATCAAAACACTGCACTAAAGTAACTTTTCAATTGTCGTAGAGAGGAAATCTACAGCCTTTATTTGCCAAATATTATTTGGCAACTTAACAATTAATGGTGAAATAATAATCACTAAACTGTAATTATTACTTGGTGTTGAAAGATATTTTTTTCTTTTTACCTTAAAGATTATTAAAAGATTCTAAAAGTGAGTAGAATGTTTTTTAATTGTCAGCAATTTATCTATAAGGAAATAATTTTAATTGGATTTCATGATGGTAATTTCTCGATAGATTATCTAAACAAAATTATGTTAAATTAAATACCCCTACTGACTGAAATTGAAACCAGCTCGTTTAAGATTTAAAAAATATATACCTAAGAAATTACGATTTTTTTTTTATACAATTATTTTGTTTATGTAAGTTTTGGGATTAAACCTTCTTACACTAAGAAGGTTTAATCTTTATTTTTGTATTTTTTCATACCTTTGAAAGAATAGTCAATTTCCGTGAATTTAAATACATTCCATTATTCATTTTTTTTTTTTTACTTCTCTACAATCTTTACTACACATGCAAAATGATTACTTTATTTTTACTTTAACTATCTTTTAATCTAAAATATCACTAGTAGTGTTATGAATGCAATCATTAAGTCGAAAGAGCATCTTGAAAATTTCCAAATTGTGTAGTCACTTAGTGTGTGAACGTTTCATGTATGATCTCAGATCAAAATGAGAAGTGTCTCGTGTGGGGGTGGTAGCTAGTCAGAAGGTGTCCTGTATCCCAGCTCAAAGAAGAAAAGTAAAAAAAAAAAAAACTACTAAAAGCTAAAAATAGATTTTTATATCTTAACTACACAAACTAAAATGACAGTATTGAAAATTATATTTCCAATCCGACCATTTCCTACTCCAACAAGTCTAGAAACAATTTCAACTTTAGTTTTCCAGTTCCTAAAATAAAAAAAGTTTAGCTTCTGAACTTGAATGGAAGTAGCTACACACATTTTTTATGATTTTATTTCTTAGGCTTTAAGGAAAAATGTTTTTACGCTGGTTTATTTTATTGGTTTATTTTTAAACATTTCTTTATTTTCATTTAAATTTTCATAGTTTTGCTTTTTTGGGGGCTAAGATTTTTAAATTTTATTATTGTGAGTTTTTTTTAACATGTTTTTATTTTTATTCATAGTACGGTGTGTTGTCTTAGCTTTCCGAGAAAATTAAAAAAACAATTTTCAAAAAAATATTTCCTCCTATTTTTTTTTTCTCCAGATTAAACTTTTATTTTAAAACTTTTTATCTAAAACAATTCTTGGGTAATTTCTTTTAATTTTATTGTAAATAAATATAAATTGGAATACAACTGGAATGCGTGAAAAAATTACATTTTTTAAAAAAAATCATTCATTATTTATGCAATGATTTTTAGTGTCCTTCACCTTTAAAGTCAACTAAACACTGAGAGTGAAAAACCGTTGACCGACTTTAAAATGTCTTTTACTTTGGTTTCATTAAAAAAAAAAAATTGCTTACGTTTTTCTTCCTAATTCAACTTTAATAATAATCTAAGATGATTTTAATTGTTTTGTTTGAACTTGTCGAAACAAACGTTTTTCTTTTCTTGTTTTTTTACCAGTCAAACAAATATTTTTATTTTTAGTCAGTAAGAAAGGTTTAACACAACAGTAGTAATTTAAGTAATCTTTATAACTAAGTAAATACTTTTACATTACAAAATACTTAGTAAATAAATTCATTAGGGGAAAAATAGAAAGTTTTGTGATTTTTGTCAAAGTTCAATTTATAAAACAAACTTTTAAAAATATGCATTGTAGGCTAATATTCAATTCAACAATGAATTTTATTGACATTTTTTTCCGAATACAAAAGTTCATTTTTTTTGTTTTGAGTTTAATTTTTTTCAAGAATAAAAGATCTTAAATGTAAGGTTTGTTACAAGGTAAATATTCTGTTTATTTTATTTATTTCAAGAAAGTAGAATTTGCCGAAAAGTTTAAAGTTTATACGAAGATATCTCACAGTTTGGTCGTTGACGTTAGCGGATTGCTTTCGTCACCGGCATGTTATGTACTGTAAGTGTAATAATGAGTATCTCTGTAAAGAAATATTTTATTTTGAAGATGATGCTGCTGGCATTTACTGGGTTGTGTGATGTTTCGCCGCCGGTTAAATAACAATAACATAAGCGGCATAGACAAACCAGCATTCTTGGATTTTTAGTTTATCTGAACCTGCTTGAAAATGGAAAAAAGTTTTCTTTTAATAATCTTCTGAAGATTTAAAGAGATTGATTAATGTGATAAGCTTTTAACTCTCGTAACGATTTTGGTTACTCGCTAACGAAAATCAAAACAAGATTTTTTTACCAAAATTTCGAAAAAAAAATCTATTAAAAATTCAATATTTATCCTAAAAGATATTTAAACGTTAATTACGGATTAACTGAATTTTATAAACGTAATAATTAAATTATTTATTTGCCCTTTTGAAAATAACGTTTATTTACGGCGTACGCATGGTAACCTGTGGTCCAGTGGATATCGGCTCGAAACGAGAAACCTGGTAGCCGAGTTCGAATTCCAGTTGAATCCATTGTATTCACTTACGCGCAAATACCCTTAGGAAAGGTATTAATCCGTCTATTCCATCCAGTTATGGGTTAAAAAATAACAGGACAGATTGGGTTCTATAGCCTTGGTCGGCAACCAGTCTACCGCAGAAAGCAATGGCAACCTACTGCGGGATAATCTTCTGCCCAGACAGTCATGTCTCTTTCGAGACATGATCGCCCAAGCGTGTATCACATATGGCACTTAACTGACTGAACCTGTAAGTGTCATAGGTCGCAACTCTAAGTAATCCCTCTCTTAAAAAGCGCGCGAAACAATTAATAGGAAAGAAATACGAAACATCAGCAGTGCAATAATCTAGAAATTGGTATTTAATTTGTTTTAAAGATAAATTTTCTTTAACCTTATATAATTACAAGTTTAAGAATATACTTTTTTATTCTATACTTTTATGAAACTTAGTAGAAAGAATAGTTTTTTAATACTACTTATTTTTATAGTACATTAATAGATTTTTTTTATTTTTTGTTAAATGATACTTTAGAGTTCAATTCATTGCCTTTGTATTTTGATTATTTTCTTACCTGTTTGGTGTAATAAAATATTTAATTATACCCAGTGGTGTGCAGGGGTCTGGTAGTGCCCAGGATGAGGATTTTACCTGGAGCCCTCTACTCCTACCCCAAACAAAATTGTAACAGTATACTTAGATTATTTTCTTTAGGTTGTGGCATACTTATTGATCACTGTTTGTAAAAACTTATTGATATCATTTGAACCCTATCTAAAATTGCCCACAGCCAAAATATAAACATTTTAAAACTATAATTAAAAACTGTTGTATTTATTTTTAATATCTAATATTAGATGTATTTACTAAATAAAAACAAAAATAATAACTCCATTGGAAGTGCCACAAAGGGATGCCGCCCGAGGCCACCATCTCATCGG
The DNA here is from genome assembly GCA_037127315.1 of Ascarosepion bandense. Classification (NCBI taxonomy): domain Eukaryota; kingdom Metazoa; phylum Mollusca; class Cephalopoda; order Sepiida; family Sepiidae; genus Ascarosepion; species Ascarosepion bandense. Next base: position 4,929,581 of record JBBBDQ010000547.1, on the reverse strand, counting down.
CCATTCCCTTTGCATGCCCCTGATTATACCCAATGTGGTCTTGTTTAATTATTCTGAATTAGCATATATCATATTACTCTGTAACTATTACAAAGGTGGTGATTCAGCATTATTTTCTCTTTGAACATTATACAAAAATAATCTAACAGCTGCTAAAATGAAAAAAAATAATAAAAATTCTTTTAAAAAGGTTCACACTAGAAAACAGCATTACACTTTAGTTTTATGGTCCTTACCTAAAAGTGAAGACTTTAATAACCAATCAGGTGTTTAGATAGCTTTTTTTGATATGCTTTGATTGATTTTTTTTTTTAAAGTTATGAAATTGAATGTTCTAGAAAACTATTGTAAAGGAAAACCAAAAGCAAGGAATTCAAATCTACCATAATTTGAAATGGTATCTGAGTGATCTTTGAGATCAAAATGTAAACAAGGTGAAGATTACTATTCATTCATGGTGGTGCTACATCTATGGATGAAAGCAGGCCTCTCTTGAAAGCATGACAGGCTTGAAAAACACAATAATACTCAGTAAGCCATACAAATGACACAGTATAAAATTACTACGAACTTTTTATTATAACAAGCATTTGCAACATTTTTTTCTTTTCTTTTTTTTATTATTGGCTTGAAGTCAATATCTTCAGGAATAGGATGTCATTTTCTATGCACATGAAAAAGAGCCAATTCAAATGATGCTGTCCCATTGTGCTATGAAACAGATTTTTTATAAGTTTCAATCTTGAAAAAAATCAGTCTTCTGTACAGTTGGTCATGCACATGAACATTCTTGAGTGCAATTTCAACAATCGGGAATATAGATTTCAAATTGTCTAAAATAATTTTTCTGTACAGTGCAGGGAGAGTCTCACAATTTTCATCAAGAGTCATTCATTTAAAAGGTCATCATAATTCAGGTCTTTGTGATACATTTTGGCCTTTTCAAACTTTTTCTTTAGTGCATCAGAATCAATGGTTTTCAATTCACTAAAGAAAGAAAACAGATTTCCAATCTAAATAAGCCTCTGCATGTTTTTTTTGTGGTGCAGACTCAGAATGACAAATCAGGAAGCTGAGTTCGAATTCCAGTTGAATTCCTTGCATTCACTTACACGCAAATACCCTTGGGAAAGGTATTAATCCATCTCTTCCCTCTAGTTATAGGTTAAATAATAAGACAGTGGGTTTTATAACCAGTCTACTGCAGAAAGCAATGGCAACATACTGTGAGATGTTCTTCTGCCCAGTCAGTTATGTCTATTTTGAGACATGATCACCAAAAGTGTGTATCACATATGGCACTTAACTGACATTTTCTGCTGATCCATCATATCTATTAAGATGGACATTTTTGTTCTTGTTCTTTTTCTATCATTAATCTGTATCTGGACACATATTCCTGGCCTTGAATTCATAATCACTAAATTTGTCTCTAGTTTCCTGAAGATAGGTTTTCATAGACTCAAGAAGATTCATGGCAACAATGATGTTCACATCCTTTGATTGCAGGACATTGCTTATTTTGTTCATTCTTTCTAGCATGTCTATCCAAAGAATTGTGAAAAAAATTTTTTCCAGGTTTTCCATTTTTTGCTCAATCCTTCTGCCTGTCACCTTGTATTCACTTACTGTTCTGTGCTACCATCTTGACTACAAAATCTTTTCGTAGAGATGTCAATACATTCTAGCAAGGAGTAAAACCAGCAAAAAATGAATACAGATGCTGAACAAAGTCAAAGAATTTTACAGTCTATAGACAACACTCTACTGCTTTGATTCCCACTAAGTTCAAGTTGTGTCCAACACAGGCAACATAGATGGCAAACTCATTGAGTTGATGAATCCATGAGGCAATCCAGCATATTGTACAGAAAGATTTGAGGTATTATAGTGTGACTGACCATGGCAGTTTGATAGTGGAATTTTGTTCTAATTAAGAAAATCCACAACAGTGTCTGTTAGATCCTTTGCTTCATGAAAAAAAATGGGGATGAACATCAAGAAATGTACTACAGGCTCACACTAGCATTTAATGTGTCAGACAGTAAATGTCAGTTGATATGTGTGAGATGCCTGGAGTGGAATCTACACTTATGGAATAATACTTTGACTCTTACTTCTTTAAGAATGGTACAAAGAGCCTGTTGCCTCATTGATTCAATAAATTCATCACAAATATTTGCAGATAAATATAATGGATTTCTTTTTCCAGGATATCCATATATTTTGAGATGTTCTTCCAAGAAACGGTCAAATTCACTCAGCAGCTTCAGTATACCTAAATAATTACCATTTTTGGCTGACTCAGTAGTCTGAAGTTTCTCATGAAATAGCATACGTCTAGAGGCAAAAAAGTGAATTACAGAAACCACACATATTAACACTTTATGTCAATATTCCTGCTATGAGTGATGTTGTTCAAGTAATAAAGAATGTACACTACCAGTTTCTTTGTTTTATTAATTATACTGTTATGCACTTTTGATATTCTTTTCCATTTTCATGTTCTACAATAAAATTACTCTGCTTTAAGTCACTGAATTCCAATGTAACAAAGCAACATTCTTGGCAACATACAAAGCAGTACAAACGACCTGAAGTAGCCATTCACGTTTTGCACACTTGTCATTTTGCAGTTCATGTTTGAACACATTGTTTGATAAATACCTTTGCCTTCATACTCTCTGCTCCAGCTGTTTTATACACTCTGCATGAGTTTGAAAGTTTGTTATCATGATTTTGACATGATGAGGGCCCACTATGGATCGAGTAATCTATTGTTAGTATCAGTAATGTTCCATAGCCCTGAATATCTGTCTCTTGGATTACAAACTGTTACAGATTTGGGCATTTCTTTTTGTAAAATGTCACAAGCAGCAATAGCGTTATGGTGCCCTCCTATGAGGAATTGACTCTTCCTCTTGTTATATGTGATTACCTGCGTGACTTCCAGAGAGCAGTTAACAAGAGCAGTTAACAGCAGCTACTAGTCAGGCAATAAGCAGTGTAATAATACCTTCGGACATACTTATTTCTAGTTATTAATACTTCCTTTGAATATCTTGTTTCTTGTTATACTAATACGCTTTTTGAACCTACCTTCTTGTTCCATGTCTTACTTTTGGCACAAACCAGTCACTACAACTTGTGGCAAAGTTTTGCCACAACTCCACTACAAATTGGCGACAAAGATCCACAAAAATCAGCAACAGGTGTTATATTACACTGGATCTTGATAGACGAGGAACATATATAAAATATAAGCTTATATTTTTATTCTTCATTGGTGATATTTGTGTATAGCAGTCAGAGCTCACACACATGAAGGGGGAGTCAGGAATTGAAAGCCAGCAGGGATTCTTTTTTTCTTCAGACAAAACTCTAGATTTTATATAGTCTTAAAATTCTCATGCAATACACATGGCCATGCATCTTCATCCATACATTTTTGCTTTTTTAGGTAATCATTTTGTTGACTTTATCTATGGCCAGATGTATCTGTCAATCACACCTGGCTGGGTTGTTGCTTTTCAAGCTGGTTGTCACTTTTGTTGACTTTATCTACAGCTGGATGTATCTATCAATTCCATCTGCCATTCATGTTACACATACAGAAATGGTATGTCTACTGAAACTGGATAATTGGTGGAAAGAATAGACGAGTATAGGGATGCAATATCTGAAGCAACAGTGGGCTGACATTGCAGGAGTGAATGCTATACCTAAAAGAATGATATAAAAGGCTGTTGTTGCAACTATGTTGAGCCACTGTGTTAATTTTGGTAGTTTTCCTATTTTCTCTTTCTCCTCTGCAGCTCCCTTCTGTGAAGATCAGCACACTGTGATTAAGAAATAGGTTTAGTCTAAAGTTCATGTTATAAATCAGAAATACTTGTGTAAATAAGATTAATTTAACTTTAAATTTACTAATTTGCCAATAATAATGTGTCACTGATGTATATTTTATTTTTGCAAGATTTTTAAAACTGAGAATGAACTTTTGTTTCTAAATGTGTCAATTGCTGAAAAAAATGGACAAAAAATTTTTTTTAAATTTTAAATCTCAAAATTTTAGATTCCAATCAATATAATTTCTGTTCAAAATGTACCAGAGTATTTTGCTTGCTGGAAATAGTAAATTTAATCATTTAGCTTTCAATTAAAACTAAAATAAAAATTTCAAAACTTTATTTTTAAAAATTCAATTTAAAAGTTAGTTATTGAAAATGAGTGGAGGTACTTACACTTAACATACATGGATTAGCATGTAGCCTCTATGCTCATGGGATTCCTGAAAGAGTCTATTAAAATGGTTCTAGATATGAGGACAATCTTCAAAAATACACCTTTGCAGCTAATGTCCAAAATCTACCAGTTTTTTCTGAAACTGACTTGAAAGAGGAATGCAAATCAAGCTTTCATTATTTTGCTGCTACAAAAACATCTCTTTCTCAAGCCTTCCTCGCCCAAATTCTTTGCAACTGCCACTTTGACCTCAACTGCTGATATGTTTAAATTTCACTTCTAGAGAACTTCAATTATGTCCCTTTATGAACATTCTTGATTTTATCTTGTAAATCTTAATTTTCATATGAATATTATCTTTTTACCCAGCCTAATTTTCATTAGATGCTCAAAAGACTATTTTGAACAAAACATTATACTCTTTCTTTCATTCCAAATTTAAATTCAATTGTAAATAAATTCTTTCTGCTCAATTTCACACCAAGTAAAAATCTTTCTTTTCCTGTGCACCTAATAACACTACTCCCCTCCCTATTTCAATTATTATATGTATGGTTGAGCTAGCTTGGACATCCATCAGCCTATCACACCAACCATCACAATCATGCATCATGACAAGGTCATTAGGGAGGCATTCTGTGTTATATTATAACTGGTCAGTGTGTGTGGTTTCTGAGTGACCAATCTATCTTTCTCCATAGTTAAATGTCCAGAGTAGTAAACTTCTCACAGGTTCTTGTTTTGCTTGCCAGCATTGTCAAAAAGTGCATTTTGTGTTCACTTAAGAATGTAGATCTATCAGGTATGGGTCAGAGTTGTGATTTACTTGAATATTGTCTCCAAGAGTTGTTAAGCATAGCTCTCAGTATCTGAGTGTAGGTTCCATCAAGGTTAGACTCTTGGGTTTTAGTTAATGTCTAGGCAGTGGCACCATACATTAACACTGTCTCTACAGTGGCTTGAGAATATTCCGATTTAAGGTTGATTAGTTTCCAGATTGCATCCATTTTATTTAGAGTAGCCCAGGTTTAGCTGTGCAAATTTTCACATTCTTTTCAGTAGAATTTATCTTGCTTCCTAGTTATATAAAAGACTCAACAGATTTTATTGATTCACCAGATACATTTTATATTGAGTCTAGCAGGTTCAAGCCTGTGAATTCTGTCATAGAGACATTGATAGTCCAACATCATTGACAGCATTTTTAGATGATATATGAGAACTGCGGCATTAGTAACAGTGTCTGTAGTGATATCTAGGTCATCTGCATAGTCAATATATCAACTGTTTTGCAGGATATTCACTTGACATTCTTGGTGATAAAGAATCTAGATGATGATGATTGTTGAGGGAAGTTTTTGAGGGTGATAAAGAGAAACAGTGCAAGGTTGTTACCTTTGCTTTGATGTCAAAAAATCCAGTGTCTCCATCTGGGGGATCTAACTGAAAATTTGCTACTTTTGTATAGCATCATTATGGCAGTTACTGTCTCAGGACTTAGGGGAATGCCATATGCTAGAAGGATCTTTTTTATTTTTCCCCTATTTACAGAATTAAAAGCTTTAGAAGAATGTATAAAAAGTAAGGTGTCCTGTAGATTCTTTGCTTAATGTCCTCAATAATTCACTAAATAGTCAAGATATGTTCAATGGTCGATCTATAATCTTGTATGCCTAACTGGCAAATTTCAAAAGAATAATTCTAAACAATATACATTCCTCCATGCCAATGACATGAAGACCCAACTGGATTACATTCTGATAAATAAGAAATGGAAGAACAGTGCAATGAATTTACCAAGCCTTTGACACATTTGAAGGATTATCTTCAGACCATTGGATTGTCTCTTCCACCATCTGACTTAGCTTTAGAGCCAATAAGAAAAAAAGTATGCTTTCCTATCATATACCTGGTCTTTTCTTACAACAGTCATCTCAATGATCAGTGCACCATTGCTGTCGGGAATAAATTTGAAAGACTATATTCCATGTGTGTTGTGGTGAATTGGATATTGGCTCAGAACAAGAAATTGGAGAGACGAGTTCAAATTCCACTTGAATTCATTACATTCACTTACGCATAAATATCTTTGGGAAAGGTATTAATCTGTCATTTCTCCCTCAAGCTATGGGTTAAATAGAACAGATTGGGTTCTAATAGCCTTGGTTGGCAACCAGTCTACTGCAGAAAGTAATGATAACTTACTGTGAGAAAATTTTCTGCCCAGCCTTTCGAGATGTTTGCTCAAGCATGTATCATGTATAGCACTTAACTGATATTCCAATAAGATGTATTTATTTAATAAAAAAAAGACTCTTATGAACAGCAGTGTGATGAATTTCAAAATCACACTGAAAAATTGCAAGTAATTATTTTTTTAAACAAATATTAAATGTAATTTTTTCTGTCTGATCTGAAAGAAAATGTTTTATTAAATTATGCAAACACCAACTCTCCAAAAAATTGTTTTGAATTTTATTGAATTATCTTTGGTATGATTCAAGACATATTTTATGTATGTTCCCACTTTGTATTGCATAAATATTTTTTGGAAATGACATCTACAAAGATTCTTTTTTATATAACTAAAAAAAATGATGTGCAGAATTTAAAAAAATGGGCTGGCAATTTCTTTTGTTTTTTATTTAAGAAAAATACATTTTATTTTCTATGTTACTAACAATTTTTAATAATTTTAACTGCTTCCTCTAGAGCCTACTAATTTGCCTGATCAGATTTCAGATTAATCACGTTGAAATTTTTGCTTATCATCTCTATATTTTCATCTTATTAAGCAGAGTCCTCAAGGACACATAGCCCAGTGGATAAGTGTTGGTTGAATCCAGTGACTTGACCTAAAGATTTGTGAGTTCAATACCTGTCTACAGCAGAGGTTAATAAAAACTATGAGAATTGAATTAAAAGGGAGATACTGAGACATCTGGAAGAGTCGGGGCTCGTGGAACTAGAATAATCTACCTCAGTGAATAGTCAAAGGATTTCAGTTCAAAATTCCAATCATCTGAAGAAGGCCAGAATAACAATGGTTAAATTTTTGTAAATATGACAACAAAGATGAGGACAACAGTCCAAACAATGTAAATAGTGTAAATAACATTTTATACATAATTTTTAGATACTCATTATTCTAAAAAATTAAAGAAAATATTCTCCATAATTTTAATTGAATTTTAAATATTTTTTGACTGTAAATTTACTATACATATCACTCTTATTTTTTGATAATGTCATGCGTGGTCAAGCACATATAAAAAAATTTGCATGTTTATACATAAAAAAATCAAAATTCTTTAAAAAATTGGTGTTTGATTTGTACTAAGCTTTTCTATTTATGATTAGTAACTATAGTATTTACTTAATAATATCATCATCATCTTCATGTGCTGTGTCCCTTCAGGACATAGGCAATCATGGACTTCCACTTGGCTCTGTCTCTTGTCGCTCTCAATAATTTTCCTCTTGGTATCTCTCCCAAATCCCTCTCCACCATTCATTTGCTTAGGCCTATCAAGTAGGTCTCACACTACTTTCTCCTGTCTCTCTTTCCTTCTATCTCTTCTGTGAGTATTAAATTCTTCAGGCCCTCCTTCCTCAGTACATGTCCCAGGAACCTCATCTCTTTCTGATGTTAAGGATGAGTTTTCTCCTCGTTCCCATTCTCTATGTGCTCAGTTCATGGTATCCTCAGCATTCTTCTGTAAAACCACATTTCTGCTGCCTCAATCATTGATGAAATTGTTCAAGATTCACTGCCATACAGAAGGACAGATATCATATAGCAATACAGCACTCTTTTCTTTGTTTCCAACGTCTTTCATTACTCTGATTAGCTTTTGAAATATGTCCTTGGCCATACCAATGCATCTTTGGTTCTCAACATTGCACTTTCCATCGTCTGTCAGAACATTTTCCAGTTATTAAAATTTCTTTACTTGTTTTTAGTTTCTCCAACCTCTTGTTGGGGGTCTTCTTTTTGCTGATGACCACACATTCAGTTTTCTTGAAGTTTATGCTTAATCCTTTTTTCTCACTTTCTCTTGCTACCTTCTGTAGGAAGTCCTGCATTTTCTTTTCCGTGTCTGCTATCTGCACCATGTCATCCATGTATCTTATATTGTTGAGATTTTGATCACCAATTATGAATCTTGGCAAATATCTTATTTCTCTCAGAATTGTTTTGCTGTATAAATTGAATAGATCCAGTGAGAAAACACGTCCTTGTCTTATACTACATTCTATTTTTGTATTCCTACTGAATTCACTTCCTATCTGTATGCAAGCAGTTTGCTGCCAATATGGATTCTTGATTATCCTAATGTCTTTTCTGAAAATGTTGAGGTTGTCAAGCCTTGCTATCAAGTCTTTATGGCATACTTTGTCAAGTGCCTTTGTGTAGTCTATAAAGCACAGGCTGAAATTAATTACAGAATTTTAAGATTTAAAACTTAATAAATTATTCAAATTAAAATTTTAAAAAATTAAAACAATTCTTGTAAAAATTCATTATTCATAAAGAATAATTCTATTATGACAATAGTGTCCTTAATATATCTTATTTATAAAAGTAGTTAAAAGCTTTTCTAATTAAATAATGTTTTAGTTTTATTGCATTTTTTATTTTATGATTCAGAGCAGATTTTCGATAAATTTTACAAAAATATATTGATTTAAATCCTCCCTGGAGTCTTGCTTTTAACTAATATAAATATGAAGAGGGTGGAATTTTAATTTCTGAAAAGTTCATTAAGTAAGGGATGGGGGTAATAGATGTAAAAAAAAAAAATTTTTTTTACCAAGATTTTCTTAAAAATGTTCCAAAGTAATTTTCGTTTTAAAATTCATTTGTGAATAAGTCCTAAAAATTAAGTTTAAATATGACAATTATTTAATTTTTGCTAGAATTTTTAAATATGTGTTTTTTTTACTGCAAAAAAAAAGATACTAAAATTTCCTATACTAATCTTCAATGATCTTTCTGACACAAGAAAAACAAGATTTTTAACCAAAATTTTGAATGCACTAGAAAGGATTTAAAAATTTAATAAAATGATCAAAAAATATTTTGGTCTTTCCTCTCTGTTTTTATAAGTTTGGGTCCTTTTTTCATTATGGTATACAGTTTATTGAGTAAATTATTAGAGCTATCTATATTTATGAATCATGGGATCTTGGAATAAAAGTATTTCTTGTTAGATTTAAATCATATTTTTTTTTAAAGTAAGGATTTATGATGTAAACTTTTTTTTATTAATAGTTTTCAGTTAAGTTAGTCTCTGGAATTCTTTTTACAAAGAATTTTACATATGCAGATTATGCATAGTTTGAAATCTTTTCAAATACTTTAGAAGAAGCATTGACTGGAGTGAGTAGATCAAGAAAAAGCTTATCTTTAAATGAACACATTTTTTTATTTACAAAGAATATCGAATTTCAAAACATCTTTATGTACTTTCACAGAAAAATGCTAACTTTTTATTTTTAACAACTGTTCTTTATCCTCTTTCTAAAATTAGATGCATTTTATAACTGTTTACATTGGCAAACTTTTATTACTCATTAAAAAAATATATTAATGTCTATTTGTATTTAGCTTTGCTTAAATATGTTGTATAGTGAAATGGACTTTTTTTTCTAATCAATTCACCCCTATTAAGTTAATAATGCCACTAAGATGCAAGGGGCTAGTAGGAGTGAAAAAGAATAGGAAGACTTTAGGAGAAGGAATTGAAAAGCCAATCCTAAATAGGAAACAAGGCATAAACCTCTACTCCTGTTCAAAAGACCTGGGAGGAGTCAAACCAGATAATAGGCAAATCTATGACTTGCCTATTTTCAGTTGTATAGTGAACTGAGCTTACTTAATCTTAGTTGTATAGAGAAGTAGACTCTTCTGTTGCTGGTATTTATAAAACTGTAGCACTAATGAGTTTTGTTAGGTTTAACTTATTGTTTTATTAACAAATTTTTGGTCTTGAAGGCAATCTCCTTTGAGAACAGGTGAAGACAATTAGCTGGTGCTTGTGACATCCTCCTAAATCACTGAGAAAATGGGATTATTTTTGCCTTCTGATTCCATGTGAGATCTCCATTTTAAAATCAGCCTTGTGCCATATTCTGTTCATGTAAGAGTTTGGGTAAATTCTTTTAAATAACTGCTTCCTAAAATGCCTAAAATGTACATATGTAAATAAAGGCCTGTAATACAGATATCCAGTGCCATGTCTTTTTGACTAAAATAGTTCTGTTGCAAAATATAGAATTGTAACAAAATAAAAATAATCATGTATTCTGTGGAGTAAACTGTTCAATCTATGAAAAAACATTGGTTAGTTAGATTTTGAAGATGAAAAGTACAGTCGTAAAGTATTAACTTTTTTTCTAGAAAATGTATTGGCATTTTTAAAAATCTCTTAACATTAAAAAAAATTATAACAATGCAGGAAATAAGTGTTGAAACATTTTATAAAAATCCAAACTTAGTATTATTATTCAGTAAAAATGTTTTAAATTTGTCATGTTTTTAAAATTTCTGAATGGTATATATATTCCAATTTTTAAAATTTGGCTTTTTTTTATATAATTATATATTATTGTTATTAGCTGTAAGAAATGACAGCATTATTTTTGTATGGTTTGACTTTTCTGCCTAGGAGTTATATCTGTGTTGTCCATAAAAAATTTTTATATATAAATAGATGACTTCTCTATCATTTATATATTATTTTTTCTTCACTCATAGATAACTTGTGACAATGTATTTACAATACTGAAAGCTATACACCATAGGTAGCAGATGTACTATGAAAAATATTTCAATATAAAAAAACTATGAAATAATGTATTAATAAAAAACAGTTGAAATTTCTGGAACATATTATGAAGAAGGATGGCATGTAAAATTTAACACTCACAAAGCATTGAATAAAGCACCATCAGATAGAGAAACATTGAGTGACCTACCTTATGAATTTGGATCAATAAATGGCAGGACAAAAAAAAGAGGGATGATGAGTCAAATGTTGTTAAGAGGAACAAGAAACAGGAAGTTGTGGAGAGCCACGAATTGCACATGTTCTGAAGAACAGTGCATAAATTAAGAATGTTTAAATCAACTAGTCCCTTATATTGTCTATCTGGCTTAAATTTTTGCAATTAGTTTAAGGATTAAGATTTATCAGTTAGGAATATTAATGCTTATAAAAATGTCTTTAAAAAAATTTTTAGGTCATTTATACTCATGAATATATGTTTAAGTGTTGGATGCAAAATGTTTTAAAATATTTTCACTCTACATAGAAATGACTAGTACTAATATTTATTTGTATGAAGATACAAATGTGAAACGACTGAAAAGCAGGAGGAAGACATGTCAGTCACAGAAAACCATTTTATATATTTCATTAGGTCATATTTATGTTGAATGTGCACTTAACTGCAGCTTTTGTGTAGTCTTTGATAAAGTGCATCTTTCATACTCTCTCTCTTGTGTCCAACCATTTTTCCACTGATATGTCTCATGGCAGTGACCTAGAAAAGTTTTGTGTTGTAGTTGATGTCTCTTATGAAGTGGGGTAAAATGAATATTTTCTCTAGCTAATTATTTATTATGTCACAAAACAAATCTTTTTTTAATCATTCAGTATTTCAACACTATAAACTCCAATAAGTTGCTTAAGAATTCTTAAAAGATAAAATGATAAATATGCAAATTTAAATAAAATATGATTAACATAATTTATTGATAAAACAAACTTGAGTAAAATACAAAGCAGTCCTGAACAAAATATGATCATGTAGTTCATGAGACTACTCAGTATGGACTGAAAGAAGTTTTCAAAATAGTGAATTTTTCTGATCATCAGAATAAATTCAGTGACTTATTGTATGTGAAAAATTCAGTTTTGTATAGGCATGACTTTATTTGACCTATATTTTTTATTTATTTTTAATCATTTCACCCTAAACAAAGTGATAAGATGCAAGTGGTAACAGAGTGAAAAAGTCTAAGAAAAAACATTGAGAGAGGACAATAAAAGAACAGGATTTAATATGACAATTCACATTTCATTAAAATTTTTGAAAATCAAAGTTGGCTGGAAAGTAAGAAGTAGGAAAAGAATTACACAAGCGAGAAGTACAAAAGAAGAAACTTTCAGCATGGAACTTATGGGATTGCATCTAGCAATTTTAACTGTAAAATGATGAGACCTAGCTGCCAAACTATTACTGCATTTAAATTTGCACTTTTAATGATGGAATGGCCCATGGGCTGAAGTGGTCTATTTAAGTAAAAAATAGTAGCATTGGAGGCATAATATTTGAGTGTCATTCGAGTAATATTTGAACTGATTACTTCATTGACTATTGAGATCTAAACCTGTCATGGTTGGTAGAAAAATGAATGTCTGCTTGAATCTGTTCTTGCTGATTGTTAACGAGGAAACTGGAACAATGCTTCACTCAGGACTCCATTCCCTGCACACCATAAACAATAGAACTTTCGCTTGTTCTTTCACCCGAACATTGGTGTAGCCTTTACAAGTCTTAAACAGAAACTGGCCTGAAACCAAAAGTTGGCTCCTTTTATCCGTCCACCGTTTTCGGCAAGGAACTGAAATCTCTCACTTGTGTCAGCCTCGCTTTTGCTGATAACACATGTGTCATGTCATTTCAACACTGCCTTGCCAAAGCTCACCTCCTGGGTCTATGATGTCTCCAAGCACATGTGCAAACAGTCCGCCTTCTCTTGCTTTGGTGAGGTAAGTTTCCGCCACACTCCCCCCGATCTCATTTTCACAAATAGTGCACCTGGGGGTGGGTGTCTATTGAAGGGGAACAGTACAAGTTTCTGGGGTTTTACTGAGCATGTCAACATTTGTTGGTAAACTGCTGTTGTCAGAGCAATCATTTGGTTGACCTGACCACAAATAAACTGCTCACTCTCTTCTGTGTCGCTTTTGTTGCTTGACAATGAATATAAACTTGAAAATGGCCACAGGTCTTTAACATGGTGAGGTATTCCATCAATCTGCAGTGTCTGTGGGCTGACAATTTCGGTTACATGCCCAGTTCCGAACTTAGTTGAGCATTTGCTGCACAGTCTTAACCCAGACAGCCTCAGCTTCTTCATATCCCCCTCCAATCATTTGTGGTTTAGGTGCCAGGTTGGCCTCAGTGCCTTTTACTCAGATGTGGTAATTATGCAATGCATCAACCAGTGTGGTGGAAGGCAAGATATTGTCCTTTTGCATGACATTATATCAATAAATGGTCTCCAACACGGAACAATCTTTCCTTGGTGCAATGGCCTTAATGCTTCGGTGGCTGCGTTCTACAATTCCATTCCTGGCCAGTGAATGTATGCACTGGAACCTCAACTGTATACCCCAACTGCTTGCAAAGTCCTTAAAGTATCTGCAAGTGGAGGTAGGTTTGTTGTCAGTTAATATTTTGGTTGGTAAGCCCCATTCAAAGAAAATCATCTTCAACTGGTGAATGACACTAATTGCACCTTGCAAACCTGGAGGAACTGCAATCAATAAGTTAGAAAATGCCTGCCATTGTAATGGGTTATGTCCATTGCTAATCTACTCCAATTGTTCTCCACACCCAGTTTTCCTTTCTTCCAATGAACTGGTGTTGGATCTGTTGACTGGCAGGCTTTGACAACCAATCTTAAAATTTCTTTTAACACCAGCGGGTTGATAGATCTAGCGAAATACAATGTATGTTTCACACCCAGATGTCCACTTTGTTGGTGGATGTCAACTACCTAACTCTCATTCAGTCAGCTCCCCATTGTGGTGCAACTTTCCAGTACTGGCTCTCTTCCATCTTTGTGTAGATCCAACTATTTTTGTGGCACTCTGGTGAGGCAATTTGCGCGGTTTTGACAGGATTTTACTAGTGTTACATCTATGGTCAATCCATAGTCTTCCGCCAACGCCCGCAGTCTTCCCACTAGCATTTCACAAGCCACCTTTTGTGTTTACACATGCCTTCCCAGTCAGTGTCTGATATCCACAAATGTACGCATGCTGAATCGGTAACCAATTGTAACACTGTGGCCTGCCATTGAAGGGCTAAATTGATACCTTTGAGTGCTGCATCTAGTTCAGCCAGATTGATATGCCTGGCATCATTGGTCAAGTGCAACCAACAAGCATCCTTGATGATGCTTTCATTTGCTTCTAATCCTGCTCCCATGGCCACAGAACTTGCATCTAACCAGATCTTCATCTCATTACCATTCATACACCAGTCTCTCCCAACAGGGTCCATTTCACATACTCTGGTCATTATTTCCGTCAGCATGCGATGTAGATTGGCATCTCTGGACTCATTGTCCCATCTCTTGGTCACTGCACTGCTCAGTGCTTGATGAATGCGTTTGCTACCCTAAGCCAACCATACATGGGGAAATGACCCACAAGTTTTCCAGAAAGGGAAAATACACATTGATGGGAATTTCCGGGACCTGGGCACCCTGATCCCATCAGAGGTTGCTGTTATCTAGTTCCATCTTCTGTTTTGGGTTTCTACAAACTAATCTGTAATCTAAAAAGTGCTGTTGCACGTATGCGGCAAAAACCAGGCTCTCATTGATAAAAATGTTGTCAGTGTAAGCTGATGTGGCAATCTTGATGGCGTCATCTTGGTATGTTATGGCGTCAACAATGGATTTCATAATGAGTGGTGCCACATTTAGGCTGAAATCCAATTATGTAAGGCAGAACTGCTTGCCTTTGAAAATGATCATTTGAAATGACTACAGATTCTTGTCAATGTGGATTCGTAGGTAAGCATTTTGCAGATTTAATAGCAACACATCAACTCCTTATTGCCGCCACTCTCTAAGTTTTTGCATGTGTACTTTAGTGTCAGCAGTGAATACACCACAATCTGTTTAATTCTCAGTAGTTGAGTACCAGCAGGACCTTTAGCTTTTGCTCTTGGATGACTGCCATCAAGGGAATTAGACACTTTGGTGAACCAAGTTCCTCCTCTGGGTATGGCAACAACCATCCGTTACACTGCCATAGTAAGAATTCTTTCTTGTATGCATCCTGGGTATGGTTGAGCATGGTGTATTCTTGTATACTATTTGTCAGATCACTAGGTGAGTGACCACTCACCCATTTCCTTGACGCAGTCCACACTTTTTGGCTCTGATTGAATGTCACACTGAAGTCAGGCTCATCAATTGAAATAGCGGTGCATCCATTCAAGTTTCCAGTTTACTTCACCCAATTCCGTTAGGTGAATGCCTCCTAGTTCTTTGATCGTGTCAATCTGAAGAAGATCAAAACTCAAAATTTGTCCATTCACACCTAGGACATCAACATTTATGGGCTGAACCTGCCCAACTTCTAACTTTATTCTGCCATGCCCCCCAGCACTTCAAAAATCCTCCCGTTGACTGTTAGCACTCCCACTTCCTTCTGTCTCCAATGGCAACACACAGCATTACTCACTAGCATCTGTAAGCAGCCAGAATCTACTAGAACTCTGCACTCTCATCCATCCATGAATACTTTTATGGTGAGCAATTTCTTGGTATTGACTTGCTCAGTGAGAAAACTGGTGCTGATATCTCCTCCCCTTGAATGTTTCCCTGGCACTCTGATAACACATGCTCAAGTCACTTGGCGTTCTTGCATACAATCCTTTGCCATATGGTTGGGCCCAGAGCACTTGTAGCAAATGAAGGACTTGCTGTATGAATCAACAGGGAGCACCTTTGCATCTGAATGTGATATGCCAGTGGATGCAGTGACTGATTCCCTGCTGCTTTGATCATCGGTCATGATAGCCCATGCTTAGGTTAAAAGTTATGGTCTTCATTCTGGATAAGGCATGGAGAAGTTGCCTAATATGTCGTGGCAACCCTGAAACAAACGCACATGTCAACCACCGTTTGGGCAACAATCCCTCAACCAGCCGAGCTAAGCAATGCAGTTCAACCAGAAACTCATCCACCATTTCACCCAGGTGAAGTTGCTGAGTCATAAATTGACTGCATGCATCAAATGCATTCGTTGCATATGTGGTCATGATGGCTCGTTTAATTTGCTCCATGTCTGCTTTCTGCTCCTTACTGAGCTGCCTGTATACAGCAAGACCACCGCCTCAGTCATAATGGCAGAATACACTCAATCTTGTCCATAACACAGAGTTTGCAGACCAACTGTACATTTTCTATCCACTTGACGATTGGCATATCAGTTGCAGTGCCACTGAACTCTGGAATCAGCCAGACATCAAAGGCCTTGCTGTCCATCATGAAAAGTGTGATATGTGCCAAAATTCCTTGTAGTTGCTAAATGAAGTGTGGTTGATAGAAAAATGAAGCTCTGCTTGAATCTGTTCTCACCAATTGCTAATGTGGAAACTGGAACAATGCTTCGCTTGGGACTTTGTTTCCTGTGCACCATAAACAATGGTGCTATCACTTGTTCTTTCTCTTGAACACTGGTATAGCCTTCATGAGTCTCAAACACCAACTGGCCTGAAACTAAAAGTTGGCTTTTTTTATCCATCCCCAGTTTTGAGCAAGAAATTGAGATCTCTCACCTGTGTCAGCCTCAATTTTGACAATAACACATGCACTGTCATTTCACCACTGCCTTGCCAAAGCTTGCCTCATGGGTCTATGATTTCTACAAGTGCATGTGCACACAATCCATGTTCTCTTGCTTTGGTGAGGTGAGTCTTCACCACAAGACCCCTCCTCTCTGTATTGTAAGTTCTGTCTTGTCTGTCATTGTAACTATTGTACTATTCTGTGTATATTTGTTTAGCACAGGATATTGTACTGAATAATACTGCAATACACTTCTGTGTATTGTATCCACCTCCACAATACAACAGTTTGTAAAGTTGATTAAGACATACCACCTATGAAGTAGATTAGCACCATTTATTTTGCCGTTCATATTTTTTTTTTGCCCTTCACATTTATTTAATTGTGCTGGTCTGACATAGACAATTGTCAGATCATTCTTACAATCAAAATATTTGACTAAAAATTGATTGGATTGCTTAGTGACAGTATAATATCTGGCTTACCTATCTCTTTGATTCTGATATAGTGTGTGGCCTACTCGGTTTGAATGTGTCCTACCTCAGTAAGAGTATATAAGTATTAGGATATTTATTGAAATTAATTATTTTCCTTAACCCTTACCAGTTATAATACGTCTTTATAATATGCTTTTTAAGGTAGGCCACATACTATACCAGCGACAGAATTCCATAGGCTGCATTCAAAAAGTAGGCCACATACTATACTGGCACTAATTACTCTTCTGTTTGGCATTACTGTTTTCTTCTGCAGCTCATTTTCATACTAAACACAGCATGTCACCTGTAATAATCATTTTTCTCCTGACCATCTGCCTTTGTTTATAACTCCCACACATACACACTGTCACCTTGCCCTGTAGTGGATTACCATCATGTGACTTTTTCTGTTATTTGCATGAATGTTGCTTTAGAGCTTTTTTGATTCCTCAAATCTTGTTCAAGTAGAGGGTATGTTTCAGGTATCTTTTAAGAATATTTAGTCTGTTAGCATAAAAAGTAGATCTATTTTTTTGTGTAGACATGGCTGTATTTGCTCTTGGGAGTTTCATATTGTGGATGCAAGTTATACAGGCACTTAAGTGATCTACCTTTTAAAATGACAAACCCATAAGCACATAATGCTCTTTTCCCATTTGGTTTAAAGGCTCATTATAGATGACAAACAAATAATAACCAAGAAAGTAAATAGAAAAAGAAAAAGATTTATTAGTATTAGGCCACATTTTGAACAAGATAAACTATTTGCTACATTCATTTGTAGAGCTAGAACAAGTTATATATAAAATTGATATAATTGTATTAAAAAATGTTCAGATTTCCTCAACTTTGATATTATTACAAAATTAATGCTATAATAAAGAAATAAATTAATGTCTAAAAATCTTTTGAACAGCTAAAAATAGAAGGGATAAGTGAAGAAAATAGCTATCCATTAAAAAAATTATTCTTAGAACATGAGGCATGTAAGAATTATAGAGAAAACATA
The DNA here is from genome assembly GCA_037127315.1 of Ascarosepion bandense. NCBI lineage: Eukaryota > Metazoa > Mollusca > Cephalopoda > Sepiida > Sepiidae > Ascarosepion > Ascarosepion bandense. Next base: position 4,911,244 of record JBBBDQ010000547.1, on the reverse strand, counting down.
TGGCAGTGAGCATCATATGAGGGTGGTTTTATGACAAAAGACCTTTTGATCAGCTTTGAAAATGATACTGTTGGTTAATAACTATGGACCACATATGTGTGCATGTATATACTTATTTATAATTTGATGGTATTACTATCCACTCTGAAAGTTGTGATGTCAGCTTTATTTTCATATCAAATACGAAAAAAGTTATACTCTTGAGTTTTTTGGGGTTTTTTTTTTCAGATATGAAATATTAATCTAACTGGATTATTAAATACTAGTGTATGTGTAATATATATGAAGTGAAAATTATGTTGATATGCCTGATAATGATTGGCTCTATATTGAAGAGATATATAGTAAATGTCATAGTTGGTGGCACTAATGTATGGAACTTGTCTGAACATTTGTCATGTAAGTAGTGATAGCCTTTGAAATTCAGATTTTTGTCACCAAATGCTAGAGAACCTGGTCTATCCTGTTAGTTAGCCCATAGTTAGTGGAGAAGAGATGGAATCATGCCTTTCTCAAGAGTGTTAGTGCAAAAGTGAATTTAAATTCAGCTCACTGATTCCACTATCTGCACCAATACTTGCACATTCTAGTAGGTATTGAGATAGAATTGTATTTATTTTTTCTCAAGAGTACTTATCTGCTAAGTTTTGTATACTCTCTTTGAAAAAAATAACTTAATCTTAAAGGACCTCATGAGAAAATACAGAACAACTTCACTATTTACTTTTAACTATTGCTTGCCACAATGCATCTTTGTCTGCATAGTTACCTATCAAAAGTACTAGTATTACTGTTAGTATATATTTGGATACCTAAAAGTCTTTATAGAGACTTAAAAAAAAAACATGCTTTTTATCTATATGTTTTAAAAAGCCGAAAACCTGTTTTTAAACTAACAACAAATGTAGTTAACTCTGAGTTTCTAAAGAAGTTGTACTTAAGATACAAAAAGCTGAGTAATTAGTGTCTGTTTATTTTCTGGTTTTCTTATTAGTATTTTTTTTTTCATATTTAGTACTTAATGCAGACATCAATCTCCTTTTATGACTGTTTTTTTTATCTTTGCAATTTTTTTTCTCAATTTTGAGTGCTTAATAATTGTTAGGCATAAAAAGAAATAAGGATTCTGAGGTAAACGTCTCTCTTTCCTTGTACATTTTTATCTTTTCTTTTCTTATAACTTTGTTGCAATCATCATATGCCAGTTAAATAACTTTAAACTCAATGCTTATAAAACTTACTTTTTCTTTCCAATGTCTTGTATTTTTAATATATATTTCCTAATATTATGCTCTTAACTGTTTTTTTCCTCTTTTTTTTTAATTGCTTCATGTTTCATTCAACCATAGCAGTGGTTGAATATATTCTTAAGTCTGATATTAAGTGAATCTAGGCAACTTTCCTGCCTTGTCAGCTGGGGCTGTAGAATATGCCAACTGTACCTCTGCAGAGCGGTAAGACCCCCCCCCCCCAGTGAGGCGCTAGGACAGAATCTTGGTGGTTGATCCGATGACTAATTGATGATTAGCAACTCACTACTTTGGCCCTTACTTGGTCTGACAGGTGGTTGGATAGGCCTTATCTGGTCAATTGGCTGGTCGTGACAAGCCCTAGCATCTATATATTTAGGCCCTACCATATTATTCAATCTGCATTTATGGAAAACACCCAATCCTCATAGGTGCTAGAAGGTGGCAGCTCAGGGTCAATTGAGGTGAGTGACTGAAATTTTGACCACTGATATGTTACATGGTACTTGGTATTGGTTACTGAAGCCTGAAATTGATAGGGGCTCAGAGTTTTACTCACCGGCTGGAGTATACTGGTAATGTATCCCTGTCTCAACCAAGATGACTGGGTTTCCCCCTTGGTTAATTCCCAACTCAAGTGGTGGGTGAGGGAGCCTAGAACCAATGAATAACTAAACCTTAAATATGGTTTTTATAAAAACAAAAAGAAACCTCTCAATCATTTTCTGACACAGAAAATAATGAATTCTCAGATTTATAGTCATAGAATCAATGGAAAATACACCTCTAAGTAAATTATCATCCTTTCTCATTGAAAGGATAATAACTAGCAGGGCAAATCAAAAATTTGTTAAAAAAATTAGAAATGGGAATCTATTGGTAGAAGTAACTGAGAAAAAACATGCCAAAAGTTGACTAAAAATGAAAAAGTTCCATAAATATAAATGTGAGACTTACCTGCATGAGAGGTTGAACTCTTGTAAGGGTGTCACAAGAAGTTGAGAATTGAGCTTAGGAACAGAAGAAATAAAAACTGTACTGTGAAGACAGGGTGTTACCAATTACAAAAGAATAAGTATTAAGAGGAATGTTGAGAGTATATTGACTAACACACACAAACACACACACATACATATATATATATATATATATATATATATACTCATTTTCAAGTCACCCACTATTCCAAGGGAAGTTAAAATAGGTTTTAGTTGAAAGAGTAGAACTCTATCTACCAGCTCCCTTGCGGTGTTTTATGTGCCAGAGATTTGGACATGACAAAGACATATGCCGAGGATACAGGTCTGTGGCAAATGCGTAGAAAGGAACCCAGCCTATACGGAGGAAGAATGCCAAAGAGAAAGAAGATGCACCAATTGTCATGAGAACCACCCTGCATTCTCTAGAGACTGTGAAGTTTATAGGAAAGAAAGAGGTGGTGCAAATTAAACATAACTGTATCCTTTCCAGAGGCTAGAAGGATTGTTGACTCCTATATATGCCTACGTAACACAAAAAACACAATATCAATGAACAAAAAACTCAAGAAAACAAATCCTGTGAACTAATAGACAAATTACTGCTTTTGACTACAAATGAGTGGCCAAATTTTCAAGAACACCTTAAAAGGACTTATGAAGCTCAAGAGGAATCACAAGAACCAGAAATGGATGGTGAAACAAGAGATAAAAACATACCAAGTTCTTTTGCAAAGACTAGCTCTAAATCAAAACACCAAAGATCTTCCATCCATCCACCAACATGTGAAGTGAACAATGGAAAAAGGGTGACAAAGACCTCCCCAAACAGAAATACATCCAGAGAGAAAACAGGCCAGTCTATTGGAACAGATAGATGTTGAGGAGCCTTTACTCATAAAGGTAAAAACTAAGAAATCTCAAAAAAAAACACATAGATCCTAAACATTATATGGACAATAAAATCATCCAATGGAATATCAGAGGAGCAAGAGTCAATCACTATGAATTATTGCTTCTTATAACTAAAATACTGCCCAGCAATCGTATGCCTTCAAGAAATTCATCTAAAAAACAATACATCAACATCAAAAATTATCAATCATACAACTATATTAAGCAGCATGCTGATAGACCTTGTGGATGATCATCAGTACTCATTAACAATAATATCCAACACAGTGAAATCACACTAAATACCAATATGCCAGCAGTTGCTATTTTAGCAACCTTCCACAAAACAATAACAGTGTGTTCACTATATATTCTCTCAAGTGAAGAACTCAAAGAATTGTAGCTAAACAATTTGATATAACAACTACCAAGACCCTTTATTATAATGGGAGAACTTCAACAGCCATAATGAGAGCTAGGGAAGCAAAAAAACTGACAAAAAGGGCAAAATAACAGAATCAGTATTAAAAATCATTTATGCATGTATAACAATGAATCAAACACATACCTTCACCCAGCAACAGACACATATTCAGCAATAGATTTAACAATATGTGACCCTAACCTGTTCCTGGATTATAACTGGAAAGTACATGATAACACTTGTGGAAGTGACCACTTTCCAATTCTACTAGAAAATACCACGAGTAAACCAATTGAAAAAACTCTAAGCTGGAATTTAGAAAAGACTAATTGGGATGGAATTAAAACTTCATGCCTAATTGAACTAACCACACAAGCCAATAAAAGCAAGGAAGACATCCTATATTTTACATACACACTGTTAAAATTAGCTGAAAAACATATATAAAAAAAGCTCCACCTCTTCAAAATGCAACTGGCCTGGTTCAATGAGGAATGCAAAAAAGCTGTCAGATTATGCAGAGCGACACTAAAGAAATTTAAAATAAACCCAACACGAAAAAATTTAAACACCTATAAAAATAGCAGAGCCAAAGAAATACATGGAAAAATTATGTTGCCAAAATAAATAACACAAAACCAAAAAAAAGTATGGCAGATGAATCGGAAAATAACTGGCAAAAATAGCAATACCCCTACCAAACATATTACTCATAATAACCAAAAGATTACCAAGAAAAATATACCAAACCATCTTGCCGAAACTTTCTCACAAAATTCATCCACAGAAAACCAAAGCAGAAATTTTCAAACCATCAAAACAAAAGCAGAAAAGGTAAAAATCAAATTCCAAAACAAAAATAATGAAATCTACAACCAACTTTTCTTTACTACAGAACTGATAGAATCCCTCAACAAGGCCCATAATACAGCAGTTGAACTAGACAAAATTCACTATCAATTCTTAAAAGAATTACCCAAACTATCTAGGAATTACCTCCTACAAATCTACAGTAGTATATGGAAGAGCATTGACATCCCTAAAATATGGAAACAAACTACAGTTATACCAATACCTAAATCTATGAGAGACAATGCAAATGCAAAAAATTACAGACCCATTACTCTTAGCAGTTGTATCTGCAAAACACTAGAGAGAATGATAAATGCCAGATTGATTTGGTATCTAGAAAGTAACAAATTACTGACTGAATATCAATCTGGTTTTAGAAGTCAAAGAAGCTATATGGATCATCTGATCCTCTTAGAAACATTTATCAGACTTTTATTAAAAAAGCGCATCTAGCGGCAGTTTTCTTTGATTGTGAAAAGGCATACTATGTGGAAGTACGACATAGTAAAAGACCTTAAAAAAATTGGGCTATAAGGTTGAATGCCAATATTTATCAAAGATTTCCTGCACGATAGAAGATTCAGAGTTAAGATAGGAGATATTTTCTTTGAAGAAAAAGAACAAGAAATGGGTAGTATATTGTCTGTCATGTGGTTTAATGTAAAAATAAATGATATTGTAAAAAACATAAATAGCAGAACAAACTGCGTTTTGTATGTGGATAACTTCCTGATATGTTATAGAGCAAGAAATATGAACCATATAGAAAGACAACTCGAGATATGCATCAATAAGCTCAACAAATAGACTAGAGAGAATGGGCTGAAATTTTCAATAGAAAAAACGAAATGTGTCCACTTCTGCAACCAACATAAACTCCGCTTTGACCCAGTACTGAAAATTAATCACACTGAAATTCCAGATGTAGAACAATACAAATACTAAGGAATCAATTTTGACTGCAAACTCTTCTTTATTCCCTATATTACGTACTTGAGATCCAAATGCAATAAAGCAATACAATTACTTAAAATCATAGCACACACTGACTGGGGAGGAAGCAAAGAAACACGGTTAAAATTATATCGCTCTATAATCAGATCAAAACTTGATTATGCCTGCTTTATATATAGAGCAACCAAAAAAAAAACATTTGAAAGAACTTGATACTATACACCATCAAGGACTTGGACTAGCCCTTGGAGCATATAGCACCTCCCCTGTTGAAAGCTTATACATGGAAGCAAATGAACCATCTCTTAAACTATGACGTGAAAAACTTGCTCTCCAATGCTACCTAAAACTAACATCATGCCCTCTAAATCCAGCTTACAGTAATACTTTCCAACCACAATACACAGAACTTTTCCAGCAAAAAGAAAAATCCATCAAACCTTTCAGTTTATGCATTGAGAACATCATAGGAGAAAATCCAAGAGATTCATAAATCACTTATTTCATCTACACCCTCTTGAATCATAAACCAACCTAAAATAATCTTAGACCTTACAAGATGTCCAAAATTCAAAACAAACCCTATTGTATACCAGTCTGAAACACTGGATATTAAAAATAACCACTCAGACCATATTTATAGCTCAGAGGTAGAATCGCCGACTGACACCAATTCAATCGGGTTTCAATCCTGGGTTAAAAAGCAATCGGATGTCTAACCATACTGATGAGCTGTGATACAGCGAAACAGATCTGTCTGCGGATGACTTTACGCTCTCACACCCTGATTGAGCACTCTGGAAGAATGGTAGACTTTGAAAAAACAGTAGCTACTTTAGCATTTATGCATTGCTCATTCAGCAATGAATTAGAGCACTCTGGCCACTGGTGTATGATACATACGCTAAAAGTCTGCCTCCTCCTACTGAGCGCCCATAGCTCAGAGGTAGAATTGCCGACTGATGCCAATTCAGTTGCGTTTCAATTCTGGGTTAAAAAGCAATCAGATGTCTAACCGTACTGATGAGCTGTGATACAGCGAAACAGATCTGTCTGCAGATGACTATATATATATATATATATATACACACATACACACACATATACAGCAAAAAGTGAAAATGGAGTAGGATGTGCTGCCATACTAAAACAGAATAAGCAACAGAAAAGAATTACAAACACAGCTTCAATATATTGTGCTGAAATAATTGCTATTAATTTAACACTTCACATAATAACAACAACGACCCCCAATAAATTCATAATTTTCACTCTTTATCTGCACTTAGTGCATTAAAAAATAAAAATGTTAGTGACCTTTTAACCACACAAGTACTAAACAGAATCTACCACTTGTCTAAAAATAAAGAAATAATCTTTTGTTAGATCCCAAGATGGCTTGGGATACCGGGAAATGACAGGGTGGATTTGGAGGCAAAAAAAGCCTTTTAAGGATGCAATAACAAACACAAAGGTTCCATACTCTGATTATAAGATGGTTGTAAGGAAAATCATTAAAAAATGGCAACATCATTGGGATACATTCATTAATAACAAACTCAAAAACATTAAACCCACTATTGAAGAATGGAACTCAGAATACAAAAATAGAAGAGAACAAGTTGTGATGACCCACCTGCATATAGGCCACACCTACATTACCCACCTTTATTTACTAGAGGGCATAGAATTCCCAATATGCACTACATGCCAATAGAAATTTACAGTGAAGCATATACTGTTAGTATGTACATTTTGATCTAGTGTGAACAAAATATTACGAAGTGAGTAATTTAAGAAAACTTTTTAGGAAAATAAAACCATCCAAGATTGTAAATTTCCTAAAAGAAGTTGGATTGTACACAAAAACATGAGTAATTGAAAATGGTTCAAATATATATGTAAACATGCACACTTTTTTCTAACAAACTATCACTATGAATTTATTTCAAAGTTTTTTTGGCATTATATGACCCACTGAGGTTGATAAAACAAAACAACCAACCAACTAGGCTTCAAGCTTCACCACTAATTCAGTTCTCAACCAAATTTTAAACAGTTTACAGTTAGATAGGACACCTCCTACATTTTGAAAAAAAATTTTTGATTTTGGTTCAGTAGAAAAAAGTTACATCAAAATAGATAAAGTCCGAAAAAGGAGACTAACTACATAAGTGAGTGAGTGACTAATGCTTCTAATAATAAATCTTATTCTTTATAACTTTTTTCTGTTTAATATTTTTGCATGTAATTTTCGACATTTAAATTCTGATATCTTTTATCATTTCCGTCAATCAAACTTTGCTTATCACTTTATCAGAATTAATTATAAATAATCAAATTTTTATTTTTTTTTATCAATTGCATATAAAGTTTTTCTTTTTAATATTTTTGAATGCAGTTTTCAGCATTAATTTCATATTAAATTAATAGCAATACCTGGAAAAAATCATGGATTACATGGAAAAATGTGCACATGAAAAGTAATATTCTTAAGATTATATTAAACCTGGAAAGTAAAGGACAAGATATTCTAGTGAAATAAAAAATAAGAAATTTCTTACATAAAATATTGCAGCTAAAAATAAAATTTGAATACAAATAATGCTAAAAGCTCAACATTGAGCCTAAATTTATTTAGGTTGAATGGGATTGTTTCTATTTGTTAATAGTATCATTGAATAAACTATTTACTAACATATGCTAGTTGACATTTGGTGAAACTCTTAATATACTTTAATATTTTTGTCTGGAGAAAGTTCTCATTGGAATACTGAAAGCATATTCTTGCACTCAATATGTAGGTAAATGTATGACACAACAGAACCTGATTGTCATCAGAACATGCATGAAATGGGGCCCCAGAAATTATTTTATCTGAGTTTGAACTCTGTTGTTTTTATAATCAGCAGTCAAATTTAGCAAGTAAGGTCTTCAAAGCATCTACCTACTCACTAAAAGAATTGAATGAATAAATAAATGAAAATTTTTAGAAATAAGTGGTACTTGGCCGGAAGTTATACAGTTCCACTTAGAGGCTTATATAAACATTCACAGATAGAAATTAATGTAGTTCCAATGTCACCCATTAGTGGGTATAGACTGTTCAACAAGATGAAGTTCCAAGTCATCCATTAAAGTTTTCAGTTTGTGAACTGCATTGTGATGTAGAACTGAGCTAAGGAAGGTTAGAAGAGTGTTCACATTGTTGAAGGGGAGAGCTGATTTGTTAATCTGTCATTAGCAAAGTTGTCTAGAGTGTCACCTATTTACCCACACCAGACTGTGTAAATGAAACCTTGAATAAATAAACAAATATATTGGAAACAGGATTTGCATCTTAATTTCTCACTATGACATTAATTAACATCTACTGTTTTCTTGTGAACATACTTTTGTGCACACTGATGTGAATGAGGATCGAGACAATATTGAGGTGATTTGTATAGGATCAGTGAAAAGCTGAGAGAGATATATATGTTTAGAGATGCAAATTACTAATGAATCCTTCATTAGTTTGAAACAGTAGACAATATGCTTTTACAGAATTTTATTGGATTATGACTGGTTGAAAGAGAAGCAAAAACATTAATATGCAGTGTTATGGTGACTTACCCATATGACACATGAACTCTTCCAAACTATATATAAGTAGCAGTTCTACTTTGTAGAGAGAGTGAGAGTGGAATCTATTCCAGTAGTTAACTCTGACAGCAGAACTAACAGTCACAGTAATAATTTTTCATTGGTATATGTTTGTACTACTGTCTTTGTGAAATAAATTTGTTTAACTCTATTCTCTCTTTGTATCTTTATTTCTGGTCCAACAAGGCCACAACATGCAGATAAATTGTTTTTGCATAATTCTCTTGAATACAAAGGATTTTGTCAATTTATTTTTATTATAAAGTTTCCAGATTTTTTTTCATACTGTTTGAAGAGAAGATATGAATAGAAAAATGTTTTGTGATTTTATTCCATTCTATTCATATACTCAAATTGTATTAAATGGTTTTAACTATTATTTAATTCTAACTATGAATTTTGAATGCTAATAAATCTAACCTCAATGTGAAAATGAAACACAATCTCCCAAATTATCAGTTTAGTGGTTTATGCATTATAAACCATATGAAAGCACAAAGGTGAATTAGTAAGTTGATATCCAACACAGTTATATGGTGAATTTAAAAACAGAAAATTTTACAAAATAATGTTTAACTCTGAGCAATGGAGAAGTGTTAGGGCAAATATATTAATAATGAAATAGATTATGTTTAAAATATTTGTTGTGGAAGATAAATATTTTTTTTTTCATTAGTAATTTAGTCATTGATGTACATATGTATTTATTTTTTATGCTGTATATAAGATGTGGTTAGCATGGCTTAAAATCTTGAATATTGAAAATATTTAAACATGTGACCTGATATACTTAAAATAGTCATAAATCCTAATATTGGTATGTGAACAAACTGGTAATCTAATAAAAAGTTTCTTTGGTATAGCTTAAGTTTTACTCTTCTATAAAACTATAGTTAGAATTATTTCTACTTGTGCAGTTTTGATGAACCAACAGTTAAAAATCTTGACATTATTGTTTGGGTTGCAACAGTCAACAGAAAATTGACTTATCTAAAGTACTCAGAATAATATTTAAAAAAAAAAAAACTACTTCTCAGAATCTCTCAAAACTTCCTTTTGGTTTCGCAACAAGAAATACTCTTATTGCACAAAATGATATGTAATATAAATGTCACTGCTAGTTTCTTACTTATCTAATTTGTGATTTTCTTTTCAGAATATGAGTGATCATGGTTCTCCGTAACTTCCTATCCTTTGTAACCCTAAGCAATGTTTGTCTTTTTACTGTACTTCCTAGTTTCTGTTCTGCCATCCATTTTATATAACCTTGTTCAATATGTTATTTGCTGTTTCCTCTGCTCCTATGAGTTTCTAATTCACCAAGACATTTTTTCCTCATTATGTGCCCTAGAAATTTCAACTCTCTGATCCTAAGTACAACTGTCTTAATTGTTAATATTTTCCATCCATGATATTCTCAGTATCCTTCTATAGAACCACATTTCTGTACCCTCAAGTCTTCTCTTCATCTGTGAGGAAACTGTCTCCTATTTACTGTCATATCAGTCAGCTAAGTTTCATATGTGATACACACTTGGGCAATCATGTCTCAAAAGAGACCTAACTGACTAGGCAGAAGATTTTCTCTATAGTAGGTTGCCATTTCTTTCTGCAGTAGGCTGGTTGCCAACCAAGGCTATAGAACCCAATCTGTCATTCTACTCAACTCATAGCTGGAAGGAGAAGAGATAGATTAATACTTTTCCCACGTATTTGCATGTAACTAGAATTTGAACTCTTCGATTTCTTATTCTAAGCCGATATCAGTTAAACCACAACACACTGTCATATATGAGGACATATTACATAATAGCTGAGCACTGTTATCTTTGTTTCCAAATGAGATTTTCCTGTTTCTTGTTTAATTTTTGAAAGGAATCTTTGACTTTCCAGTACTACTTTGGATTTCTGTGTCACATTTTCCATTGTCTGTTATAAAACCTCCCAGGTAGTCAGATTTCTGTATTTTGCTTTCTTTTTACATTTCCAACTTGTAATTCACATCTTGGGCTGTTCTTGCTAATGACTGTACATTCTGTCATAAAATTGTTAGTTCTTTCTTGCAAATTGTGATAGTCTCATCAATTATTACTAATGAGTTTTTTCTAATTGTATTACCTTGAGCAAGGTGGTAATGCCACTGATGTGCAGGGGGCTACATAAGAGTAAAAAGATTAAGAAGAGGAAGACGAATCAGAAATGTGCAAGAGAAAGATGGGGATACAGGTGTGATGACAGTTGCAAAGGTGGAGAGAAAGGAAAGGATATACAAGGTGGTGAAAGAGCTAGTCAAGTGGTTAATAGATGAGTATTGACATTGCATTTAAATTCCTGGAGGTTGTAGTTGTCAGGAAAGCAAGAATATGGAAGCGAGTTCCACAGGCGGGAAGTGCGAGAGAAGAAGCTGCAGGAGTAGAATTGTTGTCTGCATTTGATTAATCTAACTGTGAATGGGTAGGACCCAGTTGCCAGTCTGGTTGCACGAGTAAACACCTGTTGCAGAGGCACCAGTGACTTAAGTTTGTTGGAGCAGAAGGCATGAAAGTATTTATAGAACAGACATAAGGAGGCCACATCTCGTCAGTGGGGAAGTGGCTGTAGTCAAGCCACTAAGTCGGTACCTATTACATTACTGATTCTCTTTTGGAGCCTGTTGAGAACACTGAGATGAGCAGCAGGGTCGCCAGACCATATATGGCAGCAGTATTCCATGCACGGACGAATGGTTGATTTGTATATATGCAGGATGAATTCAGGCGGGAAAAACATCCTGGCCCGACACAGTGACACAACCTTCTTAGCAGTGGATTTAGCTATGGACTCAATGTAGTTGTTCTATTTGAGATCAGAAGAGAGGGTAAGGCCGAGGAGGTGTAGTGTATTGCTCTCAGGGAAACTCGTTTGGTTCATGCTTATGGGAGGCAGGAGAGGTTGCCTGTGATGATTGACAGACAACAGCTTGGTCTTAGACGCATTGAAATTGACAAGCCACTTCTTGCCTCAATTCACCACAGTGTAGATCCCGTTCAAGGTCAGCAGCAAGTTTATATTTGTTCACCACGACGGGTTTCTTACTGATGCAGGAGTAAATTGTGGTGTCATCTGCGTAGATGCCTACTTGGCTGTTGATCTCATCTGGGAGGTCATTTATGAAAATAAGGAAGAGCGTCAGACCCAGGATAAAGCCCTGAGGGACACTAGCATTTGTGCTGTAGGATGTAGAGGCATGCCCATTCAGGACAACCTTCATTTTGTGGTTATTTAAAAAAGATTGGATTAGATCAAGCAAGCGTCCGGTAACACCATAACCTCGTAGCTTGCATAGAAGGCCAGAGTGCCAAACCCTGTCAAAAGCCTTGGAGATGTCCAGAGCAACAGCATGAGCCTCACCTGACTCATCAAGGCCTGGAGCATGTACTCCATAATGGTTGTTAGCATGTTGGCTGTGGACCTGGCAAAGCAGAAGCCATACTGCCTGTCAGAGTAGAGTTTGTGGGCAGTAAGATGTTGAACTATTTCAGCATTAATTATGGCCTCGAACATTTTCCCGAAAATTGATAGAAGGCTGATAGGGCGATAATTGGATGGGTTCACCACAGTTCTTAAATACAGGAATGACTGAAGAGAACTTCTAACATGCAGGAAAACAGGAAGCAGAAAGGCAGTAATTATACAGTTTAGAGAGAACAGGGGAGAGTTCAGAAGCACATTTCTTAAGGACTATCACCGGGATTCCATCACCACCGCTTGCCTTATGGGGGTCAAGTTTTTAAATTACTCGGGATACTACTGTTGGGGTAATATATACGTCATACAGTTTAACCTCAGTTCTAATAGGGTAGTTGGGTGAAGGTACTCCAGATGAGTCAAATGTGGAGTTGGATGAGAATCTGCGAGCAAAGCACTCAGCTTTGTCTGCAGATGATGTGAGAATCTCAAATTCATTGATTAAAGGAGGGATTGAGGATTTGCTATTGTTCAGCACCCGTTTGCATAACCACCAATAGTCCTTGGAGCCAAATTTGCGGTCATCTATGCACTGTCTCATTCTCTCAGCAAACAACCGCTTGGCGTCATTCAGGATGCTCTTGCACTTGTTACGAGCAGACGTGGATAGGCGCCTATTGTGATCAGATGACTGTCTCCGGAGTAGTCGGAAGCAGTGGTTCCTGTGGGCAATGGTGGCTGAACAGGCAAGAGAGAACCAAGGAGAGGAATGAGGTTTTAGACAATACTTCCTGTTAGGTATGAAGGCATAAATGCCAGCTTTCACCCATGACGAAACCTCAGAGGCACAGTCATCAACTGGGAGATCGAACACTTTCCCCCAAGGGATGTCGCATAAGAAATCGTGAAAAGCGTCCCAGTCAACTTTTTGGTAACAGTAGGAGGTTCTATACATAGGAGGCTCCTGGGGAGAGTGAGAGTAGAATGAAATATTGAGAGAGACAACAGCATGGTCGGAGTTGCCGAGAGGGCAAAGCTGCGAGACTTGACAGGAGTCAGGTGCAGAGGTAAAGCATATATCTAATAGAGAGGAGTGACCAGAGAGAGTACTTGGAAAGCGTGTGGGGAAGTCCACCACTTTGCATAAGGGATTGGGAAATAGCAAAGTTTATGGCGTGGATGCCCGCTGAATCAGTAACAGTCTTTAAACCACTCAGAATGATGGGCGTTAAGATCTCTGAAAACAAATATGTGAACGAATAGGTGATAGGAAATAGCCTTATTTGTGTCAGTTTAAATAATTGTTGGACTACCCACATTCAAAGGATTGTTTGCATGCTTTTCTTTTTTTTAATGTATGATTTATCACTTAAACCTTGTCTATTAACAATTTCTCATCTGAACTAATATTTGAAAATCTAGATTAGTTTTAAATCCCAGCAGATATCAATTTATGACTGACAAAGTTCAGCTCTAATAACAATATTGCCTCTCTTTTCTTTTAATATGAAAGACTTGAAAAAAATAGAATGTCTAAAATTTTGTTGAAACAGCATGAATTCAGTTGTATATAATAATTTTTTATCTTTGGGATTATGTTTCTAGTTTTAATGATGCTGTTTTTTTTTTTTTGTTTTTTTTTTTATATATATTAACTTTCCCAATCACCATTTTGAAAGAAATCTGGTCAATACACAGCTTCTAAAATAAAGCTTAGTCAAATCAAGTTATGGTCTAAAGAATTTTATATACTTTTTTCTAAGATGCTTAAACTACAAATCTTAGATTCTGATCTATCAATGAATAAAATATTGCTTTCTACATGTGTTTAACTTTTTTAGAATAATTTAATCTCAAGTAAGGCAATAATGCCACTAAGATGTAAGAGGTTACTGAGAGTTGAAGAGAATGAGAAAACTTAAATGAAGATAAAGGACAATAAAAGGGGTTTCAAGAAGACAAAAGATGGCAGTTGACATTGCAATTAAATTTTTGAGGATTTTAGGTGGCAGAAAAACAAAGCAAGTAATCTGAAGAGTTCCACATGTGATTCACTTTCACACAGTACTCTTGGGGAAAACTCAAACCCATATCTTCTAATAGCTATGGGTTAATAGCAGAATATACTCCTTAACCTTTGGTGAAACCCAGCTTAAATGATGAAAAACTTTAAATTCCATACATGGAGAGGGTAACTGAGAACCCACTTTACTATTTTCATGAATAAAGTGCGACAATTCACAGATAATAAAGAAAAGGAATTTGTGAAGAGTCATGATTGCATACATCCTGAAGGAACGTGGCATTTTTAGACATTTCTAGTCATAGCATAAGGCTGACCTCATAAAATATAACAGATAAATTCTATAGTTATATCTCAGTTCTAATACTCTTAGAAGAAATTAAAGCTATAAAAAATCATATTCACATTTTTGTATTTTCTTGTATATCTATGTTGCATCATTTTTATGTGAAAATTGTTTTCAAAACCTGAAATGATGTTTATCTATATTTCTAAGATGCGGTATTGTAATTATTTACACTATTTACATTGTTCAGACAGTTGTCCTCATCTTTGTGGCCATATTCACATTTTGGCCATTGTACACTCCAACCTTCCTCAGGTGATTGGAATTTTGAACTAAACCCTTTATTCCATTCACCAGGGTAGATTGTTTTAGTTCCACGAGTCATGCCTCTTCCAGGTATCTCAAAATCAGTTATCTTCCTTTAACTCAAATCTCTAAGTTATTTTTTTTTTTTTTTTTTTCACCTCCGCTGTAGCCAGGTCTTGCACTCAACTTTTTGGGTCAAATCACTGGATCCAACCAACAGTTTTTATCCAGTGGGCTATGTCCTTGAGGAATATGGCAATAAAGATGAGGACAACAGTCCGAACAATGTAAATAGTGTGAAATAATGTTGTATTCAGAAAATATCTTGTATTTTCTTGTAAATTTTTCAGTCAGACTCTACTGAGCCTCGTCGTGCCTTAGATATTGGTTGTGCAGTTGGCCGTTCCACATTTGAGCTGTCCCGACATTTTGATGAGGTGATTGGAATCGACTATAGTAAGGCATTTATCTTGCAGTGCAACACAATTAAAGAGAAGAAACAGATCAATTATGACATCACAACTGAAGGAGATCTCTCAGAAAAATTCACTGCCCATTTGGATCCTGAGTTGGTAAGTTTGTTTTTATACATTACTTGCACTGTAATAAAACAAAATGGCTACCATTATGAATTTTATTTTACAATGTTTATTGCAAGCAGAACGGACAGAAATTCTATAGTTACTGCCAAGTATCAGTTTTGTAATTAACTTTGAAGAGATTCATTATCTCTGGAATATGTTTGTGCACATGATAATTACATATTTTTGGTCCTATTATGGATTTTAAATGTTAAATTATAAAAGTAATATCTGAAACTGCAAATACAATGTCTTACTAGACAAATAAAATTTTTACTTTAAATTTACTAAATTAGAATTCAGTTCTGTCTCTTTTTTTACTTGTTACCAATTTTTAATGTTGCCTCACAGGTGCATTAAAAAATTCTTTTCTTTTATTTTTTTTTATGCTTAAAGGTCATAAGAGGTTTACAGTGAAAAAATATTTTTATGTAACAGGAAAAATAATTTTAAATTACTTGACATTCTATATGATATATCATTTCTACAAAACAAATTATTACATTTTTTGCAACATTAAATTCTTAACTTAGATTTCCTTTTACAAGCATTTATCTTTTATTTTCTAATGATTTCATTAAAAAAAATTTGAAGTGATAATTGTAAAAGAAATATGTGAATGACTGCCTAATTAGCATAGCTAAGACATAGGATGTGCGTGGTAGTGCAGTGGATATTGGTTTGAGCTGAGAAATGGAAGAGCTGAGTTCAAATCCCATTTGAATTCATTGAATTCACTTTCGTGCAAATACCCTTAGGAAAGATATTTGTCGCTTCTCCCTCCAGCTATGGGTTAAATAGCAGGGTGGATTGGGTTCTATAGCCTTGGTTAGCAACCAGTCTACTACAGAAAGTAATGGCAACCCACTGCGGGAAAATCTTCTGCCTAGTCAGTCATGTCTCTTTAGAGACATGAAAACATAGACTATATAACAGCAAGGGGAGGGGCAGAATAAGACATTTTGAGACATTAATTAATACAATGGAAGTAAGAAGTTAAAAGAATATTATTGTATAGGTAATTTCACAAAAAACGTGATACCTAAGGTTTAAAATGAATTTTTAAAAAGGAAAAAATCCTTCTTTAAGCTTTCATTTTAGTTTTCATTTTTAGCCAAAAATTAAATTCAGTATTTCCATTAATCAAAAATACTTTGCTGTATTTCAAAACTAATTTGAATTGGCTTGAAAGATTTGTTTTTTTCCCCCAAAAAATATCTGATTAGGTGTCTTTCATTGCAGTAAACATCTTTCAAAATTAAATATATTTTGCTGAAACTTTATTTAAGCAATAATAACTGATTTAAATTGTAATTATCTGATTTAAAACAAATATTATTTACTAAGTATAAAATACTGCAGAAATAAATTTTTTAACATAGCGTTAACTGTATGTTTAAGCTGTTGACATGTTTATCTTATGTTGTTCTACGGGGTGTGGGGGCTTTATCCGTAAAAAAAAAAATAATTGAATATATCATAAGTGCCATTTTTATATAGTTTTTAAGCACTCCATAGTCTTACAAATTTAGAAAAACATTCTCTAATCTAATTTTTTTATTGAATTTTAGATACTTTGACTTTAATTTTACAATAGTTATTTTTTGATAATGTCAAACTTATCTACAAAAATTGTCACGTTTATACACATACAAAACATTCTAAATTCTTTTTAAAATATTTGTTTGATGAATTGTAGCTTTTCAAATTATGATTAGTAAATATAGTTTCTGCTTAGAAATTATATTTACTAATTTTTTAATCTAAAATGGGTGAAATTAATAGAAAGTTTTAAGATTTGAAAACTTAAATTATTTTAATTAAAATTTTAAAAAAATAAAACAATTTTTGCAAAAATTCATTGAATAAATGAAAAATTAGTGTCCTTAATATATCTTGTTTATAAAAGCAATTAAAAATTTTTTTTAATTAAATAAGGTCTTAGTTTTAATGCATTTTTATTTTATGATTTTCTGAACAGATTTTCAGTAAATGGTGTTTCTGTTTGGCAAAATAAGTTGTTGATTTAAATTTGCCAAGAAGTTCTGTTTTTATTTCATACTAATAAAGTATTGAATATATAATTTATCATAATTTCATAAAATTAAATGAGTGGTAACAAATGTAAAAAAAAAAAATATATATATATATATATATAAACAAAAAAAACTAAAAAATTTAATTCATTTGTAAATAAATCCTGAAAGTTTCATTAAGATTTGACGATTATTTGATTTTTGGAAGAATTTCCAAGTCAAAAAAGATGCTATAATTTCCTCTATTAATCTTTGGTTCCTTCACTGACTTAAAAAAATACAAAATTTTTAACCAAAATTTTGAATGTGTTAAAAAGGATTAAAAAATTTCATAAAATAAAAAATACTTTGGTTCTTCCTCTTAATAATAACATAAAGATTTTGATGATAAAAAATGTGTTTTTATTATTTTGGGACATTTTTTCCTATGGTGTATTATTTTTCTAGCAAATTAGTGGAGACACATAATTGTTGTAGATTTGCATTGTAACTTGTAAGAATTTTGTAATATGCTGATTTGTTTATTACTATTTGGTTTAAAATTTTGTTAAAATATTCTAAAATTTTAAGATCAGAATTTAAAATTTTTCTGTTCACTGTTTAAATGAACTGATTTTGCTCTTCACTTTCAAAGGTTAACATTTTCTCTCTCTCAACAATTTTCTGTTTTTTAAAGGTTAATAACTGAATTATTTCCTGTCATTTTGCAGTTTTATTTTAAGCTAACTTAACATGATCAAATTTTATCTTCTCCACTGTTCACTTTGTAATTAATATTTGCTTTGAAGAGAAAATTCTTGTAAAATATTAGCAAATCACATTTTCAGTTTGTTTTTTTGTTTTTTTTGTTTTTTTTTTAGCATCAACATTTCTCTTTCTCTCTGTCTCATTTTGTCTCCAATCAATTGTATTTGATGACTCTTGTGTGCAATGTTTTTATTGGCAGGATTTGGGTAAAGTCAGTTTTAGAGTGGGAGATGCTTGCAACCTTCCAAAAAATATTGGAAAATTCCATTGTATCCTGGCAGCTAACTTGATATGTCGTCTTTATGATCCATACCTGTTTCTTGAGCAATTACCTGATCTGTTAGTAGTTGGTGGTATTCTTGTTCTCTCGGCTCCCTATACGTGGCTTTCATCTTTCACACCAAAGGTAGGTTGCAATTTCTTATCTATTTGTGTGTGTGTGTCTTTTTTGTCTAAATATAAAGACACCTGTACTTCTTATGGAATACCTGAAGTTCATGAATATATGAAGATCATACAAGCAGTGGATTTCATTGATTTGTCATGTTAAAATTTACACCAATACAATGGTGGCTAATTTTATTAAAATTATTCCTATATACTATATAGTAATTAAATTTTTAGGTTTTCTATGCAATTTAAAAAAGTATGCAATGTGGAAAATTTCTAATTTTAAAGTAAGTGAAAAATATTTCTTTAACCTGTAAATTAAGTGTAGGAATAAAAATCTCTGCCTAATTACATGACTTTATAATCCTAATGTATTGGCAGACCAAGAGGTGAGTGAAAAGGGCAGTCCATCCCAGGCAGAAATTAGTGGGGGAAGGGGGTGCAGGGATTGAGTATTTAGTTGAATTAGTATGATGAATAGATGTTCAGTTTGGGAATGTTATTTAGAGAAGCAGCAAATTCTAAAACCACTTCAGTCACCAAAAATCTTAACTATACCACTGTCCCAATCGTAAAATTATTGCTACATGACATTACAAGTTCTTCTAGTATAGAATTTGAGAGTTTGGGCTGCTACTCTATTTGGAATTCCTAAAAATATGAGTGTTCTTAAAAACAAAAATGTGAATTTTTTTTTCTTCAAACAAATACAAATTGTGAGTTTTTATGTCATCCAATATTCTTTTCTTTTGCCACTGTACAAGATAGTTGTTTCTTTGAAAGTTTAGCAATTCTTTCAACCACAAAAGAAATCTTAACACTTGGCAGTATATGACAGTGTGGCCAAGTGGTCTCAACTGTTTTATGTCCTATTCTCTTTGATGGCTTGGGTTAAAATTCTGTCACTGTTACAATTTTTTTTTTAGTCACACTTGAACTACTTTAAAGATTTTAGGCATGCATAAAATTTTATGCATATTTTTTTTATTTATAAGATTTTATATATACACACACACACACACACTTTCAGAAGATTAATTTATTTAGTCTCTAAAATATCTGTAGGAGAAATAAATGTACAGACAACACATTTATTATTAAAAATATCTATGGTTAAAAGTAATTAGCAAAACTGCCTAAAAAACAGAATTGACAAAGTTTGTAATAAAATGTATTAAAAGAAAGAAAAGAACAGGACAAAAATAATACTAAGCATACAATATATATGCAAGACAAAAGTAGGCAAAGCAAAATAATAAGAAAAAAGTTCACAAACTAAGAATGTGAAGTGGCTTATTTTATTGGCTAAGAAGAAATTCCTGCATGCATCTGTATGTTTTATCTATAAATTTGGGGAGGGGGATGTTTTTGTAGTCATTCCTAAGTTCTAGTTTAAGTTCCATTCTTATCCAGGATTAGAATGTAAACCAGAACCATTGAAGTAATATAATTTAAGAGGATTTCAGCACTGAAAAATAAGGTCAGATTTTGAAATAATTGTTTGGAATGACTTACTCTTCATAACATCAGAAAATTCAATCTATTTACATTTTGTTTTCTCACCTAATACACAAAACACCAAAGTATGTGTGTGTGTGCACACTCTCAAACTCTGAAAATAAAATATATAAAGTTGTGTATGTGCGCGCACACACACACACACACACACACACACACACACACACACACACACACAATATGTCAAACTGTGATAGTGAAAAAAATGCATGTTAATCATTCATATGTACCAAGATGTGTCTTTAGAAATCACTTTTAAAAATAACTCAGTTTTTTTAGTTATTTGTTGACAGTAATTGTGAGTTCAATCTTTTGGCTGGACAGTGCACTTGAACTCAGTTGAAATGGAGTGAGAAGTAACTGAGCAGAACTAAATAAGAACTAAAGATATTCTTAATCAGAATGTGTACCATCTATCCTATAGATTTAATAAAGGGTTCAGTTCAAAACTCCATGAAGGTTATCCAAATCAACAAGCACCTGATGAAGACCAGACGGCACAACAGCTGAAGTGTTGTGATAACAAAAATGGGGTAATATTCTTGCATTGCAAATAATAATTTCTCATCACAGAAGTTAGTCATTTCTAATCTAGTCTTTTGTGATCTTCATAAAAAGTGATTTGCTGATACAAATCTTAGGTAGATTCATAATTTTCCCAAATATATTTGCATGTACCGTATATACTCGCAGATAAGTCGCACCTTTTTTACCAAAATTTTCTTCAAAAAATAGGGGTGCAACCTATCAACTCGACATACCTGTAAATTCAGCAGTAATTTTTCAGTAACTGACATTGCGGTAACACGTAGACCTAGATCCAAGTACCAGAATGCATATGCTAAGCATTGGAAAGCTGTCCTTTGTGCAAATCATGTACGAAACAATCCTACCGATTCACAGCTTTATACTGATCTGATGCTGTTAGAAATATATACATTTATTAGAATAAAATTGCATAATATTTCCATTTCCAATCCTCGTACGTTTGATGCTGTTTACATTTTGAATTACGACCTTGCTTTATATCATGTATCAAGCATGCATATTTGGATATATTTTTACATGTGGTATGGTTGCGTTTTCACGCTCCGCATAAGTTGGTATTCCAAGATTTCGTAGCAAAGCGTAATGCTTCAATATTATAAAAAGAATAATACAATATTTAGGATCCTTGACCATACGAACGCAAAACAGCATATGACCTTGCCCTATGTCATGTATCGAGCATGCGTATTCGGTTATATCCTGCTGACGTTTAATAAATTTTGTTTATATTTGAAAATATGCCAGTGCAGTACAAATGTTTCAATATTTGTAAGCAGATTTTTGAAATGAAGGTAAATATTTTATATTTATTTTTATCAATGGGTAGTGTAATTTCACAGATTCCAGTGCAACCTATCTGTGAGTCAAACTCAAATACCCAATTTTTTGCCTCAAACTAAGGGTGCGACCTATCTATTGGTGCGACCTATCCACGTATATATACGGTAAGTGAATATGATGAACCCAGCAGAAATTAGAATCCATCTCTTTGGTTAAAAATTCCAAGCCAGTGTCCATTACACCACCTGCACATCCAAGCTTACAGCACCTGGTATTCCCAAGTGGTCACCTAAGTACTGACCAGGTTTGATATTGCTTAACTTTAGTGATAATACGAGAACTGGTGTTTCAACATGATGTAGCCATAAACCAAATACGTTTTACATTGTTTGGTTATCCCTTAGCTTCTTTACTAAAATTAATCATTTTTTAATAAAATATTTTTTTCCAATTTTGAAATTTTTTATCTTATCATAATTTAAGCCTTATCATCTATTACATTGAGATATTTGTTTAGGTAAAGTTATTTGCAACATAATATTTTGATTGAAAATATGCAACTTTAGATCTAACCAGCTACTGCAAGAACAAGGTTAAATAATTCACATTAACATCTATTTTATCAGGTTATGTTTTATAGTTCATAGTAACATTAACCTTATGGGTGGCATCAATGTAAATGAATGCCATGCTTACCCTTGCAAACTATGAATTTCACAAAAGTAGTAGTGAAACACAGGCAATGAAGAAAATTTGACTTGTGCAGCCAGATGTAAATACCAGTGATAGTTTACCGAGTTTAATAACGACAACTGATACTTCTCTCATAACACAACAGATGTTCACCTATATATGAACATCTTAACCATTTTGGAAAGAAAGTGAAGAAGGAAATTTGGGTTTCTCATGAACTCACTACAGAATAGTGAAGTGGTCAGCCATTTGAAATTCTGCTGGTCAGAAAAAATAATTTCCCTTTTCTTTCACTGGAATTTTTTATTTATTTATTTTTTTTTTATCAGTTCACTCCAAGCAAGGTGATAATTTCACTAAGACGCAATGTGCTGCTGAGAGTAAAAGAATGAGAAGATTTTAGAAGGAACAAGAAGCCCAATCCTAAAGAGAAAACAAGAGATAAGCCTCTATTCCTGTTCAAAAGACAAAGGAGGTGTGTGAACTGATGATAGGTGAACTTATAGGATATAAGAAATATCTAATATAGATTAATAACAAACAAAAAAAAAGAGCAGTGGCAATAAAATAATGTTGAACCAAACCTAGCACCAAGTCCTGAACATGATCTATAGAAGGCTTCTTTTTTTTTTTTATATATATATTTTATATGCATCTGAGGAAACACAACTGGTTTCATCTATTATTAATTACTAGATTCTGAAGAAACCATGATCATGAACTTTAACAGCTTCAATTGGACATTTATAACAAAGATATGTCTATAGGGTAAACAAAAAGGTTATTGCTAACATTAATGTGAGGCTTTAGTCAGCAAAAAAAAAAAAAATTTGGTAAAATCATTAGGATCACCAGATCTTGCATCTTTAGTTGATTTGTTTCAATCACTAAAATAATTTCTTGATATTAAAATATCAGAAGTATGGAAAACTAATTCAGATCTTTTAGAATTTTGTTGGTGGAGAATGTAAACATTGCTTTAATGTTGGGCTTCTGTAATTGTTAATGATTTTTTTTCATTGATTTGATTTGTATCATAATATTTTTTTTTTTTTTTTTTTTAACTTAATGACACTCATGAAATAAAAATAAATCTGACAAAAATGTTTCAGGTGTTTTTTTTATCAGGTTCATGTTATAAATTTTAATTTAAAAAAAATTACTCTACATTTTTTTAAATAACAGTTTTTGTTTTTCTTAATGTTTCTTTATCTCCCTTTCAGGCACGATGGCTAGGGGGCTATCTTAATGAAAAGAAGGATCCCGTCCGTGCAATTGACACTCTTAAAGAAGTTTTGTCACCACATTTTGCCTTGATTAAACAAACTGACATGCCAATGCTTATACGTGAAACAGAGCGAAAACATCAGTGGACCATGTGTCACATCACAATATGGCGCCGATTACCCCTAGAAACCTAATAATCACTTCCCTTTTTTTTTCTTTTTTTTTTTACTAAAAAATGACCGTTTCTTTTTTTATAATTGCTGGGTACATTTTAAGTGTTTCGGGTTTATACTTTTAACAAAAGATAATACATTTTTAATAACTAAATGGCCTTTATTTTCTTTTCTTTTTCTTTCAGATACTCTATTATATAGACAAATCTATATATTATTTTTTTACATTAGTTTTTTAAATGCTAACTTGTTGAAAAAGAAATGAAAGCCATTCTAATTTTATTTTTTTATATATTTTTGACATTAGAAGT
This sequence comes from Ascarosepion bandense, assembly GCA_037127315.1. Taxonomy (NCBI): domain Eukaryota; kingdom Metazoa; phylum Mollusca; class Cephalopoda; order Sepiida; family Sepiidae; genus Ascarosepion; species Ascarosepion bandense. The sequence goes on along the minus strand of JBBBDQ010000547.1, from coordinate 4,887,181 downwards.
GTTTAAAATTAAGAAGAATGTGTTTCTTAATTTGGTTTATTTTTGTAAAACTTTAAAAGATATTTACAGTATTCTTATTAATGTCTTATGTTGTCTATACATAATTGATTTTTGGGTTGTATTTTGAAGAATGGAAAAATGTAAATATCAAACAAAAACAATTCTTTATGCTAATTTTAAAATCTTTTCATTTTGCTTTCTTTAAAAGCATGGTCAATTTGTACTCTCGTTAGTTTTTCTACAAGATAAATTTTTCATTAGTTTTTCTGCAAGATAATCTTTTTGTCTTGATTAGAACAAAGATAAAATGAATAATAATTAAAGTTTGTAATGTATTTAAAATTTAATCATGATTTTTTTTTTTTTTTTTTTTTTTTCAATATCAAAAAAGATAAAATTTAAATTTTAACAATCCTTACTTTCATACAGTTTACTAATCTTGTCACATGTTTCCAAATATACTGTTCTTTCTTAAACAGTTTTAAAATTATTGCTTGAGAGTTTTACTATGATTAAAAGAATTATAATCTAAAGTGTCATATCAAGTGGATAAGACAGTATATAAACAAGAAATACCTGTGAACATTTCATGGTTTTCTTATTCAAATTTCCTAATGAATCTTAAATCTCATGTTAATGATTTGATAAATTCATGGCAAGTTCTACAATGAAATAACTGTAGAAAATTTCCATTTCATATTGTTTAATATTTTAGCCTTAAAAACTTCAACAAAATATTGCAATAATAATCATAAATATAAATGTTGATCATTATTTAAAGAAATATGGTTCACTTTTACCAAGTGAAAAGATTTAAAATGTGACCCCTTTTTCCATTTCACTGAAACAGCTGTTAAACACAAGTAGAGTGTTATCGGTCAGTCAGATAAGTGCCATACATGATGCACGCTTGGGTGATCATATCTCAAGAGAGACTTGACTGACTGGGCAGAAGATTATCCTGCAGTAGGTGGCTATTACTTTCTGCAGTAAACTGGTTGCCAGCCAATCTGTCTTATTATTTAACCCATGACTGGAGGGAAGAGACAATTTAATGCCTTTCTCAAGAGTATTTGCACATAAGTAAATGCAAGGAATTCAACTGGAATTCAGTCTCAGCTCACTGATTTCTCGTTCTGAGCCAATACCCACTGCACCACAACGCACATCCTTATAACCTGTTCCATTTTCTTTGTTTCTTTTTCACACTGAAACCAAGTAGCATTTCTGTCATTTCTGTTTTTTCACTATAAAATGAAAATAGTCCATTATTTATAAGATATTAGCAGAGCATTAGGTAGGTAGGTATGTATGTATGTGCGCGCGTGTTAAGGAATTAAAGAACAGATAAGAATTATAAGATTTTTTTTATATTGATTTGATATTTTTTTCCAGGCTTAGAAGATTCATCTGATTTATCCAAAGTTTTCAGAAATAGATATAATGTGTATAAACTCAAATGTCTTTCTCTTCTAGTTTAGGTATGGAATTTAGTTTAAAGTGTAATATAAATTTAAATGAAGGAGAATCTATATTTTGACTGCAAAAATAGTTTTCTCATTATTTTCATATTGTTTAAGGTTAACATAATTCATAGACAAATTGAATCAGTCAGGTTAATATGGACAAGGTTTTACGGTCTTATTTTAGGCATTAAATGAAATAAAACAAAATTAGAAGAAAATGATTGAGTTTATTATATGATCATATATTTAAACTGAGTCAGTTAATTGCCATTCGTGATACATGCTTGAGTGATCATGTTTGATGACTAACTAGGTAGAAGATTTTTCCACAGTAAGTTGCCATTACTTTCTGCAGTAGCCTGCTTGCCAGCCAAGGCTATAGAACCCAATCAGTCATGCTATTCAACTCATAGCTAGAAGGTGAAGAGATGGGTTAATATCTTTTTAAAGAGTATTTGTGTGCAAGTGAATGAAACAAATTTGACTAATTTGAACTAGGATCTTCATTTTCTCATTCTGAGCGGATATCCATTGCACCACAATGCACATAATGGCCTGAGAAAAGTTTTTAGCCAGGAGAAATAAACTATATCCAATTTCAAAATTTAATTATATAATTCCAACTCAACATAAATAAACAGTATTTATTTGCTAGTTTCAGTGCTTGTATTTGATTTTTTTATGAATTTGATAGTTATCAACAATTGTTTGATTCATATTTTGCCACTCCTTTAACAATGTTTCTTTAAGGGTCACCACTGGCATGATTGTGGTTGCAAGCTCTTGAAGCTTTTGGTCAAGGTGCTTCCAAATGTGTTCTATTGGATTCATGTCAGGACTTTAGGCTACCAATGGCAGTGACTTGATTCCTTGTGATTTCTTCCAGGTCTTTGCTACTTTGCTCATATGACATGGCACTTTATCTTCTTGAATATGTAGACATTCTTGTCAATCTGATTGATTTCAAACAGTGGGAGTAGTCCTTTCTCTAATATTTGACACTAATTTTGACCATTTGGACCATTCGCCAACAAGAATCAGCCCAGATTTCCCTTCAAACCAGACAGTGCCCCACACCATTATTTCAATCTCTCCATGTTTCACAGTCACCTGCAGACATTCAGTGTTCTTGATTTCTTGAAACATAAACCTGTCTTAATTCGAATATTGGCAGAATTTACTTTCATCTGACCAAATTACAGACTGCCAAAATTCATTATCTCTGCTCTCAAATTTTCTCACCTAGTCCATATACCTATTCTTAACCTCTGAAATCAAGGGCTTCTTTCTTGAAACTCTTCTATGATAGCCTAGCTCTTTCAGAGCCTTTCTTACTGCATATGGTGACATTTCCATGCTGCTGACATTTCTGACAACTTCCCTTTTCAGTGCCCTTTTTGTTTGCTCAGACTTGATGCTTGATCCTTCTGAATATTGTTCCACACATCAATGGCCTTCATTAAATTTCCTGAAATATTATTAACTGTTAGATGATTAACCTGGAAAAACGTAATTTTTCTATTTGACTTGCCACACTGATTCCATCCTATTATTTGCCCTCATTGGAATTTACTAATTTCCTTACTTCTGCAAACTTTCATTGCAAAATATAAGTCAGCCATCATTCATAGATTAGAGTAGCTTCATACTAATCCCATATTGTCTAAGAAAAAAAAATGTTATACAAGCCAAAATTGCTGTAATCAAGGATGGCTAAAAACTTATTTTTCAATGTATTTAGACTACTGTCCTTATCTTGGTGTGTAGTCACATTTCAAACATTGCACTCTTCAACTGTCTTCAGATATCTACTGTATTGGGAATTTCAAGCTGAACCTGTTATTCAATCCATGGGGATTGATTGTTCTTATTCCTTTAGCATGGTCAACAGAATATCTTGTATCAGTTAATTTGTTCTTGTGATGGTGCATTTGCTTTCTCTATCTAACCAAATAATGACTTTCATGGCCTTAGATACAATTAAGTAATACTTTTATCCAATAGATCAATTAGGTGGTGTAATTTTGGGGTCTTACTAGATTAAGTTAAAAGTTTTTTTTTTTTTGTTTTTTTTTTTCAAGCTTTAATTAATAGTTCAAACAAATTACATATAAAAAGCATTTCTTCATCAAAGTATATCCCATCATATTCTATTGTCTGTTGCCATCATTGTGCCTGAATCTCAATTCCATACTTATTCCATTTAGCTAATTTTAGAGCCAAAAAAATCTCCTTGCACCTATTTTAAACCTCATCCACATTGCTGAATCTTTGTCTACATAGGAAATGTGCCATGGCTCTGAAAAAATAGTAATCTGATGATTCAAGGTCTGGACTGTAAGCAGATTGAGGCAACTCTTCAAGTTCCTCAAGTTTCTGCTTGGTCACATTGACAGCATGTGGTGGGACATGCCATGTACCAATGTTCCACTCTGTTGATAAGTGTCAGAAAATGGTGTTCATTAATGACTGGAAAGATGTACTTCAAAATTACAAATTTTCACTTTTGCCATTATTAATTAACACCATTTTCTGACACCTGTTGTCAGCCAATAAGAAATTTATTTAAACATTTTTTAAAAATTATAATAAAAATGTCTGCATCTTATTAAAACTGAAATTGTTAATTTGATGAATTAAACCAAAATTACTTTTTTCTTAAAAACCAATAAAAAACATTTATTTTGCAAGAGAGAGAGGGGAGGGTCTCATTTTCTTATGAAGCTGTTGAAATAGCTTGTAGAGATTTTGACAGGCAAACGGCAAGTGACAAAATATTATAGTAGACCATATATGACAAAATATTCATGACTGCATGTCCTGAATCCAAATCATCCTTTGCCACTTGAGTGCACATCTTCAGTTGACCAATGCTAGGTAGCAGGCTTTCAAAGTTTTTGAACATAAAGAACAGTGTCCACAGTATGACCATTTAAGAAAAATTCAAAGTGTAACACTCCTCAAAATTCCACCAAACATGCAACATGACGTTTTTGTTCAAATTTTCCTTATTTGACAACAGGTTCTGAAACCTGGTCAGAACAAAGCCACTGATTTCTCTTATTAAAATTACAAAAATACATCCATTTTTCATCCACACTTAGTTTGGCACCAAAAACAAGCACCTTGAGAATTTACCAGCTATTGTTTGCAAATGTTGTCATGTTGAGCCAGGTTATTTGGTCAGGTCATGAGGAACTTCTCAACAGCGTCTCTTCAAAAGGCCAAACTTATGGAGGTATTAATTGATGGTGCTTTGTGAAGGACCAAATTCTGCTGATAATATATGTGTGCTTGTACTTGGCTGTTGTTTAACCATTTCAAGCATAGCTTCATTTTCCACAACAGAAGGTCTCCCTGACCTTGATTTGTCTCTGAGGCTGGTGTCACCTTCCTTGAAATGTCTGAACTAGTTTTGTCACACATGTTCATTGGCAGTCCCTGGACATTTATTACCATTAATTCCTTTTCCTTGTGCTTGGTTATTTTTCCACAGTTAATGTAAAAGGGCTCTAATTATAACTATTTCACCCCTCATTATCAAAGTTATAAAAAATAAATTTTTGTGTGTTATATATTAAAATAAAGAATGAAAAATTCAGCAATGATTTAACATGGAGATACAAGTTAACAAAAAAATCAGTGAAAATTAAAAAATTTCAGACTGATAAACCTGTTCTTACCTAATCAAATGGTAATCTATTAGCTATTTTTATGCTAGGACTGCTGAAGAGGTTTTTAGAGTATAGCATGTATACTGATGCTTTCAATTTTCATGTTTTGTATTGTTCTCTCAACAAGTATTATTGACCTTCTATATATGATTGGTTATTCACTGCAGATGACAACTTTTTGCTATTTTTCTAGCTTTACCTTTAGATGGATGTTTGTCTTTTGTATTCTATGCAACTGTTACTAGGGATTGTATATGCACAATTCTTGGCCATGATCTCTTCAATGTGATGATGTCTTTGAAGAGTGAAACTGTTCCTTTTTCTTTTTTTTTTCCTGATCATATATGGACTGCAAGTTCTCCAGATATTTCTCAAAACATTGTATAAAGGAGACAAACTGTGGTAGCTATGACTACCATCTACTATCCTTCTACATCTATTAACAAGAGCTGATGCTATGCTTCTCTGTTGCTATGCATAGGGACAATCACGGATATGTATTGTCAGAAAAAAGATAATCATTTTCTTTACAGTGTACAGATGATGGGTATTGAAATTCAGGCATTGTCTTATGAATGTTGGCTAGTGATATATGTATATCTTAAATACCAGATCTTTGCTGTGCGCATTATTTAGAAAAGTCGCTTCAGTGTTTGTTTCCATTTTTATAATGAAATGTACTGAAAATGTTCACATGATTCAACAATACTTGCACATCTTGAAAGGTTAGAATATGAAGATGCCATCTACGTATTTCAGTCACATGTCTAGGTTCAATGCTATTTGTCTTAAAATACTTTGAAAGAAGTGGATTTATATATTTAACTATAGCTGGAGATGATAAAAATAACATAACCATACATTGTGTCACTATTGATTGTAAGCATAAACACATTTTCAGTTAGAAATATGTTTGTGTATGCTGTCAGTATTCTGTTAAGTTATCTATTTGAATATTAGCATGTAACCAGCGATTTACAGCTAAATCATATTGAAAGTTAAGCAACATCAAACCTATTCAGTACCTAGATTGGTGACTCTTTGGAAATACCATGTGCAGTAAGCTTCAATGTGTGGGTGGTGTAATGGACAATGACTCAGAACTGTTAATCAGAGAGCTGTTTCAATTCCAGTTGGGTTCATTATATTATGTGCAAATATCATCAAGAAAGGTACGAATCCGCATCTTCTCACTCTAGCTATGAGTTAATTAAATAAGACTTGTATCACTAAGTTATGACTTAAAACAAAAAATTCTTACAATCTAAAAATATTTTTTGGCTATAAATAACCTGCAAAGCTGGAGAAAACAAATCAATCAACAGCGTTTATCTCAAGAGAACGGTCAGATTCTAGTTACTGATAAGACTTCATTTGTGGGGAACTTAGATGGGCAAGCTCACAATATTCAAATACAGCATTTATTTTAAATTGCCTTCACAAAGTTAGCAAAGTTCTTTACTTAGGACAATGATTATTAGTAAGTTGACTATTAGGGCAGATCAATTTTGGAACCATGTTATTGCATTCAATTTGAAAGTTAGGGTTTTAACATGATAAATAATCACACAATATTTTTTTCCAAATCATTACCATTTTTTGAGAAAACAAGTTTAACAATTACATTTAAATTCAAAATTGTAGTGTTAGAAAGTATAAAATGTATAATTTACTGAAACTGTACAAATTGTATAGGGACAAGATGCATGGCACAAGCAAATTACTAAATCATTGTGCCATCCAATAAGACCTTCATTTACTTCAAAGGTAAATTATACTGAGCAATTTAGCTATATCATGATGTAATATGGTATACCGTACAGTATTTTTAGTATGGTTTGTCAATAAACATTGCAAAGTTTAAATATTTTGTCTTACAATTTGTTCCGAGCAGTATTATGGTATTATATACGCTTTATCTATTTTCCTTATTAATTATGATCTAAGAAATCTTATTCATTGAGAGGCCTTTTTTGTAATCTTTTACAATTTTTTAATACAATTTTTATTTAATGAATACAGTAAAAAAAAACTAAAAAAAAACAAATATTTTGTTTGTGATACATAATTAGAATTCTGGTTTGAATATATTTTCCATCAATGTAACTTATACAAAAAATATAAACTTTATTTGGATTTATTCTTGAAATAGTAAAATTTTGCAATCTGTGAGCAAAAATCTACAGAAATTAGGTATTTCTGTACATCTTTTAAGAGGATTTTAAAAACTTAATGCTAAAAAATTGGCCAAATTGCAGGAATTAGGTATTTCTGTAATTTATTTATTTGTTTTTTCAGACATTTTTTTAAAAGTTACTGCTAAAAATGTGGCAAAAACTATGAATCTAATATTTGGTGTCAGTGCTTATCGTATCAAATCCCAGCTTTCGCACACTGTAAAATGTTGATTTTCTAAAGAAAGTGAAAAATCAACTTGCCCTAGATCTATATCTATTAGAAATTTATATATCACACTTCAATTGTCCCAAAAGGTAAAACTGAAAGGATATTGAATTATAGTCTCCACTATGAAGTCATGTATGGGTGATCATGCATAGTGTGGAGAAAAAGAGGTCACCAGTTCCTGTGGAGTAAAGATAAAATAATAGAACAGTTGGAAAAAAAAAGACATTTGAAAGATTTAGCACATGTTATGCTCTAAGGACCTCCTTGGGAGCTCAAGCATAGAAATGAACATCACGACAGAGAAAAGAATAATAGGAAGCACACACTAATGTATTCAACAATTGCAGCTATAATACTTTAGAAAAAAAATAGTTAATGGTTATCTTTCCTATATAACCTCATGGACATCACTCCTTGCCTTATGCTCAGACTATATAGCACAATAATCTACTACTTTGATTTGCACTTGTACAATTATTGAATGAACATTAATATAAAATGAATCACTCTTGTACAAGCATTGAGTGACTGCTTAATTATAATAGGTGCTGTAAGCTTGGATGTGTGAGTAGTGTAAAGGATACTTAAGAATAAAACAAAACTTTGTCCACTAATCTATCTGATTAAAAAAAGAAGTCACTAAAATCAAGCAAGAATGATATTTTATAGTTACCATAAAGAGGTAAATTGAAAAGCAAAATGAGAAAAAAAGCTAACCTAGGTTTTATTTTCTCTCAAATCAAATCTCTGTTGAAAATGTGAACAGTGAATTAAAAAAAAAAATCAAACAAGATTTTATATCAAATATATCATCATCAAAATGTTTTATAACTTGGAGTATAGTGAAAATAGCCAAACCATCCAATGGTGGTGATGTAAGCAGATTATGTTTGAAGGAAAAATTAGCTATTATGTTGTTCCCAGAAAGAAAGAAAAATTCTAAATGAAAGAACAAATTATGTCCAGATGTAATCATATCTATAAATACATACAATGGTCATACAAACATGGGTGAAACTGTAAGATTCTTGAATAACTCTTTAATTTTGAAAATTTTTGATTGTTTGAAAATTCCAGTTGCATGTTCATAAAAAAAATAACTGTGTATTTGAAAAGCAGAAAAATCAGTTATTGCAAATTGCCTGAAAATACCAAAAGGTTGAAACCCAGGTTGCGGAAATAACTCATTTCCAAATAAAAAATATTCAAAAGTTCTACAATATAAATGTATTGAACACATTTTAATACACCTGAGTACTGGTCTAATTTAATTATGACCAAAACTAACTAATATATATGCTTAAGGAGGAGGACCATGATGAGAAATTACAAACTTTAAAAACAATTGAAATGGAAAAAAATGTTTCAAAAAGATCCACTTAAAAAAATGGAAAGCCTGAGGCAAACCTTTTGTCCAACAAAACTAGTCATGGGTCTTTGTCGGAAGAAAATTTAAAATTCAGGGATGAAAAATAGGTAATGTTCAGAAAAGGAGGGAGAGAAAAAAAACTTCCTCATCATAAACCTTCACCAAAAGACCCAAATAAATCTAACTGGAGCTTGAGATCTTTTTGTTTGTACAGAGAAGGAGGTTTTGACTGGATCATCAAAGTCTCTAGAACAATGACGTAGAATGAAGAACGACTTCTGTGCAAAACAGAAAAGCGATCTGCAGAGTAAGAGTCACCATATTCCTTTAGTCAACAAATGTTCACCAGTGGCAGATTCAGGCATCTGTGAACACTCAAAGTAGGGTGGCGCTTGTGAATAAAATGAGGTACATGCTGTGACATGCGAATTTCCAATCTTTGGATACTCCGGCCTATACAGTTGAGACTACACCAACATTTCAATTTATAAACAGCATTACTTGACTGTAAGATAGGCAGGATGTCCTTATGAAATAAAGGAAAAGTGGGTCGTGTAGAGAAAATTACACGTGGAGTCAGAGACTTGAAATTACAAGAAATAATTGATGATACCTTGTCAGCAATGGATTGGCCATTAGGACCAATCCATGGTACCTTCAAATAGATGTGGCTTTTTAATGGCCCAAACCTTTTATTCTCCCTAAAAGATTTAATTTTGGAATTGATAATCCTAGTGACAACAAGTGGAGGATAACCCTTTCTTATAAAAATAATTGTCAATCTTATGATCGAAACTTACACTGGAACAAATCATGAGTGTGCGGTGTGTTAGGGTTCTAATGAGATTGATCTTTTTGGTCCTAAGAGCAAAAGATTCCCAACCTAGATATAAACCCAAAAAAGTGGGTTTCCTATACACTGAAGTAATGAAAGAATGGTTTCTTCCGGCATATACCCATGACTGGTTTTGTTGAATGAAAGGCGTGCCTTGGATTTTCCTTTCTTCTTTTTTTTTTTGAAGCAGATTTTTTAATCTTTTTGAAACCTTTCTTCTGTTGCAATTGTTTTTAACTGATATCATTATACTATTTGGTTTTATAGTCTGTCATTTCTCACCATGGTTCTCCTTAAGTATGTATTGACATTTTGTTGTACAAAATATTTGAGCAGCAATCTCTTTTTATGCAGGTTTTATAAAAAAATGATAGACAAGGTGTGATGGTCAAGGTTTTTATGTAATTTTTCATTTGAAAATAAAAAAATTCCCATTCTTAGATGTCCTCATGGTGTCTCATAATAATAGTTCTCTATATAAATTACCCACCAGCAAAAACTCCTGACACCTTAATTTTATTAGTCACTGTCCTCTTAAATGTAAAATCAGTATCATTAAAAATTTCCTCACAATAGCCTACGAGAATTCATTCACTAGATCAAAGAACTCCATAACACAAAACAAACACTTGTCAACAATGGATTTCCAAATTATATGGTGACTACCATATTAGACTTTTTCTTTCAAACCTGAGTAATGACAACAGTAAACACACTGATAATAATAATAACTTTATTATCTTCTACAAAAACCAAATTCATAGCAATTCAATAGGGTGAATCTTTGCTCCAAAACATCATTCAAAAATATGTAACACCCGTCGACTCAAACAAAAATATTAATTATCTAATACACTAAATTTAAAATGGCTAACCTCATCATCAAAAAACAACAATTCACCCACGAGATCCAAACTACAATGAACCAACATTATTTACGAATTCACATGTCCTTTAAAGAACTGTGTTCTTGATCCTGATTTCATAATTAATTATATCAGCTATACCACTACGAAACTGTTGTGAAGACTCATGCTACATCTCTCTCAGTGGAACTCAATTTGATCTCATTTAAACACACATGGAGATCTACCAAACCCTATCTGGAACATATTCGTTGACAACACAAATATCATAGAATCAGCCACATACAAAAAAAAAACATAAGAGAGGCCTTATTAATGAAAATGAAAAACCGAACACTCAATAGCATCAACTACGAACACACTAACAACATGTTTACTGTGTTCAATACATAACACATACCATTACTCCGCATTATACATACCACCACTTACATTGTTACATGTAAAATGAAATTCATCCTCGAAAATGGCTAAAAGTATAGATGAACGCACTTGGATAAACAAAACATTTGAACAATTTTTATATAATTTATGTCCTCAAAGGAAAGAAATCTTAAGTTCACATGAAAAACTACATAAAAAAACTTAACCATCACACCTTGTCTGCCATTTTTAATGAAACCTGCATATATCTAAACTTATTTATAAATGGAACTTTGTCTGCGTGTGTGTCCGTTACCTATAGACTCCGAAACGGCTGAACCGATTTTCTTGAAAGTTTACACAGTTGTACTATAAGTGCCTGCAAGTGTTTTTAGCTAAGTTTTGTGTCTAGGTACCCCTGATAAATATTGAAAATCGATAATCGAAAAAATTGGGTTATAGAAGGAGTGGTCCGATTTTAATCAAATTTGATACATTCATAGACAAAGACATAAGAAACAATATTCAGAAGTTTCAAGGTTGCAGTTCTTACAATAGTGCAGAAAATCGATTATATATATATATATATATATATATATATATATATATATATAAAAAAGGCAAGATGTTTGTGTGTCAGTCTACGGTTTCGCTTTAACTGGAAACAACTATTGCTTTTTAGTCTTTTGTGCCAACATCCAAAGAGTCTAAGCTCCAGGACCATGGATTAGTTTTAAAGCTTTCATTATACCCGAGCAACACTGGGCTATACTGCTAGTATATATATAAATTCCCTTCTCATCATTTTTTATATATATATATATATATATATATATAAAAATCGTGTTTCATTCTCTTTTTTGCTTTTCAATTTTGCTGTTACTGTTCTTTTCGTTTGATTAATTTATTTTCTAACGATTTTACTCCTGATGAGATGTTGAATGAAAGGGCCTTAGAGATTATTAATAAATTCCTTCTTTTTAAAATAGTATGTAAATTTTGTACATCCGAACATTTTTATATATATATATATATATATATATATATATATATATATATATTTTATAAGAAAGTGAAAGCACACATAGATTAAAACCCATTGTTCAAACATTTACTTTTATAAAGCATGCTTAATACAGAGTAGAACTTAATATTGTAATTTTGTTATTGCAATGGTTTATAAAAGCATTATATCACTACACAAAAAGGTTCATGTTTCAGATCAATACTGTTTTCTTCAGGTGATATCTTAAAATAAATGGTGAAAATGATTTATTTTGAAAATATAAGAATAATTCATGGTTATTTAGAAAATTAGGGAGTGATAGTTGGAGAAAATGCTTTTAGGTGTATCATTATTGTTCACTCAAAATTGTGAATTAGGTAACTATGGAGTTGAAGATCTGAGTTGCAAAAGGAAGCAGGATGGCCTGGTGTCTGGAAAAGTAACTTTTTAATTTTGTCTGGATAAGATACATAGTGGGACCATAGATTATTTAAATGAGTAGACAATAATTTTTAACATCAGGTTGGATTTTAGGGTTTTGTTTTTTTTTTGTTTTTTTTTAAATAACATTTTTTGAGTCTTGCATTTAGCCTTTTACATTTCATTCTGTCCGTATGATACTGCTCTGTACACATTATGAATCTGTTTGACATATCTTAGTATTGTGCAAGCTTTGACAGCACAAGGACTTCTTTTGGGTATTTTTCATTATTGTAAGCAAATGCTACAGGGCTGTGACAAGTTCACATAAATTTCTGTGATGTTACTCTCATTCCATTGCAGAATCCTATTAGCATCCATATTTCATCTATAATCGCATTTCTTGAGAATATTTTTAGTTGTTTATTAAAAATATAGAAATAAACTGATAAAATATCACAGGACACCCATTCCCATGGCAGAATGAGTTTTAGTTTTCTTGGATTTCAGAGATGGGATTAGTTTTGTTCTTATCTCTAGCCATGAAAGAACACTAAATTGGTGTGGCTATGTCTAACACCTGGTGATTTCAAATCTTGAGAAGCACCTTACTGTTGCACTAAAGGAAGGTTATGGATTGTCTTGATATCTTCATTACACAGGCTGTAAGAGATGATCAATTTGCCACTACCCATATATTGAAATGATTTTGTGTCGTATCTGCTCATGTGCAGAAGTAGATTTTTAAATCACCATTGTCAATTGCTTCTTGAATAGTTAAGGCTCTCTGTCTGTTTCATCAGTAATGATAATGAAAATAGTATAATCAGGCTATTAAGGACACAAATCCCCAAAAAGAATGATGTTATACATGAAAACGACCAATTATTTAGTACTAAGCAAAACGTCATTAGTTTCTTGTTGGATATTTCCACAAAATCTATTTTAAGTGTCATGGTTTGAAATATTTAACAAGAAACCAGGGGCACCTTGAAATGGTATAATGGTTAGCAAGCTTGTCTCATTAGATCATTTATGATTGTGTAGTGAGTTCTATCCTTACTTAGTACCCCATACTTTCAACCTTGTGTCCCATCTACTATAACAAGTAACCAGCCATTATATGCATGCAGGTAATAATGGTTTGTTTCTAGTTTCCAAGATAACACAAATGCTAGAGTGGCAAGCTAATCCTTTTTGCAGATGCCTGCCCCAGCACATTTGTGATTCTTTAACATCTACAGAGAACAAACCTTAGATACGGTTTCTAAGAAAGAAAGTGTACAACAGTTCAAACAAGGCTACTATACTCAAACACACTGCTCTGATAACTTGTGACTTTATACAAGCTTTGCCACTTGCAACCAACAATTATATTTTTGGTTACTTTCCTATTGTTCTTCACATTGGGATTATTTCCCCTGACTTATAACATCAATAAATCACCCCGCTGAGTAATCGATCATAGTGAGAGTTGAACCTGGGTCTCATGGTCAGAACATGAGAACTTTCAAACTATTTGAAAATTTGTTAACTAAAAGTCAAAGAAAAGGAACTACATTTTTTTTACATTAAATTTAACTTTAGATCATTACTATTTGTTATATAGCGACAAATAACAAACACGGGTGTATATAAAAATATATCAGTGATATTTTTATTAATGAATGATGGACCGTGTGGCCTAGTGGCAGGAGTGAGAGAGCGCTCTTCCAAGGTTGACAGGGGTGACGATGTGAGTGTAACCTCTCTGCTTACTCGTCTAGCTTCTTCTTCGACTTCTCGAGACTTCTTCTGTCGAGGCTGACTTCTGTCGAGGCTGACTTCTGTCGAGGCTGACTGTGACTCTGACTCTGTGGTTTCTTCGACTTCTCTCTTCTGCCGAGACTCTGACTCTGTCAAGACTTCGACTGTGACTTTTACTGGCACTGCTTATCTGTGTTTTCGCAGTCTTTATATATCTTCCAAAACCGGGGACTCATTTCTTCCGGTTTTGCCTTGATCACGCGACGCCTACACGACGCCTACGTAAATTCTCAGAGACCCTGTCTGTTTGCTCTGAGCTATTTCCGCTCTGCCGGAAATAGGGTCAAAATGACATCCGCTGCTTTCAATGACCGAAAACACCCACGCTTCATCGCCTTCTTGGGTGGGGCCAGATTATTATATTACATATTGTTCTAATGATGATCTGAATAAGCATCAACTTTTACTATATTTGTTTTATTTACACTAATTATATTCAGATATTGTCCTCATCTTTGTTGTTATCACATTTCAGCCATTGCACCCTTTGACCTTCTTCAGATGTATAGTAAACCATAGTGAATTTTTTATTTAATCAATCTAAAAATAAATTACAATTTTTATAGACTGTTCTCATTTCACTGCATTTGTTTATGGATATTATCTAGTTCTTATTTAGTACTGCTCAGTTATTGCTTGACTGTTTCCACTGAGTGCAAGTACACATTGCCTGACCAAGGGATTGAACTCGCAATCACTATGTCACCAATTCACAAGCCAACTCCTTAATCCACTTTTACTGTAGTGAACTTGGAACCTTAAACCTGATCCATCTTCTGATTAGAGTTGCAACTGAAACTAATTTATTTATTAAATATTGCTTACTTAAAATGTCCTTTAGAATTACTTATGTCTTTCTATTTGAAAACTGTTATGAAAACTGTTATGGTAGAAGACAGAAAACACACATGGATAAAATAGGCCTTTTCTTTTGAAATTTTTGTCATTAACTTTGTTTTGTTCCACTCTATTTTTGCAAAAGCTTCAGAATTCTATTCTTTCAAAACTTTTCCTTTTTTAGCAAAGAACTGCTTGAGAGACTGTTTGCAAAGAAATCAAGAAATTAGTATTTATGTTTAAAAATAAATTATCTTATATAAGTATTAGTTTAAGAATTTCTCTCTATAAAAAGAAAATATGCTATATGCAAACTTTGTAGAAGTAATAATTTTATTTTTATAACATTTATAACAGTATATAAAAAAAGAAATGAATTAAAATGTAGTAAAATGATATTTTGAAGTTTAATTCATTGCTTTTCCCTGTTTTCTTACTTGTTTCATATCATAGAATATTTAGTTTCACCCAATGAGATCTTTTTTATTACTCTGAATTTAAAAAAAAAATATTAAAATAATGAAATTGCTACTAAAAATGGTTGTGGGTGGGGGAATTGATAATGATTTATTGAATTGATTGTGTTGATTTACTTTTGTTTCTTTTAGACTTAATTGCCATGAAATATAGATAGATCAGACATCATACAAATATTTTAAAAACATTTCAAATGCTACTGTCAAATTTAAATAAGCAGGAAGCACAGATACACACAAAAATACCATATCAATACATTGGAAAACATAAAACTGACTGATTAAAGATGATATTAGATTAATATCATGTTACTCTTCCTATAGAGAAGAGTAGCCAGTCATAGGAGGTAATTTCATTATTTCTTTTTTGAACTTCAGTACAAAAAATAATCTAACAGTTGCAAAAATGAAACAAAAATAAAAATTCTTTTCAAAATATTTCTATATGAAAATGGCATCAAATATTACATTTTGATTCTTCAAGCACATCTTTTTTAAAAAAACAAAACAAAAAACTCTATAGATTTTTTTTCTTAAAAATCAGAAAGAATTTAGTGTGTTTTATTAAATTATACAAACACTAACTCTCCACAATTTTTTTTAATTTACATTTTAGTTTTATTAAATTTGTTAGGTTCAAAAAAATTTCAAAATCTTCTAATTTGATAATACTTAAACTTTTACTACTATCGCCCAGTTCACACTCCACCCACGTCTATTGAACAGGTGTAGAGGCTCATCCCTTGTCCCCTGTTTAGGATGTGGTTTCCGGCTTTTTCTTTTCTAATCTTTTCATTCTTACGTAGCCCCCTGCGCTTCAGTGGCATTACTGCCTTGCTTGGGGTGATATGATTTTTTAAAAAAATATACATATATCCTTTCATTACAAAACTATAAAAAATATGTTATCAGCTCCTGATCTTTAAAAAAGTGTATACAATGTATCTAAAGGGAGTGACTGGCCCTCAAAAAGTATTTCTGCAAAGTTTTCTAATAAAATAACCTATTCAGTGTACAATTACAGTACATTAATGAACGTACTAAAAATTTAATTTAAATCACACAATTCCCTGATTTTTTGATAATTTTTAAAAAACAGTGTGTAACTTATATTATTATAACTTTTTTTCCTGCTTTCATTTTGGAAAAAAGCATATATTTAGTGATGCCTAATGAAAGCCTCTCAGTCAAGCTATAGCAACTTATATATAAATTTTACTTAATAATAAGAAACAAATAAATGTGGTTTAATGTCATATAGAATAAATTTTACATCTTTTTTTAACTCATACCAAATTGATTGATTGCTTTCTTCAATTTGTCTAATTAAGAGTAATATTTGGTAAAATCACTTTTTGATTCTCCAGAAGAAACTTTCTTCAACTTCCACTATAGGCAAAACACTTTGGATGAAAACCATCCTTTAGTACAGTTATTTGTGGTTCATTTCACTCACCCTGCTATTTCTTATTTTCACGTTGTATTAAAGTATTTCATAAATGACTTTTGACATCATAAAATACACAAGTCTCAATCATATACCGAAAATGTTGCTTATTTCTCTTTCTTCAGTATTAGAATCTTCTTTTATATGCCGTGTCTCTTCAGGACGTAGGCGATCATGGCTTTCCACATCTCCCTATCCCTTGTTGCCCTTAATACCACGCCTCCTGAAATACCACTCAATTCCCGCTCCTTTGTCCATCTGCTCAGATCCATCAAGTATGTCATGCGTTGCTTTCTCTTGTTTCTTTTCCCCTCTATCCGTTTCCTGAGCTTCAAGTTCTCCAAGCCCTTCTTCCTCATTACATGTCCCAAAAAACTTCAGCTGTCTTTTCCTGGTGTTAAGTATTAGTTTTCTTCTTGTGTCCATTCCCTCTAAAATTTCGTTGTTTCTCGCGTATTCTGTCCACGGTATCCTCAGCACCCTTCTGCAGAACCACATTTCGGTTGCTTCAAGTCTTTCTTTCATCTTTGATGAGATTGTCCAGCATTCGCTGTCATATTGAAGGACAGACATCACATAACAACCCAGTACTCTTTTCTTTGATTCTAGCTAAATTTTCCTGTCTCTAAAACTCTACTCAGCTTCTGGAAGGCATTCTTGGCCATGCCAATACACCTTCGGATTTACGTATCGCGCTTTCCGTAAGCAGAGAAGCACCAATTTACCTTTAAATTAATACACACTGTTATGTCAGTTGTCGCAATGCAATCAAAATCGATAATTTTGAATGAAGTTAATGAAAATTAAACGCTTCTAATTATTTCAACGACACGCACTGCAATCTTTTTGACTATCGAAACATTTACAAACTTTTGCATGGGATGAGAAAAAAAAAGAGATAGGCAAAAAGATTGTTAATGTTAATCTTTTAAATGAAACAGACTTAATAGTATAAAATGCTTGTACCTTTTCATGATTCTCCCAGATGCACATATAATAAATTTAAGATATACTCACGTCTTTTTATTCTGAAGAACACATTCTTGTGTGAAATACACAATAACGTGTTCTTCATAATAAAAAGGAATGAATGATTGCCTTCAGATTAAGCATGCATATATCTGAGATTCATTAAAATAAATTGTCGGTAATGGCATTATGATTATCTAAGGCTGCCTCTTTTATCCTTTTTTCAACAATCGTTCAACCTCTCTACTACCATTTGTTACCTTGACTTTTTACCTTGCATGCTTCATAGTTATTTCGATTAAAGATGATGTACTAACGTAGATACCTCGAAGTACCCCCCCCCCCAAAAAAAAAGCATACATAATGAAGCAGTGAACATATACCCAAAAACTTAGTAAAAACCAGCTTTCTCATCAAAATCTTGGTGTTATTGTTCAGAGGAAAGATCAAAGAAGTTTTTTATGTAAAAAATTATATTTAAATCTTTTTTTAGAATTTTCGGAAATTTTTGAAAATTGTTTTTCTTGCGTCAACGTGAGACCATAAATTTTTATGAGAACTTTGAGCGTCTTTTTGCAGAAAAATACATTGATTTAGAAATTCTTGCAAAAATCACCTAATTGTTGAATTTTAATCAAACTTTCAGGATGTATTTACAAATTAATTTAATTATTTTAAATGATTCTTTTAGAAAATCTTGTAAACATTTTTTTTTACATCTGTAAACCTTCACATATTTCATTTTATTTTATTTCTAGAAATTCGTTTTTCTAGTACATGATTATTTATAAGGGCAAGTCCTAAGAGAATTTAATTATCAATTTTTTTTATCAAACAGGACTTAATCGTAAAATAAAAAAATGCAATAAAGACATTATTTAATAATTAATGAGAAAAGCTTTTAATTGCATTGATGAATAAGATATATTATGAACACCATTGTCTTAAGGAAAACAATTCGATGAATAATTAATTTTTACAAGAATTGTTTTCATTTAAAAAAGAAAAAATAATTAGAATGATTAATTTGTATAAATAAATGTATAAATGTCTAGTAGTTAAACTATATTTGCTAATCATAAATGCAAAAGCTTACTACAATTTAGCGATCACAGTATTTTAAAAAGAATTTTGAATTTTTTTTAATATGTGAATCAACGTGTCGATTTTTGTAAATACGGACGTCCATACAGGACATCAGAAAATAAGAGTATAATTATATTTTCGTCATCTGCGGTATAGGTAGATACAAGGTGCAACAGAAATACCTCATCAAGCCGCCACATAATAGACGAAAAATGTGAACAACAAATTTAAATATCTCTAAAATTCAGTATTTGTTCTAGAGATGTGGTTCATAGCCATTTAATAAATATGAGAATTAACTGGATTTTGTAAACGTAATACTTATTTCTTCATAAAAATAACGCTTATTTACATACGATAACCTGTGATATCATAGGTCACGACTCGAATTTTCTCATGTTATTGCTCTGAAAAAGCGCGCGCACACGAAAAGCTTAAAAGAAAAAAGAGAAAAATAATTAAGGAACACCAGCAATGCAATAATCAAGAAATTGGTATTTATGTTTAAAATTAAATTATCTTTAACCGTATGTAACCAATAGTTTCAGAATATATATTTTTATTCTGTAAGCTTTTATGAAACTTAGTAGAATTAATAATTTTATTTTTTTATCTGACATGAGAATATTTTAAATGATACTTTTTGTTTAATACATTGCTTTTATTTTTATTTCTTACCTGTTTGATGTCATAAAACAGTTAAGTGAAGTTTTTTTTTAATTATTCTGAATTTAAAAGTTATTGAATGATCATATTTCATGAATATTCAAAGGCAGTAATTCAGAATTATTTCGTTTTTGAACATCCATCTCAAAATAATATGTTGCTGAAATGAAAAAATAAATAAATAAATAGAATAAAATTATTAAAAAAAAAAAAGGTTCACACTCGAAAATTGCATTAAACTTTACATTTTTCAATTCTTCAAACATGTCTTTATTTAAGAAAGAAGGCTCAACTTCAAAATCGCAACGAAAAATTACAGTGATTTTTTTTTTATATATAATTAAATGTAGATCTTTTTTTTTCTCAAATTTGAAAGAAAATAACGTGTTTTATTTATGCAAACACCAATCTCAAAAAATATTTTTGGGGTTTTATTGATTTATTTTTGGTAAAGTTCGGGACGAATTTTCATTCAGTCAGTTAAGTGCCATACGTGATACACGCTTGGGCGATCATGTCTCGAAAGAGACATGACTGGCTGGGCAGAAGATTATCCCGCAGTAGGTTGCCATTGCTTTCTGCGATAGACTGGTTGCCGACCAAGGCTATAGAACCCAATCTGTCCTGTTATTTAACCCATAACTGGAGGGAAGAGACCGATTAATACCTTTCCCAAGGGTATTTATATCTACAATTAACATTGCAGAAAAAAAATCTTTTACTGAAATAACAATTGTAGTAGCGTATGCAAATGAAGAGACCATTATGTATAGAGAGCACTTGGAGAAGTAGACAGAAAATAGCCTGTCGTTAGAGGACACGATGAGCTGTGCTATAACTACTGCTATTCACGTTGATATGCAAAATACAACAATGGCGTCACCGATAGGAGCCATGATTTCACTGGACGGCACAGAACACGTAGAAACATTGAGTAAAGAAATTAAATGACTCAAAAACCGATGGAGAAGAATACGAGATAACCGATTTATTTCATGCGGAATGCGAAGCTGTTAAGAAAATTTCGACAATGTATTATTCGAGTGAGTTAGAAGAAATGACGTTTGAGCAAATCGTGAAAGTCGTAAAAAAGAACATACCTCCCACCCACCCCAAAAAGATTGGTAATAGCGGAAACAACCAATTTTTTTAGAAATTAGACAAGCACCACACGAGTCAATTGTGCAATACTTACATAGATTGAAAGAACGAGTAAAATATTGTGAAATTGAAAAATTGGGAACAGAGGAAGTTACTACAGAAAATGTATTAATTCTTCTGAGATTAATTGAAGGCTTGCAAGACCAAAACTAGAAGCGCAAAATACTAGAATGTCTGCAGAGTAGAAGAATGAGTTTGGAAGCTAGCGTCGAGTTTTTGCAACAATTAGAGCTGATTAGTCAACCAAAAGAAGAATTCGAGACATATAAGACGAGTGCTATCAAATCCATAATTAAATGTAAATATTGCGGAAAAAGTCATGTGAGAGACAAGTATAAATATCCAGCTATGAGGAAAAATATGCTCAAACTGAAAAAAAAATCATTTTCAAAACGTATGCAAATAAGAAAAGTAAAAACTATTCAAACGCTCTTCGAAGAAGCTGAAGTATTTACAATGAATACACAAAAAGAGGAAGAGTAAAAATAAGGATAAATAGCCAAGTATTTGACATGCAAGTTGATACGGGCAGTGAAATTACGCTGATACAAAAAAAAAAAAAAAATTCGACGACCGAAATTAAGACAAAGCAGCATACAACTAAAGCAATTTGATGGAACGACCATTAAAAAAATAGGCACATTTCAAGGCAATTTTGAAACCGACAAGCATTTTGGAATAATTCCTCATTACAGTTGTAGCATGCAAAAAAGATCACAGATTATTAGGGAATTATGCATTAAAAGTAGACACAGCGAGGCTAATCAATTCTATGGAAGTAGAAGAAAATGCTGCAGGTTTGTGGAAAGGCTATAAAGCAAGCATTCAACTAAAGGATAACTATCACCCAAAGTAAATAGTTAAGAAAAGTTCCAGTTCATATGCTACCTTTGGTAGTAACAAAATGACACAAGGTGTACTAGAAAGAGTAACTCAAGGTGGTAATTGGGCGTCACCGATAGTAGCAATAAAGAAAGCTGATGGATATTTAAGGATATGTGGTGTTTATAAGATAGGGGTGAATCATCAGATATGTTCAGACTCGTTTCCGTTGCCAAATATCAAAACTGCAAGCTACAAGTTGGCAAAATAGAGTATTTTGCAGAAGTCGATCTCAAGTCAACATACAATCAAATAGAAATTGACGAGAAATTCAAGGAAATAATCACAATAAACAGACTTATTAAGATGGACACGTTTACCTTTTGGGATAAAAACTTCCAGCCTTATTTTCTCAAAAAGTAATTGAAAGAGTCTTATTGGGAATAATAATAATAATAATAATAATATACCAGTACGATATAGGTATAGGGGCGAGAACTAAAGAAGAGTTAAAATATAAAACAGCAAATTTTGATGAGATTAAAAAAGGCATGCTTGACCATAAAAAAAGAGAAATGTAATTTTGACTATAAGAAGATATCATATTTAGGATATCAAAAGAAGGCATATCACCTGATACTAGACTAACAAAAAAATAAATAAATAAATAACAGAAATAGCTACTCTAACAAATAAAAATGAATTAGAATCCTTTTTGGAGCTGATAAATTTTTATAATAAATATATACCAAGATACAACATAATAGAACCATTTGCAAATTTACGCAAAAAACTAAAAAAGCAATGAATTTGAGTGAACACAGAAGCAAACCATCGCTTTTGGAACACTAAAGAATATTCTAAGCAGCAAACCAATAATAAAAATTTTTGACCCCCCCCCCCCCAAAAAAAAAATAATGTTAACCACGGACGCAGGGGAGAAGGCGATTACTGCTGTTCTATCACAAGAACACCCAATCATGTGCATAGCAAGAAGGTTAACGTCAGCAGAAACTAACTACTCGAATATTGAAAAAGTGCTAACAATAGTATGGAGCATGAAGAGGAAACGAAAGGTTTTGAAAGGAAAAATTCTTATTAAAATCGGTCTACAAACCATTAGAATTCATATTCAACCCGAGAAAAGAATTGCCAAAAGTCACATCGTCAAGGATTTTAAGATGGGCAATAAAAAATCATGGCATTCGATTTTGACATAATGTACGTAAAAGGAAATACTATTCCTCATGTAGACGCTTTATCAAGATTGTAATTCAATAATGGAACAGAAGAAAAACAACAAACATACTGAAGATAAAATAATACACTGGGTGGAAACAGACGTTCTTCCTCTAAATAGACTCAAAATAGAAACAAAGCAAGACCCAGTATTAAGCAGAAAAGTAGAGAGAATAAAACAAATAATATATCGATTAATTGTTGGATGGCACAATGACCCTTTAAGGAAAGAAATCCCAAACTAACCATTGAAAATGGCATTATATTCAATGGAGATGTAATAGTAGCCCCACAAATACTGAGAAGGGACATACTAAAATGAGTACGCGACGACATACATAGTAGTATAACAGCAACGCAAAGAAGACTAAAGTTGCAAGCGTGGTGGCCAGGATATTCAAAAGATGTAGAAGAATATGTTAAGAGATGCCCAAAATGTGAGGAAATAAAGAATTTCAAGCAAGAAAGAATTCACTCATGGCCCAAAGAAGCAGAGCTGTGGGTCAGGGTCCATATAGATCACGCACATATCAGAGAGAGGGGATTATTCTTAGTATTAGTGGACTCATATTCAGGATGGCCAGAAGTTGTCAGAGTAAAAGACAGAGAATCCACCACAATGAAACAAATACTAAGAACCATATTCTCAAGGAATTGCGTGCTCCAGACATTAGTCACCGACAATGCACCCGAATTTCGCGACGAGAATTTGTGTGAGTGATTAAAATAAGTTGGATTCATCCCATACAAAACACCACCATATCACCCACAGTCTAATGGCATTGCGGAAAGAATGTTTTTAATCCCATTTTCAGGGTTTGTACCATTCTCACGACTTACAGAAAACAGAAGCGTATTTACCAAAAATGCTTCTTAGTTACAGATCCATTTCACATGCAGGAAACTAAGCCCAGTGCCGTGCTTAGCAACATCGCCCCCTTGGAAAAGAAGGGACAAAACATGCAGATCAGTTCAGAAGCAGAAACGAGTTGGAGGATGTGGATATGGAAGATCATGAACAAGGGCAATATACACTGGCACAAGAACATCAATACAGAAGCAGCGACGAGCTGGTGGATGTGGAAATGGAAGGTCAAGAAAAAGCAGGAAGTTATAAAAGTGGAACAGATGGACAAAGAGGAGGAGGAAAATGAAGAGAGACCGAGATCACCATTAAAAAGAAAATGAGAGATAAGAAGAACAGCACAAAACAAAAATAATTAGGAGTAGTAAGAGAAAAAAACAAGGGTGTACGGCCTCTCCGATTCAGGGAGGTGTAATATCGTGTGCAAATGAAGAGACCAGTATATACAGAGAAGTGGGACAGAAAATACCCTGCCGTCACAGAGGACACGCAGGGCTGTGCTATGACTACTTCTACTCACATTGATATGCGAAACATTAACAACACTAACATCTTCTTTCTTTATATAACAGTAAAAGAAAATTCTATCACTCCTCCTTCTCAAACTAAAAAGTAAAAGGGATGTGTGAAACAGACCCCCCGCAAATATTTCCCTTAAGGTTTCAAATAAAATAACTTATTTATATACAATTCATTTGTTAATAAATACGTACCGAAAGTTTCGTTTGAATGGGATAATTCCATTTTTTTTTCTTTCATTTCGAAAAAAAATGCATCCATTTTGATGGTACTTAGAAAAATACTAAAGTGTCTCGTTATAAGCTTGCTCGTTAAATATTTGATAAATTCCTCAGAAAAGTCTTGGCGTCTTATTTTATGCATGAAGGGAAAAATTCATCCGACGCTTGAAAAAGACGCTGATTGTCGTTTTATTAAAAAAAAAATACTCTTTCATATTTTTTCATAAAAAATAGTTTCTCCGTTAAAAATGGTGAAAGAATCGCAAACTTTAGGCATGCCCCCATTAAGCAAAGAGGCGGAATATTATGTCCTGAAACGACTACAAGAATCTCCAGACAGAAATTGGGTGTTGATGCGAGGTGGTCGAACTCTGTTAACCATGGTTGTCACGGTTCTTCATTTACTGCTCGTTTTTCTGGCCACTGTAATGTTCTGTTTGTCTGTGTTTACTCAGGTTTATGTTGAGGGAAAAGTCGACTTGTTTGATGGACTTGATATTAACAAGACCATGGCTTTTCTTATTGCTTTATGCATCTTGCTAATTGTGGTTCATGGATTTGCGACCGGCTTCTTTTACAAGTTGAAGTGTTGCAGAGAATTCAATAAAAATTGGTTTAGAGGTAAGTGTTGTTCATTTTTGTCGAATATCGTGCTTTTATTCAGAAGTGTGTGCATTTGTAAAGAAAGGCTAACAGGTGACTGAATAAAATTCTCTATATTTCTTCCTCTGATCTCTTCGCTAACAAACATTGGAACCACGTTTCATTGAGCATTGTGAGATTGTTGGAATTATAAAACCAAATTTCGAACACTAACTTGGAAAGCAGCCATCTTCCTTCGTACACACAGGAAGGTTGCTGTTAAACATTCTACACTCTTAACCTTAAATGGACGCACATATGTGTAATATTTGCAATACATACATTGCCATTATATGTATCTACTAGCTGGGACAATCATGATGTTTGCTCTCAGCGTCAATAGCCGGTATTCATGTTTACGTCAGTAAAGGTTTCAAGACGGATTCACAAAGCAGACTGACACCACACATTCTACTCCTTTTTAGCTGTTAATACAGTACATGAAAAAAAAAAAAAACAGCTTACGGTGTATAATTTTCACATATTAGTGAATGCATCTCTCTCATCTGGTGTATTCAAGTTTAAAACAAACATTAGCAAATTCCTATATTTCCACGTATAAGGCAACCTTTAGACTAGGTTAAAAAAAAAAGAAAAAAAAACAGCATTTTTTTAATCATTCCACTCCAGGCAAGACTAATGCGCAGGTGGTTGCAGCGAGAGAAAAGACTGGGTACCGGAGGTATTGAAGAAAGGATAAAATATTAACGGGATTCAAGAAGATAGAAGATGCCAATTGACGTTGGAAAGATTGATAAAGAGATAATTCAAAACAAATGTTCTAACTCCAATTTAATCCTAAGCTTTGTAGTGATTTTTAATGGGTCTTTTGTAGTTTTACCGCCAGCTTTTCATAAAGGAGCAATTGAAGTATTCATGTCGCGACTCAAATATGCCAGCGTAGATATGAAATATAGGTTGAAAAATGCAATCTAAAATTTCTCAATTTCTAAAAAATTTGCAATTTTTGGGGCATTTTTGAACTATCGATAAATTTGTAAATAAAAGTTAATTCTCAGTTTTTAAAATCTTCCTACACTAAAAATATACATCTGTGATACGCTATTTTTGAAAAATTAGCAAATTTAAAGTTGAATTAATATGATTTGAAACAAGTATTACTTGTTTATAACTTGAAATTTAAAATAAAATATTTCTTAATCACCGATGTGCGAACTGAACAATGTGCGAATGATGGATGGCAGCCAGATGTCAAATGACAGCTAATTGTGGTTAACCAGAATTGACATAACTATCCAATTTTTTTCTTGTAAAGGGAAGAAACCGTGAGACACGTGACCTTTTAATAAAACATAGAAAATACCGTACTTTAAAAAAACTTCCTAGACACAAAAAAAAAAAAAAATAAAATTATTTAAAAAATCTATCGGCTCGATGATTTGTATTAAACTTTTCAATTTTTGATTAATAAATATAGTCTTCACTTAATAACCTAACAGTAACAAGCGTTTGTAGAACTTTAAAAAATGAAATTTTATAGATTATTATAATTAAAAAAAGGTGAAAACAGTTCTTGTAAAAATTGATTATTCATCGAATTTTTTTTCAGAGTATAATGTTCTTATATATCAAAAGCAATTAAAAGCTTATATAATTGAATAATGTCATTTTTTTATTTTACTTTTCGAAAAAATGGCCAACTGTTTGAAAAAAATAACAGACGATTTTCATTCTGTAAGGAGTCCTGCGTTTAACTAAAACAAATGTTCGAAACCAAATTTAATTTCTTAAAATT
This sequence comes from Ascarosepion bandense, assembly GCA_037127315.1. Lineage (NCBI taxonomy): Eukaryota > Metazoa > Mollusca > Cephalopoda > Sepiida > Sepiidae > Ascarosepion > Ascarosepion bandense. Next base: position 4,860,264 of record JBBBDQ010000547.1, on the reverse strand, counting down.
TCATGAATTTACGTGAACGGAGAAGGGGTAACATATATAAAAAATAATTTTTACCAAGATTTCAAAAATGATTTAATTAATTTGTGAATAGATTTTGAAAGTTTCATTAAATTCCGACAATTATTTGATTTATGCGAGAATTTCTAAATTAATATTTTCCACCGAAAAAAACAACAACAACAACAAAAAAAACAAAAAAACAAAAACAAAAACAAACAAAAAACAAACTAAGATATGTAATATTACATTATCTATTGTAAACTCTGGTAACAGTCTGGTTACCCACTGACGAAAAACAAAACAATATTTTTTACCAAAATTTTGAACGTGTTAGAAAAGATTAAACATTTTTTAAAATTATTAAAATATACTTTGATCTTTCCTCTTAATAATAACATCAACATTTTGATGGAAAAAGTTCGTTTTTATTAAGTTTGGGGTCTTTTTCTTCATACTGTGCTGTTTTTTTTGTTTTTTTGTTTTTTGTTTTTTTTAGCGAATTAGTGCAGATACCTGTTGCAGAGTTCAGAAACGTTGAATAAATTTTAATATGACAGAAGGAACTTTGTTGAGGATGCGTGAAACAAATCCGCAAACATTTTAATTCTATGTAAGGCACAAGGTTAATATTTAAGTAATCAAACTATTCTGTTCAACAAATATATAATTTTTGATACACAGAATATTTCAAACAGGATTATTGGTGTAGTGTAATTACAGTTTTTGGGCCAGTGAATATTTAAAGAATATGCAGAGAATAAATTCAAGTTAAACAATACAATTCAAAAATTTTCTTGTTGAATAAAATGTTCATAAATGATCTGTTTGTTATTATAGTTCAAAATTTCTGTTTTCAACCAATTAGAATAATGAAAGAAGGAATATTCAAATTCTACCTTTAGAATAAACTGGAAATAGAATGTTTTATATATTTTTACGTTCGTAAAAAGTTCTTCGTTATTTTTTTAATGAAGCTGAGTTTGATTCAAATAAGATCGATGTTCAGATGTTTTTGACGGAAGACTTTTTGGTGTAGGTCTTTCTTGAATTTTGTATGTTGAGATTTCTTTGCAGAGAGAAAGGTTTGTTCATGTGTTAACTGTTAATTAACTTTAAAACTTTCTCGTCGAGGTTCGTGAAAATAGTTGAGTGAGAAAAAGGGCTCGTTATGATGAGCGGTACTTTTCAGTTTCGAGTTATCAGAAAAAAGGTTCGTGATACCTGCTTCTTCCGAGTTGCAGCTCTCACTGGGGATTCTACTTCGCACTGTAGAATTTCTACTACTTTTGGTCACACAACAGGCTCAAAAACATTTCGGTTTTAGGCGCAGTGTTCAACAAAAAATATCTGCGCAAGCGTATTTTAAATATTAGAAAAATATTAGTCAATCAGAAGTGATTATTTCAGGTTTGAGTCGAGATCCTCTTTTAAACTTAATTTGTCATATTTCTTCAAAATTATTACCCGCGAAGGATAAATTGTCGCTTAACTGCAATGTTAAAATTGTCGTTTTATTTTTCATGTATCAACGATTCTACCAACATTTAATAGTAATTTTGTTGTCTTTTTCTTAATGTGATGCTCTACATACCCAAATTAGTGAAACCTTGAAAAAATAAGAATAATCCGGGCCTAAGCCAACAGAGGAACAGAAAAGAGACAAAAATAAGAACTAATAGAGAACCTTTCTAAAATAAAAAGTTACAAACAACATTCTAGAAATTTCCAGTAGGAAAAAACACAACTGGAATCCAATCTAATAACGTAAGAAATACAACACAAAACTTCCCCGTGACCTTAAGTTTCACGCTATATATATATATATAATTTTTTTTTTAATCGTATCATCCCGAGCAAGGCGGTAACGCCACTGATGTGCAGGGGGCTACGTAATAGTGAAAAGATTGGAAAAGAGAAAGCCGGAAACCACATCCTAAACAGGGAACAAAGGATGAGCTTCTTAACCTGTTCAACTGTCTGAGGATCGTTTTATACCTTGAAAGTTACGGGGAAGTTTTGTGTCTTTTACGTTATTAGATTGGATATACTTACATCCATATTACGTTGCTTAGCAACCTTGAGTCAGGTCAGAACCTAGATAGGTGACTGCATGGGAATACCAGATGCTATAATCTAGGATGTACAGGTGGTGTAATACATAACGGGTAAATAAGCATAACGAACCTGACTGGAACTGGAACTCGGCTGTCAGATTTCCAATTCCAGTCGGGTTCGTTACACTTACTTAATACCATTGGGAAAGTTATGAATCCATCTCTACTCCCTCCAAGTTATGGGTTAATTGGGAGTAGTTATATCAATAAATCATTATTATCTAAAAAAAAAAAAATCTTACAATCTAAAAAATGTTTTCTCACTTTAGATAACCTTTTGTTTTAATTTTTTATAATCATCTCCCCCCACGCAACGAAAGACTGCCACTGGTGCGCAAGGGCTTACAGTGAGAGAAAAAAACAAGATACAGTGGATGTCGAATAAAGAATAAGAAATGGATTGAAATTAAGTAGATAGAAGATAGTAATTGACATTATATTTAAACTTTTATAAACTGTAGCTATGAGTGAAGGAAGCAAACGGAAAGCAGTTTCACAAACCCGAAGTGTGAGAAAAGAAAATGTTAGAGTAGAAGAGGTGGTTACATTTAAATATTTTAAGGATAAAGGGTTGGACCTAATAGACGCGTAATTACATGTGGTCGAGCCAACTAGGGGAAAAAAGTTCATCATAGCAGTTTCCATAGAAAAGACAGAAAAACCACATCAAGTCGATGAGAAAGTGACAAGGCGATCTGCTAAGTTAGGAGCTCTTATATTGCAAATCCTCTTTTTGATTGTGTCGAGAATCTCAAGATTAATAGCAGGAGCATCCGACCAGATATGGCAACAGTATTCAATTCACGGTCGAATGGTATATTTATAAATGTACAAAATAGATTCTGACGAAAAAAATTTTCTGGCCCGAAAGTGACCTAACCTTTCTAGCAATAGATGCAATTATAGATTCCATGTAGTGATTCTATTGAAGGTCATTTGAGAGAGTGAGGCCAAGGTGGCGCAGTGTGTTGCTTTCTAAAAGACTAGTGTCGTCCATTCTGATGGTAGGCAGGAAAATTTCTCTATGGTGATTAAAGGAGAGCAGCTTCGTTTTAGAGACATTAAAATTTACGAGTCATTTCCTACCCCATTAAATCACAGATTAGATGTCCTCTGAATAACAGCAGCCAGATTTACTTTCAGCCTTGGCAGATGTACTATTGAGAAGGGAGTAAATGGTAGTGTCATTTGCATAGATACTTACTTGTGAACTGATTACATCAGAAAGATCATTGATGAAGATCAGAAAAAGCGTAGAACCTAAGATAGAGCTTTGAGGGACGCCCGCATTCGTATGAAAGGATCTGGAAACTTGCTCTTTCAAAACAAACTTCATTTCACGATTTGATACGAACGATTGGATTAAAATCAAATGATCGTCCAAAAATACCGTACCTCTGCAGTTTGTACAGAAGGCCAGCACGACAAACCCTGTCAAATGCTTTCTAGATTTCAAGAGCAACAGCTCAAGCTTCACCGTTCTTATCAAGAGCCTGTTAGTGTTATATATATGATCAGTGATGGTCGTTAGCACATCAGCTGTAAACATGGTCATCAGATCAATGATTCCAAAATTAAACAATTTTCGAGACTGTGCATGGCGCTAGTCACAGAAAAGCAAAGTCCTCTTGTCTGTGAGTTTGAAAAATTAAAGTTGTTTTTTTCCAGTGCTAAGAGAGAAAATCACATTATTAATGATATTCAGTTGATGTTTAATTTAATCGATTCCAGTTATTATCTGGTATGCATAAAGACATTTAAACTAAAACAGATATCAACACAATCTCGTTTTAACTTTTAACTTAACTTTTCATTTTGGAAGTCCAAACATATGCCTTCTTGTAACAGACAAAAATAGTATATCAAAAGTCAAAAGTCAAAACTAAAAGCTTTCATGTAAGAAGAGAATATTAAGTAAAAAAAAAAACCAAGCAAAGAAATCATCGCGAAAAGGAATTTCAATTAAATTTCTGACTTTCAAATCACGACATTTCTTTATCGGCTTCTTGGAAGTTGAATTGGTGACTTTATCATTCAAATTTGATGTAGCAATTACTGCATTGCCAACCGAAATTAAAGTATTTTGAATTCAAATATTTAAAAGGACAATACGCTCCCAGAATGCTTTCCCTTGATCAATAAGGGAACTTATTGTCATTGTCTCGGCTGCTTGCTGCTTTGTGTGCTGTACATCAATGAAAGATGAATCGATTACTCGGTCGTCTACCTCTGACTTTGACAGGTAAAAAATAAAGTTAAAGACATACACTGACATTGCATTTTTTAAGTGTTTTTGAATAACATAAACGTTGGAAAGAAAGAAAAGAAGTTGTTGATTGTGATAAATTAAGAAATATAGAATGTGTGTGTGTGTGTGTGTGTGTGTGTGTGTGTGTGTGTGTGTGAACTTATTTGACCTTTTTTGTGCAATTTTATTAACTCATCATTTATTCCACAAGTCGGTCGAAGTTGGCGTCCGCGTTCATGAAAATGACGTCATTCTTGTTGACAGCTTGTTAAAATAGCAAGAGTCAAGAGAGTAAGACTATGTGGTAAAGATGGTAGACAATTTATCATTTTTCCTCTCTATCTTTTCTACAATGATCAACATCGTAAAACGCAAAATATTATTTATCTACTGGAATTTTTATGTGTGTGTATGCGCCTGAGACAGCAAGGGAGAGAGAAGGGGTGTCGTAAGCAGTTTCTTTCTCTCTTTCCTTAAAATCTAATTGATTTAAAAGTTAGTTTTATTTTATTTTATTTTTATTTTTTTTTATCTACGCATTACAATTTTATGGAGCAAGCCAACTTAGTTTGCATGCAGAGCTGAATCCAGGATTTTGAGCAGGCGAGGTCCAAAATGAAAAACAAAAAAAAAAAAAAAATATTGTAATCAAATGAATCAAATGTATTCGTAGCATTTTTTTTGTTGTTGTTTCTAAGGGCTAATTTAGAATTATTTGAGAATTATTTGTTTATTTTTTATTTATAATTTTTTTTTTATCTAGATATTTAATTTAATTAATAGATAAATAAATAAACTGAGCTTTGCCTTTCCTACCTCCCACAATGTGTGTGTAAATGTGTGTGTGTGTTGGTAGCTATGATTGTTTATCTTTTTAAAACTACCGTATAATACTCAATCAATGTCTATTTGGTCATGATTTCTTATATATTCGTTGTGTGTGTGTGTTTTGTGTGTCTGTCTCTGTGCGTGTGAATAAAGAAGCGAACACACGCGCACACGTATACTAATGTACGTATAAAAAAAAAACTCTCCATTAGCGATAATATGGACTATGGAGAAATTAATTTAAAAGTGTAAAAGGTAAATTTCTGATTTAGTCCCCGAAGGCCTTTACTCCTTCAAATTTTTCCATTACATCCTTATTTCCGTGCAAATGTGTATGCTGAACTCAAATCGATAATTATTTATTGAAGAAACCTACATTTATTGATGTTAACGACCAGAAAAAAAAATCGAACTTCTCGCGCGTTATCTCACCCCTCAACCACCTTTGAAATATGTCATTCAGTGCTGAATGACTTTAGGCGTAGTAAGCTAATTTTCGGCCTATTTACTTTCTTTGTGCATCGCCCGGTTCACACTCCACCCACATCTATTGAATAGGTGAAGAGGCTCATCCCTTGTTCCCTGTTTAGGATGCATTTTCTGGTTTTCTCTTTTCCAATCTCTTCAATCTTATGTAGCCTCGTGCACATCAGTGGCGTTACCGCCTTGCTCGGGGTGATATGATTAAAAAAAAAAAATTACTACGCGATTTGTTTTGTTTCGGAACTCAATTTCCGCTGAAAGTTGCGTGTATTTGTGTGTTTTTTCTCTTTTTTGGGGGGGGGTGCGGGGCGGGGAGTATAGAATTTTTTTTAAGAAAGTTAACTTTCAAATAAATTTTTTTTAAAAGAAAGTTAACTTTCAAATGTATGAAAATAAGTGTAGTTTAATTGTGTAGTCAAATGCATTGCGTGTATTTGCGTGTTTTTTTTCCTTTTTTTAATTTCAGAAGAAAGTTAACTTTCAAATATATGAAAATAAATGATAACTGTAGTTTTACTTAACTTTCAAATATATGAAAATATATTTGCGTGATAATTGTAGTTTACCTTAATTTTTTCCGACGAAATTTAACTTTCAAATATATGAAAATATAGAATTTTTTAAAGAAAGTAAACTTTCAAATATATGAAAATAATTGACGAGTGTAGTTTAGTTAACCTTCAAATATATAAGTAACACAAAAAAAGGGGGGAAAATACACGCAATAACCCTAACCCAACCCCTAACACTAATCTTAACCCAATTATTACTTATTTCCATGGAGTACTGCTGCCATTTATGGTCAGGTGCCCCTGCCGTTCTCCTCAGTGTTCTTGACAAGCTCCAAAGGAGAGTCTGTAATGTGATAGGTACTGATCTGGCGACTCGACTGCAGCCACTTTCCCATCGTCGAAATGTGGCCTCTCTCTGTCTCTTCTATAAATACTTTCATGGCTTCTGCTCAAATGTGCTTAAGTCACTGATGCCTCCTCAACAGGTGTTTACCCGTGCAACCAGACTGGCAACTGGGTCCCACCCATTCGCAGTCAGGTTAGCCAAATGCAGACGACAATTCTACTCCTGCAGCTTCCTCTCTCGCACTTCCCGCCTGTGGAACTCACTCCCGTATTCTGGCTTTCCTGACGGCTACAACCTCCAGAAATTTAAATGCAAAGTTAATACTCATCTACTAAACACTGGCCTCTAGCTCTCTCCCCTCCCCTGTATAACCTTCCCTTTCTCTCCACCTATGTATCTGTCATCGCGCCTGCTTTCTCAGCTTTCTATTGTTCCTTTCTAACTAGCTTGTACTCCTCACTCTTTTCTAATTAATCTTTATACATTTATGTAACCCCCTGCACATCAGTGGCGTTTCCGCCTTGCTCGGAGTGAAATGATTAAAAAAAAATATATATATATATTTGAGAGTTAACTTTCTTCTGAAATTCGCAACTTTCTTAAATACAGTACAAAAAAAAAAAAAAAAAAGGAAAAAAAACACGAAATAACCCTTACCCTAAATTTCTATTTGAAAGTTAACTTTCATAAAAAAAATTCTACAACCCCCCAAAAAAGGAGAAACAAAACGCAAATACAGGCAACTTTCAACGGAAATTGAGTTCCGAAACAAAACAAATCGCGTAGTAATTGCACAAAAATTGGAGTAGATAGACTAAACTATCGCCCAGTTCACACTCCACCCACGTCTATTGAACAGGTGAAGAGGCTCATCCCTTGTTCCCTGTTTAGGATGTGGTTTCCGGCTTTCTCTTTTCCAATCTTTTTACTCTTTTCTTTTTTTTTTTTTTCAATTGAAGTAGATAGACTAAACTATCGCCCAGTTCACACTCCACCCACCTCTATTGAACAGGTGAAGAGGCTCATCTCTTGTTCCCTGTTTAGGATGTGGTTTCCGGTTTTCTCTTTTCCAATCTTTTCACTCTTACGTAGCCCCCTGCGCATCAGTGGCGTTACTGTCTTGCTCGGGGTGATATGATTATAAAAAAACAAAAAAAAAAAAAAAAACAAAAAACAAAAGAAGTAAATAGGCCGAAATAAGCATCCTACGCCTAAAGTCATTCAGCACTGAATTAGATATGAGAATGGTGGTTAGGGGTGAGATAAAGAGCTAGAAGAAGTTCGATGTTTTTTCTGGTCGTCAACATCAATAAAAGTAGGTTTCTTCAATAAACAATTATCGATTTGAGCTCAGTATATACATTTGCACGGAAATAAGGATGTTTTATAAAAATTTGAAAGAGTAAAAGCCTTCGGGGACTAAATAAAAAATTTACCAGTGTAAATCTTGCTTGACATTCTTGCGACAACTTTGAAGACGTTTTTGAGATTCCCTTGGAGACATTTAAATTCAACAGTCAACACTGTTTTCTTCTTTATTCTCTTTTTTCCTTCAACGTGTTATATTTTTCAATACACATGCATATGAATCTGATGGAAAAGTATACAAATAAATTAGTAGCCGATGTTTGTACTGTTCACAGACTTTCATTTCTTTTTCCTATTTTCTTGACTAAAAATATATATATATATATATATATATATATATATATATATAGAATCGATCTTATTCTTAGTTCATCAAACTTATTTTTAGCTATCTAATGTGCGATACTCCTCACAAAATTTGCATAAATTCTTTCTCACATTTTCGTGGAAATTCACAAAATCATTGGAGGAAAAATTACAACTTATTTATCGTAAGGCAATTTATCAATCGCAGTTGTTAGCGGCAATTTATCAATCGCATTGTTTTATCTAGTGCGAATTTCGTGCTTTTTGGGGCTCCAGTCAGTTTCACAAGCTTCTCTCAAACTCGTAACCTGATTGGCTGATTTATTTCAGAAAATATTATTTTTGCACGAGACGCAATTCTCCTGCCATCACATTTTTAGCCTCTCACGTGATCGCGGATTTTTGCTTTTCAATCAGTGAGTACCAATTTGCTAACTGAACCCACGTCACTCTAAATCTCACCTATTTTTTCATCCAGCAACATGCGGGAATCACTTGTAAAATCCAATTTTGACAAACATTTCTTCTTATCCATCTGTTGATCGTTAAACTTTGCGCTTGATCATTTATGGCAATCAGAAAAATTAAGAATTCATTCACTCACTCACTCTTATTTGCGGAGCTGTATTATTCGACAAACTTTTCGTCATTTCTATTTATTGGAATATTCACAGAACCTTTCAAACCTAATTTCTGTCATTTCCATTCTTAAACATTCACACAAAAATCTTTTATTATTTACTATTCTGCAGTAATACTACTGTCACATTTGGTTGGGTGCCTCTGCTATTCATCTCGGGTTTCTTGACAAAATCCAACGGAGAATCTGCAATGTAATTGATCCTGACCTGGTAGCTCAACTCCAATCACTTTCTCACCGACGTAATGTGGCTTTCCTCTGTCTCTTCTTCAAATAATTTTGTGGTGATACCGAGCAAAGCGAGGGACCGGATGTTTGCACTCTCAGGACCAGAAAGCAAATGACCAAAACTGGTCGGTGCGCAGCCGGCTCCACGCAGAGGTTCCGACAGAAAGCCAAAAATTAATTAAATATCAAATTCCAGTTCGTGAGCCTACGCGAATTTTATTTATCGGCCAATGGGAAGCCCACTAGAACGGATAACCCACTATAATTTCACGGCTTCTGCTCCGATGAGCTTAACTCCCTGGTGCCCCCCTCTGCATGAATTTACTCTAGGGGCTAGGTTCCTTTTATAGTGAAACCAATCAAATATAACTTCAACTTCTACTCCCTCAGCTTCTTTGCTCGCATTTCTCGCCTATGGAATTCCCTTCCGTATACTTGCTTTCCTGACAGCTACAATCTCCAAGAATTTAAATGCAAAGTAAATTGTCATCTCTTATCTCCTTGACTCGCATCTTTTCCCTGACAACCCTTGTATCATGTTCTCCTTCTTTTCCATTCTACTCTCATGTAGCCCTCTTTACACCAGTGTTCTCATCTTTACCCATTCTTTGTCACTTCCATAACTTGTTCCTCTTTCTCATCACTCATCTCTTATGTAACCCCCTGCGCACTAGTGGCAGTTCTACCTTGCTTCGGGTGAAATGATTAGAAAAAACAAAAATCTAAGTAATCCATTTCACATTTCAGCAGAACATTTAAATATTGTCTAAGCGAGACAACTCTACTTTTGTTCATTACATTTTTTGTACTTTTTGTCTCATACTGTGAACTTTTCAAATGAACATTTTAATTCTCTCAAACATTTCTTACAACATTGATTCAATATTCATCCCTTTTTTATTTGTATATCTATTGAAAATACACGTTATTATAGTTATTATAACAATTTGGTTCTTTCAATAGAATTTAATTTTAAATATAAAAATGTGTGTGGAGTTACACACGCAGTATTTAGGTTTGTGACCAACTCTATTCATTTCTTTGATCTATCTATCTATCTATCTATCTATCTAGATTTATTGAAATATTTGATTAATGGCACTTTAATGAGTTATTTCATGTGAATACAGGAAGTCTTAAAATCAAAATTGAAAGTTTGGAGTTGCAAAAATATAACTTTTCGTCAGTTCAGCCGACTAGAGTTGTAAATAAAACATTAGCAGTGTTGATATATAGCGTGTTATTCCAACGTGATTCGAACGCGACTTTAAAATTTGTTTATGGCAAAGTCAAAAGTGCTTAGATTATGTGGGGACAACGGCCAGGTTAAAATTTGTGGCATGGCGAATAATAATGATGAAAGGGATAGGTCCAACGGCCAGGTTAAATTTTGTTAATGGAAAAATAATACTGCTGCTGAAAGGAAGATGATAGGCTTAAGAATGTGGAAGCGGAGGTATAACGCTGAAATGTAAAAGCTTGGTAGTATGATTAATGTTCATTATCAAGTTGACGTTTCTAAGGTCAGTAGATCAGCAAGTTGGTTTGTGGAATGTCTTAGAAAAGGTCAGTTAGTACTTTGAGAACAGGGGAGGAAGAAAGAGGCGAACATAGTAGCCTCTCGACCTAGGTCAAGGAAGAAACTAATTACACTCTTCTCCTCTGTCTGTGCCTGTCTGTCTGGGTGCCTTTTGTCACGGCCTTTTATATTTTTCTTCTGGATCAAAACGCTGGTCGTTTCGAATTTCATCCTTGTATTTGGTTCCGGGCTCCCCATTGGCTGGTAAATAAAAAAATGGTAATTAATTGATTCATTTTTATTTTTCAACCGGAACATCTGCGCGAATACACTTGCGCGGAAATGATTTTTATTCATTCGCTTTCTGGTCGGCATAGAGCCAACATCCGGTTTGCTCGCTTTTGCTCGGTCGGTGGTATCACCACAGATATACCGGAAGACAAATTGTAGCGTAGGATTTAAGAGTTAAAATGAACAGATGATTTACTCACGCCAAGAAGATTAATGAAGGGAAAATAATGACGAGAAGATAATTTTGGCAAAACAATGTAAGAAATGTATTTACGAACTTGCACGTTTGAGGTAGTGTCAGGAAAATAAAGCAGAATTCTTAAAGTCCGTAGTTTTAACGCATTGTCAAAGAAGTGGAAATGTTCATACAACAGATTAAATGATCTGACAAAATAATATAAAAAGACGTTTAAAACAAAGGTAAGAGGGTTCGTTTTTCACAGAAAGGATATATAGGTGCATACGTTCAAAAGTAGACAAAGAGATAGTTTGAAATAGCTTTCTTGGATTATTGAGAAAAAATCCTTTGAAGATCTCCGTGTTGGTTAACAGCCGATAATATAATTGTCGAGTAATTTTACACTGGCAAGAAGTTCAACGTTGGTTACGAAGAACTGAAACGAAACTTTTCACATGAATTCAAATATTCTTCTCTTATTAGTTTTTCTCCTCGTTTTATATTTGAAGAAATTTTGTGTAGGTTCGCGAATTCATTTCCTTCTTCTTCTTGGCTAACCGCCTAATTTCTGTGAAGAGGAGGTTTTCATTCGTTCAAAAACAATTTTATAAAGGCTCGCGAATTCGTTTCTTCTCAGTTCAATGGTCAATTTCTGTGAAGGCAAGATTTTCATTTGTTCAAAGAAAATTTCACATAAGCTTGCAAATTCTTTTCATCTGTCTTCCTCAATCCTCCGATTTTGAAGGGAGCGGTACAGACCTAAGTAGATCCGTTATCATAACACTGTCTAAGAAGCCAATTTCAAACAAATGTGATCTCCATCGAACAATCGGCTTAATAGGCAATATAACAAAACTTATCATCCGAATTCTGATGAAGACAGCACGTATCAGAATTAAACCGGATATGGGACAAGAACCGTACGGATTCGTTAGAGACATTGAAACAAGGAATGTGATATCAGAATGATATCAGAAGGCGCATCACAAATGCAAAAAATGTATACCTATGTTTTATATATTATGCAAAAGCGTTGGATAAGGTACGTCACAAAGAACTGTTGTAACTGCTAGGTACCCTTGACATATTTGAGAACGATGTTAGAATAATCCTGAGTCTACTAGGAGCAAACTGTATGCATACGGATAGAAAATAAATTCGACATGCAATGAGGAAGGAGGGCTTGGAGAACCTGATACTAACAGGCCAGATAGAGGGAAAAGGAGACAGGGGAAAGCAACGGATAACGTATTTGAAGGACCTAATCAGGTGAATGATGGAACGAGGGTTGCATGGTGTAACAGGAAAAGGCGTGCTAAGAGCCACCAGGGATAGGGAGACGTGGAAAGCCATGATCGCCTACGTCCTGAAGGGACAGGGCACATAGAAGAAGAAATATACAAAAAATAGTCAATGTTGGCGGCCCTAATCTTAATGACACAAAATATACAGATGATCGCCCGGTTCACACTCCACCCACATCTATTGAAAAGGTTAAGAGGCTCATCCTTTGTTCCCTGTTTAGGATGTGGTTTCCGGCTTTCTCTTTACCAATCTTCTCACTTTTTTTCAGTTGGAGTAGATAGATCTATGTATCGCCCGGTTCACACTCCACCCATGTCTATTGAACAGGTTAAGAGGATCATCCCTTGTTCCCTGTTTAGGATGTGTTTTCCGGTTTTCTCTTTTCCAATCTTTTCACTATTACGTAGCCACCTGCACATCAGTGGCGTTACCGCCTTGCTCGGGGTGATACAATTAAACAAAAATACACTATTGATAGCAGACGCAGAAAGGAAATTACGAGAAGTCCTATAGAATGTAGAGGCAGGAACAAGAAGAAAGGATTAAGCATCAATTTTAAGAACGTAGAATATATGGTTGATGGTAAAAAGGAGAATCCCCAACAATAAATTTGCAAAGACGCTTTCCAAAAGCTAAGTAAAGTATTAAGAAACAGTATCTTTCTGTTAGAAACAAAGAAAGAACTACTAAAATCCACGTAATATCATTTCTCTTATATGACAGTGAAAGCTGGACAATTTCCTCACAGATGAAGAAGAGACTTGAAGCAACAGAAATAGGATTCTACGGTAATATGTTGCGAATACCATGAACTGAGCATCTGAGCAACGACAAAGTTTTAGAGTAAATTGAAACAAAAAGCACACTTATAATTAGCATCAGGAAGAATCAGTTAAAATTTCTAGGGTACATAATGAGGAAAGGGGGCTTGGAAATTTTGATACTCACAGGACATACTGAAGCCGAGAGGCGCAAAGTAAAACAACGCTTAATATACTTAGTGAGCTTGAGTGAACCAATGGCGAAACAAGGTTTAGGAGACATAGCGAAACGTATTGAACAACAAAGGACAGGGAATTGTGGAGAGCCATGATTGCCAATGTCGTGAAGGGACAGACACATAAAAGAACAATTTATAAAGTAAAGTAAAAGTTACTATCTTCTATGAAAGAATGAACAGTAAGTATATTATAACTTTAAAAAATGTTGTTCAAACCATGTGTTAAGAATCTCATAATCGTACTTACTTAGTAAAAGCTGCTGAAATTGCCTGATCAAAAGAAATTCTCATGAAATAGTATAGGGAGAGTATCTTCTCTTATTTATTCTTTTTCTAGTTGTAGTAGAATTCCGTTATAGTGAAGGGTAATTGCAGGTTAACGGAATTTGGCCTTGTGGAAAGATAGCCCACTATAATTCATAAAATGATTATAAAATCAAAAAAGGCAATTTGAGTATAAAATAACATTTATATATACACATTTCAATTAATGTTTTCCAATTAAAGCAATACTTGAAATAAAGGTCCAACTGAGGTTAGAATGTTCATGGAAAATATAATGCTGAAAAAGATAAAAAGCTTAGGAATGTGGAAGCGTCTTGTAGGTAAGGGGATGTTCATTTTGAAGTTGCCGCTTCTAAGGTCAGTAATTACTTTTGAGGAATGTCTTTGAAGAGGTCAGTTATGAGACAGGGAAAAGGAAAGAGGCAAGCATAGTAGCTGCTCGACTTAGGTCAAGGGAGAAACTAATCAGTTCGTCCGTCTCCGTCGGTCTGTCTGACTAACGATGCTTTTTTTGTCTCGGTTTTTTATATCTGCCTTTTGGAACAAACAGCTTGTTTTGAAATTTTATACTTGAATTTGATTCCGGGCTTCCCATTGGCTGGTAAATAAAATTCGCGTAGGCTCGTGAAATGGAAATTTGATATTTGATTAATTTTTATTTTTCAACTGGAACATCTGCGCAAACTCGGATGCGCACGACGAGTTTCATTCATTTGCCTTTTTGTTGTGAGATAGCCAACATCCGGTTTCTCGCTTTTGTTCGGTTGGTATCACCACAATAGCAAGACGGGAACACCAGAATCAGAAATCAGAATAACTGACATTAACAATTGACATAATTGTATTCTGCTCTCTGCATGGACTTTGTTTTATATAGGTCTCTCCACTAAAATAAATCGCTGAAAAGACAGCATAATATGAAGAAAAAAGGTTTCAAACTTAATAAAAACGAACTTTTTCTATCAAAATGTTCATAAGAGGAAAGATCAAAATATTCTTCAATTACTTTTTTTAAATTTTTTAATCCTTTCTAACACTTTCGTAATTTTGATAAAATCTTGTTTTCATTTTCGTTTGCGAGGAGCCAAAACGTTACGAGAGTTTACAATGGAAAATGTAATATTACATAACTCAGTTTTTTGTTTTCTTTCGGTGACAAACACATTCATTTCGAAATTCTTTCAAAAATCAAATAATTGTCGGATTTTAATGAAACATTCTGGACTTATTCAGAAAGAAATGAAATTATTTTTTAACATTATTTTTAAAAACTTTGGTAAAAATATTATTTTTTTACATCTATTACTCCCACTCCACGTAAATTCATGAAATTTTAAGAAATTAAATTCTGTGGTCAAAATTGGTTTTATTAGTTAAACGCAGGACTCATTGAGTAATGTAAATCACGTATTATTTTTTCAACCATTTAGCCCCTTTTACCGAAAATCTGCTCCGGATAGTAAAATAAAAAATGCAATAAAACTATGACATGATTTAATTAGATAAGCTTTTAATTGCTTTAATAACTAATATAAATTAATAAGGACATTATAGTCTAAAGAAAAAATTTGTTTTCGATCAATAATGAAATTATAAAAGAATTGTTTTAATTTTTTATTATAATAATTTCTAAAGTTTCAAAAATGTTTTAAAAATATTTTAAAGATTTGTAGACGTTAGGTTGGTAAGTTATTATGTGAAAACTATATTTACAAATCGAAAATTGAAAAGTTTAATACAAAACATCTAGCCTTTGTATTTTTAAAATAATTTTTATTTAAATTTTTTATGTATTTGAAGTTTATTTTATTTTATTTTATTTTATTTTTTTTTGCATGGTAATTTCTATGATTACATTAAAAGATTATGTGTTTCACAGTTTGTTCCCCTTACAGGAAAAAATGTGAACAATTTTATCAATTCCGGTTGCCATACACTTGCCTTATCTGACATCTGTCGAGCTGTCATCACATTTCAAATACGGAGGAAAGGTCAGAAAGTTCAACACTGTATTTAAGAAATAGTTTTATTCTAAATTTAATTTAAATTAAAAAAAATAATGTGTCACAGATGTATATTTTATTTTTGCAAGATTTTTAAAACCGAGAATTAACTTTTGTTTACAAATGTGTCGATCGCTCAAAAATGGCCGAAAAACCGAAAAATTAAAAACAAAATTTGAAAATTTTAGATTACAATCAATATAATTTCTATTTGAAATACCCCAGTATTTCGTTTACTGGAAATAGTAAATTTAATTATTTAGCTTTCAGTTAAAAAACTAAAATGAAAGTTTCAAAAAACCTTTTTTTTCAATTCATTTTAAAAGTTAGTTATCAAAAATGAGTGGAGGTACTTAAAAAACTTAGGTATCGAAAATGGAGTGGAGGTACCTACACTAAAGTATATACACAACTCTCATGACTCTCGCTTTTTTCTGCAGATAGCATAACTTTCTTTTCAAACATATTGGTTGTCTCAAGAACTTGATTGATATTTAGAAAATGCGCCACATTCAAACTGTCAGTCGATAACTTACATCGTTTTGAGCTGGATTCAGCCAATTTCAAACTTGTAATTCTTTTTGTCTTTCACATATGAGGATTTTCCCAGATACAAAAACATTAATTAACGACTTTTTAAGCGTACAATAAAAATGACTCTTACTCAGTGCAAAAATGAAAGAAAGAAATTGTTTATTTACACTACAGTAGTGATGTGCGTCGTGGTGCAGTAGATATCGGCTCAGAATGAGTTCGAATTCCAGTTGAATTCATGGCATTCACTTACGTGCAAATACCCTTGGAAAAGGTATTATTCTGCCAATTTCCTCCTCTCCAGTTATGGGTTAAATAACAGGACAGATTGGGTTTTATGCCCTTGGCTGGCAACCAGTCTACCGCAGAAAGTAATGACAACCTACTGCGGGATAATCTTCTGTCCAGTCAGTCATGTCTCTTTCGAGACATGATCGCCCAAGCGTATATCACGCATGGCACTTCTGACTGAATCAATAGGAAAAGTAAGATGGGTGTTGTGTTGGTCGCTCAAAATATTCTTTTGAGCATATAAAAAATTAAGGTACGTAAAAAAAATGTTTATTAGAAAGTGCCGAGCCGATATCCACTGTACTACAACGAAGTTACAAAAATCCTTAGTATAAAAATTATAACGTATCAGCGAAGTATGCGAAGTTGAACTGTTCACAGGTTGAGAACGTGAGTGTTTGTTTGAATGGATGTTATTGTTGTAGAATTATAACTGAAAAAGAGTGAGTTGTCTTCATTTTATTAAAAGAAATTCAGCCTGCTGTTAGAAATATTCAATATTATCAGCTTTTTTAGGTTTACATGTGTTGACCCGTGTTGTGTTGACCCGTGTTGTGTTGTTCTTTGCAGATTACAATTCAGAACCTTTTTTCTCTCTCTCTCTCTCTCTCTCTCTCTCTCTGAATAGTGACTTGAGCTGGCTGGTAACTTCCCTTATATTCAACTCCAAGCGAGTCAAAACCTTCCAATAGCGCCAGTCAATAGCATTTTTAACAGGCAACACGGTGAGCATTCTAAGCAGGACTTAATATTATAACCGCTAGAAACGAACTATCAGCTACTCTGCAAAATTGTGTAAGGTTTCAAATAACATCCTTTTGATTAGTAAAAACTATTCTAGAGATCCTTTTACTGAACATTTTTCCCGTATATTTCTTTTTTATTATACTGTACCAGATCTAGTGTTGCTATATTCAAACTCAGAGACAAATATAAGATACAAATCCTATATTACGCAAAAAGTAGATTTGTAAACTCGCAAAATCGGATCGAAATGATTGAAAATATTTTGGAAAAACCAGATCTAGTCAAATTTCACAAGCCAGTGTGAAGATTAAGGTTCTGAATTCTGGTTGGATAAGAAATAGCAAATTGAACTATGACCCCGATTAAATTTTCTTAACACCTAAAAAATGGGTATGCCGATCAAACCGATCACGTGACTAGATTTCACAACTTATCCACGTCTCTTGACCGGCCAAAGACAGCCCGATGGGAGCAGGGATCTGATAAGGATCCCGTCACAATGTAAGAGAAAAATTTCAAAACGCCGAAACTGACATGTGTCGTCGACATACATTCGTTCTTCTTCTTCCAATTTTTCATTTCTTTGTCTTCACTCACACGCCGTCAACGAAACAACAAGATATCTTCAACTGACTTCTAAAAATTAACTTCGATAAGTACCATTTTCCTTCATTGCTCTACATTAAAAAAGGAAAGGAAAGGACTTTATTAGTAACCTGCTAATCTTTTTACAGTTACACACTCATATTCTGCTCCTTACTACTATTTCCCTGGAACATTTAACTACGTACATTTTCTATTTGAACATTTTCTTCTTATAATTTGTTATTCTGTTCAGTTAATAACATTTCACTTATTTTACAAACAAAACACTTTTATTCTTCTAACCTTCAATCAACATTCTGATATTTTAAATTGTGGGGACTTTGGTTATGTTTGGCACAAGACCACTTTGGTAAACATCACCGAGGTTTAATAAAAAAGAAAGAATGTCAAATCAGAACATCTTATTTGTTTGAATAGTCTTCGCTGTAAATGGAAAGAGGTAGACAGTCGAATATATATAATTGTTTCCATGCAACTTTTTATACACTCGAATCTATGAACTATATAAATAGAAAATAATTTTAAAATACTTACATTTTTAGGGGTGTGGGGGTAAAAATATTATATCTTTTCAGTTCTCCATAGTTCCATCTTCCTTAATAACCATGCGTTATTGGGAAATATACTGGAATGGTTTCCAGTTGCCTTCTCAACACTTTTTTTAATTCAGAATTGTCTTTCTTTTATATTAGCTTCCACCTTCTATTTAACCCATAGCTATGAAGTGGAGAAATGGATTCATGTGTTTCTCGACTGCATTTGTACGAAATGAACGCAACAGACTAAGTTGGAGTTCGAATTCGGCTCGCTAATTTCACTTTCTGCATCGACAATCGTTATGCTGCCTGAACATATTTGATTATATGTGCTCAGTAGATTCACAATGCAATGGCTTGTCTTCTTGGATTTGAAAAAAATATTACTGATCAGTAACCATTTGAAGATAATCGCAGAATATTATACAACTTTTTAAAGCAGCTTTAATGACGAACAAGACGGAAAACTCATGAAACATCTTTACATTGATGCATTGTTCCTTTTCGTATATTTATGGTCAGTTGAGCTGTATAGCGGGTTATCCATTCTTTCCCCGTTTATAAAGGGGAATCCGTTCTAGTGAAGGGTAGTTGCATATTGTATATTTGCCTTTTTGTTGTGAGAGAGCCAACATCCGGTTTCTCGCTTTTGTTCGGTCGGTATCACCACAATATATGTGAATACTATGCTCAATCATCCTGCTTACGTAATCAAGCACGTTCATAAAGAAATAGAGTGTAGAATATCTAAAAAGACCCCTTCCAAAGAAATATTTGAAGGCAAAAAGAAAGGATATAAAATGTGTTAAAAGAGGAGAGACACAAAACGTTGTTAGTATTTAAACCTCAAATGAACCAGCAAATGAGGAATAATAATAATAGATGAAGAAATATTGTTTGGTTCAACCAACCCACATTTAATTTGGAGGTGAAAACTAATATAGGGAAGATATTTTTAAAAAATTTTGACAAACACTTCCCCAAGTCCTCTGAATTATATAAGATCTTTAATAGAAGCACAGTAAAATTAAGCTACAGCTGTAACAAGAAAATGATGTAAAGAAACAGAACGCCAGGAATTTAAAGACTAACCTGCAAAATGATAATGATTCGTGTAATTGCTGGGACAAAAGTAAATGTTCACCGAATGGAAGAAGTGGTGTATAAAGCGGAAGTGGACGATCCTAATAAACAGAAAAAAAAAGTTTATGTAGGATGCACGGAAGGCAATTTCAAAAGGAGATGGTAGAATTATAAGTCATCATTCAAGTTAGAAGAGGACAGGAATTGTACTATACTGGCCAGCCATGTGTAGAAGTTAAAAGAAAAACAATAGAAGCCCTAATGTGAAATGGAGTATATTAACGTAAGTCTAGCCTTACAACATTTGGGACAAAGTTTGCAGGTTGTGCTAGGAGAAGAAACTGGCTACCTAGACCAGGAGAATTTATTGAATGAAAGGTCTGAGGTAATGACGGGATGAACCCGGTTGAGGGTGTATGTGTCTTCCTTCTCTACACGTCCGATTATCCTCACCCTTAACCGTCCTCTCCTCTTCGGTGGTAATTCCGGCGGTCGTGTGCATAAAGAAGCGTCAATAAATGCGGTTTGCTCTTACTGTCTGATAATATACAATAACAATAAAATGTTGAATTTTTCTTGCAGTGAAGTTTCTTTTCTAAAATAATTAAGTGTTCTTATTTTGGTGGGAAATGTACGGATATGCTTAATGAAGGTCAACCTGGTGTGTTCGTAAGTTCATAAACAAGGCCTTAGTCAGCGGCTGCTGGCCCATCTCTTCCATTGTCAACTCACGTGTAGATCAAACAAGCCTCTGAAATTGTTTTAAACCGCGAGAAGCAGTATGCTTCTATTTTTATATCCGTAAGGTAGATCCACAATCTAAATTTCACATAGAGGTGTGAACTTTTTGAATACAAGGTTTTCATTAGTTAGAAAATAATTTCCCACTGATTCACAAAAATCCTTTTCTCCAATTTCAGCGAGTATTGAAAGAAGTTATTATTGTTATTTTTGGCCAGTATTACTTTCAAGGTGTTGTTTACTTTCTGCATTTGCAGAGTACTGAGCTTACCTTATCTTTCGAAAACGTGAAATTCCGTGAATATGTTTTTTGTCATGTTTCCTCATTTAGAAATATGAGTTTAGCAGTGACTAGGATTTGGCGTGAAAAGCAATTTATATGAACCATCTAAAATACATTTTTATATAAGTGCCATTTATTAATTTCTCTCTCATTTATTTAGTTTATAAATAAAATTTAAAAAAATACAAACTTGGCAATGTTTAACCATCGTGTCTGCAAAAAGACGGTGTGTCAAATGGATGGGTATTTCTTGGACAGCGCTATTACAGTATACACTTTCGACTCCACCGGCAATGCTTGTTTTAAAAAGTAATGATTGGAATTTTAATAAAACCCAAACATATGAAGTGGATTTTGCCTTATTCTTTAGAATTGACAAATATATTAAGCACTATTTATTTATTAGATTGCTTCTGTGAGAAAAAAAACCACCATGACGCAATTTACTTCGACAGAAATTTGGAAACGATATGCTGTATGTACTGCTTGGCATTTGCACCGGAAGCTCTAATACGAACATTTAAGAATGTTTGAGTGTCATTCTGATGAAAGTGCAAACAATTCGGAAGGAGTTGGATGAGTTCAATGGTGATTACGAATGTGTTGGGAGTGATCATTAGTTATTGCAATGGTATGCCTCTATTCATCTTCCCACAGGCTCAACACGGATGCTTAGCATCAAGTACATTGAGGAGGTAGTCTGTCCTGGGTCAAGAGAGTGGCTGCTGGCAAAAGGACTCTGCACCATGCTACACTAGCATGAGAGCACAGTGCAGGCTGTCAGACAATTTTTGCAACCACATCACCCCTTATATCTGTATAACATGACCCCTGGCTGAGTCCAGCCAACCTTCCTGACATTTGGTCAATTCGACCCATGTTGTGTTGTTGATCTCGGATTAGCCAAAGCAGGATTGGTTGTTGTCACTTGATAAGATTGGCCCAGACATGTGAAGGATTGGTATATAATGAAAACCAGATTTAAGACCAAAACAACACAGTGTAGATTTATATATATTTATATATATCAAATAAATAAAAGATTTACAAGCAAATCAAAGCTGGTGACACTCAACAGTTGGCTGATATTGTAAAATTACTTCAATAACAATGTTTTCTGAGTCGGGTTTTACTCAATGGTCTTTTAGTAGCATGTTCGGTTTAATCCGACCGTATTATTCAAACTGCCATTCAAATCTCTTTCCACCTTCTCATCCCAAACACAGGGGCTGAACTAATTTCGTCTTGCACCCTGCTTTCATTAAATAAGCACCAGAACCGTGGGGAGGGTAAAGTTAGGTTTTAGGTTTCTATTTCCCTCACTGTATAACTCTTACCAGCTTGAAATGAAAGCAATTACATTTAACATTTCAACTTTCAGGGGAAGGAGAGAAAAACACACTCCCTGATATTGTCTGCCTGCTCTTATCAACTCTCCTGGTAATCAGTACACAGAAAATTCTCAAGGCCATATTTTGACCTAGGTTCAAAGTCATCAAAACCCATTGACAAATATTATGACTAGAATTAGGCAACTAACTTTGATAAATTAGCTTACTTCTATCAAAAGAATTTCGTGCTCAGTGAATCCTTGTGTCTGTAATTTTCACTTGTTAACATTTCTGCTACTTTACCCGGCAAAAACAACTGTATTCTTTAATTTTAGAGAAATCTCTTCTCATCTTGAAAATCATTTAGAATTAATACCATCCATCTGAAAATGGGGTTACAAGTACATTGAGGAGGTAGTGCTGCCCTGGGTCAAGAGAGTGGCTGCCTGCAAAAGGACTCTGCACCATGTCACACTGGCAAGTCATGGCTGTCAAACAATTTTTGCAACCACATCACCCATTATATATTAGTTGGATCAAATAAGCTATTTTTTGTGAGACATTTTGATCGGCCCAGAAATATAAGGAAGGCATTTTTTTAAAAACTGTAATAACTAATCTGGGTGTTGTTAGCTGAATCCTATAAAGTTCAAATTTTTGTTGGCTCTAAAATAGTATCTCTACCAATTCACTAAAAAATGGGCATATCATAATGAAAAAATGCCCCAAACTTTGCAAAGTTTTATTGTCAAAATCTTTGTTATTATTAAGAGTAAAGACCAGAGGATTTAGGTTATTAAATAATATTTTTAATCTTTTTAAAATTTTCAAAATTTTGGTTAAAAACCTTGTTTTTCATCTTTTTTTGCAGTGAAAAATACATTAAGTTAGAAATTCTTGTAAAAATCAAATAATTGATTTTAATGAAACATTCAGGATTTATTTACAAATGAATTAAATTGTTTCAGAAATGTTTCTTTTTTAAACAATCTTGATAAAAAAAAAAACATTTTTTTTATTTGTTACCTCCACTCCTTACTCAATTTTAATATTGAGAAATTCAATTTTGTACTGCTTAATGCTTATATTGGTTATATGCAGATCTCTTTGGAAAATTTAAATCATCATTTTTTTATTTTTGTAAAACAAGACCCCCAGTTGACAAAAATCTGCTCTGAATCGTACAATAAAAAAATGTAATAAAACTTAGTTTTATTAAGAAAATACATTCTAAAAAATTTGATGAATAATACATTTTACAAGAATGTTTTTCTTTACTGGTTTTTGATTTAAATTAACAAAGTAACCTTTATTTTTTGACATCATTTTATTAAGTACACTTTTATTGCATAGTTCATCAATGAGAAATGCACTAACAGTCACTGTTTCTTTTATTAAATTTTCTTCTTTTCATATGCACCTGTTGCTTATGACTTTTCGACATTTATCTTAAACACCCATTTTCTCTTTCAAAATCATCAGCTCCTTGACTATTTTGTAATTATATTAGTTTAGTGTTTTATTCTTTAAAACCTCTAGCACTCTGTATGTAGGTTACTTCAACTGTCAAACATAATGATTGTGCAACCATTCAAAGCAACACCCATCACCAGACAATAGTGTGATTGAATTTTGTGCTAGTGTTGTCATACCCACCTATGGCAACAGGAAAGTGGCTAACTGAAAATTGAAGATGATACTACTGCAGTTATCTGGCTACTTATACTGAATGGTTGAAATACTTATGAATATTGCTGAGTGCTAAAGATTAATAGTCATTTCATTATACTTCAATATCTGAAACTGTTTTTGAATTTTAGAATGTTGCCATAATGTTATGGTTTATTTTAAAACAGAAATATTGGCAATATCACTTATCTGTAGCCTAAGTTTCCACAATGTGAGCTTATAACTAAGCAATGATCCAAAAACAGATATGTTACTTTAAGAGAATCCTGAAACCTTACTATCGTATCGAATAAAAGTTTAGACAGACACATAATATATTCCGATCAGTCTATGATAAAGTTTCTTTAAATCCATTTTGATGTGATAAAAAGAGTGCCAAAAATAATATGTTAGGATCTTAAGATAATTGATTCTACACCCTTGTGCAAATTAATTGAAACAAAATGAATAATGTCTTCCTACAATCTTTCACACTTTCCTTGATCATGTATACGTCATTTCTTTTCATTGTTTTTCTCTTCCGACCACATTTTCTTTTATGTTTTGGACTGATCTAACACCAATAATATTCGCAATCTCTCTTTAAGGCTTGTCAGCATGTTTGTGCAGCATTACAATTCTCATACATTTCCTTGGAGTAATGTCCATCGCAGAGAATGGCTGTAGGACAACTAATTGAGACTCTGGGCATGATAGAAATCTGATCCTATCATGGATGATGTAATATTTTCAAGGCCAAATAAATTTCATCAGGCATCCCAAAAATAGATTCATATTACTACACATCACTGCAAATGACCTAATCTGAGGGAGAAACAGAAATCGGTTACACCCTGACACTTCAGTGGGTCTAAAACTGACCACATGGTGATAGAAAGTAAATTAAAACAGTTGTTTCAATTAATTTGCACAAGGGTGTACAAGAAACAATCCACAAGCTCATATCTCTACTATATTCAAAGATGCATGCAGGAAGTCATCCAAGCTGATCAATCGACAAATGAATTCACCAAATTGTCATTTTGATCTTATTCAATGACATACACATAGAGCACTAATAAAAATGTATTATTGTTTCAATGTTGCCTTCTTTTTTATGCACTGAGCATGACTAATACTCTTATGTATCCATTAACCTTCATCAGTGCCAACTTCTGTCTCATGGTATATTTTACTATATAGTATCGCTGTTCTACAACTTGTTGTGGTCACCACTTCTAGCTCAACTAAAAGCATTTGCAAATAATTCTTTTATATGCAAATGACAACCAAATAAAACATTTTAAAAAAAATAACAACAATGTATTTCTACAAAAATAACATTTTTTGAAAACATTGTATGTGAGAGAGTGTGTTTGTGAGTGCTTGGCAGTTGTGGCAAAATTATTTACATGCTGGGCAGCAGCTGTTCAGAGAACAGTGAGATGGAAAAGGAGAAAGCTTTACGAAAACATGGTGCTTTTTATACTCTTACTACATAATCCGAGTGATGTGACTACATGCTTAAGGGTGGTAATCCGCTTCTGTCACACGTTATTACTTTTTTCAATTTTTATTGTGATTTGGTTCCTACAAACTTCTCTGGGTACCATTTCTTAAATTCGAATTTTATTTTCTTTATATTAAGCATTACATTTACTCGATAATGCCTATTTTATATCAGCTTATTTTTACACGGGGATGTACATGAAGTAAAATGGATATTGGGGCGTAAAATGGAATTTTTATATTTAGATTTTGGTCAATTAAAAGAGTCGGATGAAATTTATGGGACATCTAATGAGGAAGGATGGCTTGGAGAATCTGATATTCACAGGACATATTAAGGAAAAGAGAGACAAAGAAAAACAGCATGTAACATACTTAATGGGTTTGAGTAAATGGATGGTGGAATAAGGTTTAGGAGAAATGGCAAAAGGACAAAACTTATTAAGAGTTACAAAAGACAGGAAGATGTAGAGGGCCATGATCGCCTTTGTCCTGAAGGGACACAGCACATAAAAAAGATCTTTGTATGTATGTATGTACATATGTAAAAAGAACAAAATGCCTATAATAAGAGTTTTACTCATGTATATAGATGTGCCATGTGGTGCAGTGGATATCAGCTCAGAATGAAAAATCAGAGAGCCAAGTTTGAATTTCTAGTTGAATTTGTTGCATTCATTTAAGTGCATTCATTTAAATACTGTTGGGAAAGGTATTGTAATATAACGGTCTGGCCCCACCCAAGAAGGCTGATGAAGCGTGGGTGTTCCCGGTTGATGAAAAGTAGCGGATGTCATTTTGACCCTATTTCCGGCAGAGCGGAAATAGCTCAGAGCAAACAGACAGGTGACTCTGAGAATTACGTGGGCGTCGAGTAGGCGTCGCGGATCGAGGCAAAACCCGGAAGAAAACGAGTTCCGGTTTTGGAAGATATATAAAGACCTCGAAACACAGAAGCAGAACCAGTCCCAGTCAGTCGCTGAGAGTCGGACAGCGAGTCTCGACAAAAGAGAGAGACAGAGGCAGACGAGTCTGGGCAGAGAGACAGACGAGTCTCGACAGACGAGCTGGGCAGAGGAATAGTCACAGTCAGTCGGTCAGAAGAGGCTGAGAAGATGTAAGAAGCCAGCAGAGCAGAAGAAGGCCGAAGAAGTCGAAGAAGAAGCTAGACGAGCTAAGCAGAGAGGCTACACTCCCGTCGAACCCAATTAGAGGCGCGCTCCCTCAACTCTCTGTTCCCTAGGCTACACGGTCCATCGTCGTTAATAAAAATATCACTTGATATATTTTATATATACATGCGTGTTTGTTATTTATGGATATATAACAGTATGAATCCATCACTTTTTCCTCCAGTTATGGATTAAATAGCAGGACTGATTGGGTTCTATAGCCTGGTTAGCAACCAGTCTACCACAAAAAGTAATTGCAACCTACTGCAGGAAAATCTTCTACCCAGTCAATTATGTCTCTTTCAAGACATGATTGCCCAAACATGTATCATGTATGGCACTTAACTGACTGACTGACATACATTCAGAAGGCCAGGAAGGAAGACACTTGATTAATGGTTGGTGTATTTGTAACTAAAGCTGGCTACTCTGTGATGTCTCCACATTACCAAGTTATTTCTTTTGAGATGAATTAATTTTCTACCATTAGATTGCTGAGTTGCTTTTTGTTTTTGTTTTTGGATTAACTACTGGCTTCATGGTTTAGGGGTTTTGATAACTGAATAGAACCTTTTTATATGTTAATTAAATTAATTTATCTGAGCAAATAGTGATGTGTTCTCCAATATCAAACTGGCTAAAATAAAGTTGATTTTCCTTTTAGAAAACAGGTGCAAACTTTATATCTTGGTTTTTCTTTAGGACTCACTGGTTGGTTGCTAAATAATTGTTTGCAACATCTCTTGCCTGCCAATTGATATGTAGGGATATATATATATATGTATAGCCTACATTTTATAACCTAAAAAACACTTATTTTAATATTTGAAATTGCTTATGCATACTATTTTCATTTTGGATCTTCAGATATCTAACCCTTTGACCCTGACCATTATACAACCACTGCTTTCTGAAATTTTGCAGTAGAGATACCAATCATAAATATCCAGATGGTAGAGGGTGTACATCTGCAATAAAAACACTATTCAAACTAAACTCATGTCAAAGTGTCAGAGAAATATCTCTGATAATGGGTGTCAGTATTTCAACAATATCAGACCTTCTCAAGAAAATTGGCATGATGAAGAAACTCAGTAAATTCGATTGATCTATTTCTTGATTGAATAGTGACTTGGATGAGAAATAGATTCTTTATGAATTGATCATGAGGTAGCACCCAAAAGACTTTCTAAAATCGAAACTGCACCAATAGAAGATTATTGTGATCGTCTGCTGATCTACTATTGGTGTTATTCATTACAGCTTACTGAAATCTAAACAGAATCATCACTGCCAAAGTTTAATAACAGATACTGGATGAAGTGGATATTCAGTTAAGCAAAATGAGACCAACACTGGTTAATCAATGGGGTCTAATTCTGGCTTATAACAATGCTTGAACACACATTGCCAGGATGGCACTGCCAAAGTTTACCAACTTAATATACAAGATTTTACCATATCTATCATAATCTAATGAACTCTTGCCCACTGACTACCACTTTTTCAAGCATCTTGACAATTTTATGACATCCCATTGCAAAGAAGATGCAGAAACAACATTCAAAGATTTCTTAGCATCAAAACCTTTAGAGTTTTATCATAAAAGCATAAATAACCTTGTAATTTGATGGCAGAAAATATGGATGTTCAGGCTTCCTATTCTGACCAATTAAAACACTGTTTAAATATATTAATTAAGAAATAAAAGTTGATTCTAAAATCAGACATTTTCTGAACAACCTAATATTTACTCAAACATTTAATTAAAGAAATAATGACAATTAGAGAGAAGTTGGAAGAATATAAATCAAGGTTTTAATTTATAGAAAGAGAAAAAGTTAAAAATTGTTGAAATATATTACATTCCTTCTCTTTAATCCTGAAAATTAAATCTAGTATATGTTAAAAAGCTGTCCTTACTCAAGTTTGGCACATCATGTTGCAAGAGACTGTGTTTTATTCATGTGTTCAGAAAGCAACTTATCTTTGCTGCATTCCTCCCAAAACTGTCCTTTGTGCAGACCAGGTCTCACTGACTGACTGGTTACATAACCAGTCAAGCACAATGCATATTAATTGATAACACGTAAGTAAAGTCAACCCAAAATGTCATATATGAAATATCAAATTAAATAAGTGTTGCAA
This sequence comes from Ascarosepion bandense, assembly GCA_037127315.1. Lineage (NCBI taxonomy): Eukaryota > Metazoa > Mollusca > Cephalopoda > Sepiida > Sepiidae > Ascarosepion > Ascarosepion bandense. The sequence continues at coordinate 4,831,961 of JBBBDQ010000547.1, read as the reverse complement.
TCAAAGTTTTCAAACACTTTTTTGTAAGAATTCTGAAAAATCATATTGGCTATGATACTTATGATTTTATTTTTATTTTTTCCAGGTTTGAAAGTGTACCTTATAGTGGTGTGTGTTTTGCTGTTCATCGTTTTTGCCGGTATCTTCACTTGTTTCACATTAAATGATGACATAGAAAAACAGCTACACCATAGTATTTTTGGTGCCATGAAACAATACAAACACAATCAGAAAATCAAAACACGAATAGACATCATGCAGCAGACATACCACTGTTGTGGAGGAATATCATCCCGTGACTGGTCATCGATCAGCTGGATTAGCAATTCTTTTTTGGACATCAGCCACAGAATGGTCAAAAAGTTTGTGTAAATCATTCTACACATAATGTCATATTTAAAGAAACTTTTTAGAGAAATAATTTTATTGCAACATAAAATTTAACTTTGAGGTCAAAGGAAGCAAATAACTCTAAAACTAGATGTAATTGAGTTATTTCTGAAATCAACTTTGATATAATTGTTCTCTCACACACACACAAGCACACATAGATAGAAAGATAGATATTAACAGACTATGATAGATAGAAAGATAGCTATCAAGCTAGTTAGCTAGCTAGCTAGCTAGATAGATAGATAGATAGATAGATAGATATGACCAAACATAGATGGATAGATAAATATAAACAGACAGTGATAGGTAGATCAAATGATTTGTATTTTTAATGTTATACAACAGAGGATGTGCAGATAGTGTAACAGATGTCAGTGAGGAAAGTAGACGTCAAACTGAGTTTGAATTCTGGTCTAGTTTATTGCATTCACTTCTCTTCTTCCTGTGTTGCTATGGGTTAAGTAGCAAGATGGACTGGGTTCTCTCTGAGTGGCAACTAGTCTAAGGAAAGGAAAACTCTGAATTCCAAACAGTAGAGAAGGCATTAAGAAACCACTCCACTATTTTTCTCTGAAATCATGGCAATTATCAGATAATAAATGCAAAGGAATGTGTGAAAAGTCATAATCTCCTATGTCCTGAAAGGATATGGCCTTAAGATAAACAATTAAAGTGAGAAAGGTAAAGAAGTTTTCTTTTCTATCTATCACACATGTGCACACACAAAATGGCACTAAAAAAAAAAAAAATAGAAAAATTAATCCATAAAAGATGAGACTCCAAAAACATGCTTCTACAAGAATCAATATTTGATTTGCAAGTAAGAAATGTAACTCTATTTATTGATATTTTGATAATTATTTTCATCATCCTTAGAGCATAGGGACCCTAAGTGGTTCTTCACAAGTAAATAATATTGAAGTAGAATAAAGGAGTACAGGCAAATGGTGGACAGAATGTCAAAGCATAAAATTTGCTGTGCTTAGCTTAATTTTGATACAAGACCAAACGTAAAGCACTATATGAGCATCAAATTCACTACACAGCAGTAATGAAGTGTGTAACTGGCTTCTTAACCATTACACCATAATGAGGTAGCCTTTATATAACATAAATAAGATCTCTTTTAAATTTAATGTCAATCACTATCTACTTTCATCCTGGTTACTCTTTCTTCATCCTATTTATTATTAAGATTTCTGTTTCTAATTCTGCAAGGCAGTAAAGCCACTAAGACGCAGGGTATGGTAGAATTAGGATCAGAAACATTAATAATGAGCAGGAAGAGAAAAGAGTAATCAGGAAGATAGTAGATAGGGATTGTCATTGCATTTAAATTTTTTCAGATTAAAGTTGGCTGGAAAGCATGAAGCCAGAAGGGAGTTCCATAAACAAGAAATATGAAAAAAAAAACTGTTATCATAGAACTTACAGTTATACCTAGCCAGTTCAACTGTAAATTGATGGGATTACAACTTCAGTCTGATACTGCACTTAAATTAAACAATTCTAGGTATTATAGCTAAGAACTCATCTAAACAATTACCATGAGATTATTTATAGAAAAGGCACAGAGAGGCAACCTTACAGCGGTGAGAAAGTGACTGAAGCTGAGCCACCAGATCAGGACCAATAATATTGCTGATTCTTCTTTGGATTTTATCAAAGAATTCAAGGTAAATAGCAAAAAAAGGAACCAGACCATATGAGGCAGCAATATTTTAAGCATGGGAAAATGGTAGACTTATAGATATGTATGATAGATTCTGGAGAGAACAATTGTCTTACATGACATGTCTTGCCATGTCCTGCCATTTAACCCATAGCTGAAGGGAGAAGAGATGGATTAATACCTTTCCCAAGAGTATTTGCACATAAGTGAATGCAAGGAATTCAACTGAAATTTGAATTTGGCTCACCAATTTTTCCTTCTGCACCAATATTCACTGCACTACAATGCACTTCCAATGCATGTACTGTTGCACCACCTAAATATCTTCAGCCTTAGACAGAAATACTAATCTATAAATTATCCAGTTGTTTTTTATAAGTATTATTAAAATATTTCTTGTTTGTAAATGGAATATTAATTTCAGGCAAGAATTACTTTCAGCCATTTTCATATTTGTCAGTTGCATTAAATCAACTTTGGCACAAGGCAACACTCAGGGAGCATTTAATTGAAAATTAAATCAGCAAATCTATGAACATATAATTCTCTCTGCATTTCTACTTTCTTGCAAGAGACTTTAATTCTGAGTAGAAGTTTGTATACTACATTGATAAAAAGGGTTATAATCTTTGATTGATCTTAAAATGAGTTTAAATCTAAACAGGTTGAACAGAAATAGTAATGATAAGGGTGAAAATAGCTGTTTCATTTCAGAGAGAATGACCTGATCCATGCTAATGGGGTGTAGGAGCGATCGTCTATGATGGTTAATAGATAGCAGCTTCATTTTGGAAGCATTAAAATTCACAAGCCATTTCTTACCCCAGTCCACAACAGATTGGAGGTTCTTTTCAAGCTTAGCAGCTAGGTTTGCTTTGTTAGTCTCAGCAGATTTTTTATATGCCTACTTGAGATCTTATAACATTGAGATTGTTAATGTACATCAGGAAAAATGTAGGACCTAGGATAGAGCCTTGGGGGACATCCGTGTTTGTATGATAATATTGGGAGGCATGTCCATTCAATACTATCTTCATTGTGCAATTTGAAAGGAATGACTGGATTAAGTCAAACAATTGTTCAGTTATACCATAGCCCCGCAGCTTGCATAGAAGGCCAGCATGCCAGACTCTGTCAAACACTTTGGAGATATCTAAAGGGCAACAGTTTAGGCTTTGCTGTTCTTGTTGAGAGCCTGGTGTATATACTCAGTGATGGTCGTTAGCATATCAGCAGTAGACCTGGTGAAGCAAAAACCATACTGTTTGTCAGACTGTGGGCTGTGAGCTGTTGGGTCACCTCAGTATTGATGATGGCTTCAAACACTTTGGCAAAAATCTGTAGGAGACTGATAAGGCAATAATTAGAGGGGTCAGAGGGTTCACCAGTATTTTTATGTATTGGAACCATGGAGGACTTCCAGCAGGCAGGAAAGCAAGAAGCAGAGCAGCAATAGTTATAGAGTTTGGAGAGAACAGAGGAGAGTTCAGGGGAACATTTTTTCAGGACGATGGGATTCCATTGCCACCACTCGCTTATGTTAGAGACCACCTCGGGGGTAATGTGGATGTCATTCAGTTGGGCCTCAGTTCAGGGTGTGAAGTTGGGTACAGATACTCCAGATGAGTCCAATGTCGAGTTGGTGGAGAATCTGCAAGCAAAGTACTCAGCCTTCTCTGTTGTAGAGGTAAGGGCGCCAAATTCATTGATTAAAGGGGGAATTGAGGGTTTGCTGTTGCTGTGGGACTAGCAACTTCACCCTGAAAAAAACCTAATTGTTACAGAAACCACAGTAACAACACCTATACAATAACTCTATACTTCACTATGGAGTCTACGGGGATAGTATGCATACATCTTTTTGGCACATGTACATACATATATAAATATGTGATTTCAAAATACCAGTAATACTGGTCAGTAGCCATTGGCTATGTGGATAAAATTATCTTATTTTAAAGATGAAATTTTGTGGTTTTAATCCAAAATTCCATCTTTCAGATGAAATTTTGGAGTAAAACAACTCTTTGAATGTATACATTGAATTTTATAATTGCAGAAGAAAATTTAGCAAATAAAAACATTATCAAGGAAATCAGCAAATATTAATACTTTCCTAAGGAAAAAAATGTTTTGTAATTTTATAAGTTGGGAGAGGTCTTTCTTTAAATTGATTTCACCCCAAGCAAGGCAATAAAGTCACTGAAATACAAAGGGTTACTGGGTGTGGAATAATTAAAAAACAAAAACATTACTAAGAAGCAAGAACAACTGATAAGTAATCAGGAGGACAGCAGATAATGATTGACATTGCATTTAAACTTTTGAAGATTAAAGTTGACTTGAAAGTATAGAGCCAGAAGAGAGTTCCACAAGCAAGAAGTGCAAGAAAAGAAACTTAGCACAGAGTTTATGGTTACACCTAACTAACCTAACTGTAAATTGGTGAGACCTTGTCATCAATCTAGTAAGTGAGTCAGTTAAGTGCCATATGTGATACACGCTTGGGCAATCATGTCTCGAAAGAGACATGACTGACTAAGCAGAATTTTATCCTACAGTAGGTTGCCAGTGCTTTCTGCAGTAGACTAGTAGCCAGCCAAGGCTATAGAACCCAAACTGTCCTGTTATTTAACCCATAACTGGAAGGAAGAGACGGATTAATACCTTTCCCAAGGGTATTTGCGTGTAAGTGTATGCAAAGAATTCAACTGGAATCAATCTAGTACTGAGCTTAAATTCATAAAGTCTAGGTACCATAGTAAAAAGTTAATCCAAACAGTTGCCATGAAAATATGTAGACAAAAGGTACAGGGAAGCAACTTTATCACAGTAGGAAAGTGACTGAAGCTGAGGTAGACGATCAGGACTATTAATATTGCTGATTCTTATTTGGATTTTATCAAGGATCTATAGATATATAGCAGAAGCACCAGACAGCAATATTCTAAATATGTGTGAATGTTAGACTTATAAAAACTATGAAATAAATAGTTTGTTATAAACTATATCATGAGCAAAAATATTATATGTTATTGTCTTAAGGACAAAATATGTTTTCAAATGACTTTATCTTGTAACTAAAATATGAAAATGAAATATGAAATCTTAATATAAAATTCAATCTTCGAATTCATAAATTGTTTTTGTCAAAGCAATGAATCAATAAAGTCAAACTTGCCTTGAATATTTTAAGATGTGATATGTGTATATTTTGACATTTCATGCTTTGAATACAGACTGTAAGTCTTTTTTTTGTTTTTAAATAAGTAAACAGCCAGTAAAACTAAATTTTTACATATGGTTTGCATTTCTTACTTGCTTCCTCTTTTTCAATATTAAAGATATTTGTATATACTGATTTTCTTTTTTCAGGAAAACAGAAAAAAATGAATATTTCCCCAACGGTGTTCCATACAGTTGCTGCTCTGTTACTGCAAAGCCACCTTGTATACACATCTTAGGTGAAAACCGTGATTTAGTCAATGAGATGAATATTTATAAACATGGTTGCAGCCAAAAGTTACTTGACTATTTTGAAGTTGTCTTTCTGCTTCCTGTTGGAATCATATTAATTGTGACTGCCCTGATTGAGGTAAATACAATGTCATATAACAAACTCCAGCTGAAGTTTAAAATTCCTCTATTTATGACTTTTAATCAATATATAATGATGAGTATCTCTTACCAAATTGATAAATTTGTGCTTATTTTATTGATATCCATAAATAAATAAATAATGATTAAAAGTTGCAAAGTGTAACTCAAAGTAAGGATAAATGAAAATAACATCTTCTGGGTAACACAATTGTTTTTATTTTTGTGAAACGTGCTTCTAACATATGTAAGCCATTTCTTTTTAAGATTTTCTATAATTATATAATGTTTGTCTGAAAAATATTCACTCATTTACTGTTAATAGAAAAAATAGCCTAGCTAGGGCAATAACCTTTTAGTTCCTTCAAAGTACTCTCCTTAAGATTTCACACTCTCAGCATTCTTTCTTCTATTCAAAACAGCCCAAAAGGTTATCTTTTGTTATCACCATCATCAATTTTTTTTTGTTCTTCTTGATTTCAGGAAACTGTTTCATTTATGATTTCAGTTTTGACAAAACCAATAGTCACTAAGATAAAAATATATATTGCAGTAGAGCTAACAGCTCTCTAGGATGTAATATTTTAGCAAAGATAAATCCTGTGCAAGATATAAAGAATCTACTCACTTGATTATTGCAATTGAAGTGGTCAGACAGTAGACAATCTCACCCACTGGCATGTTACTGTTGATTGAATAACCCCACAGGAGAGTATCTGTTCATACATGTACATTTAGGTACCATTTCACTAGTTACCAAGTTACAATAAGGTTGCATACCAAGTTCTTGAGATATTCAAAATTCCATACAAACAGTTTACATTCTAATAAAAATGACTAATTGTCTATTAAGTAATCAATTTTTCCTCATCATAAATTGATAATCCATCATGAAAAAAGGTTTTTAAAAATGCAACATCTTTTTATTATATTTAGTTCTGTAAAATATTAATATTTTCTTTTTACTGCCATTTTGTATTTGTAAAATTCACAATAGCATTTTCTTCTATGTGTTATGTCCCTTTAGGATATGGATGATTATGGCTCATTCTAATTCCTTATTGCTTGTAGCTTCTCGGACCAATTCTCCTTTTGCCAAACTCTCTCTCCCATTCTGCCATCCATTCACAGAAACTTGTCATATAGGTTGCTTGCGACCTTCCGCCATCTTTCTTGCACCCATTATTACCTGTAAGGGTTAGGTTTTCCAGGCTCTCCCTCCTCTTTATGTGTATATTTATGTTTCAGTTGTCTCTTTCTGATTCTGAGTATACGTGTTCTTTTTGCTACCATTTTCTTTACAACTACCTCATTGTTTACTCACTCAGTCCATAGAATTCTCAGCATCCTTCTGCAGGCAGTACCACCTAATTGTATCTTGGCAAACTTAGTAGGGATAATCTCACATTACAGTTTAAATTTATCCTTGTACTCTATCTTGTTAAATTATCATCATCATTTATCCATCACACCCAATGGTGCATAGGGCAGCACTTTTTGTTGCTGTTTCTGTAACAAACTGTTTTTTTATGGGGCAGGGTTGTTAGCCCTGCACCCAACCCCCAAACCTAGAAGACCGGTGGACCATTCTTGGTCCTTATGTTTAAAACTGGGGTGTGGAATGACCAATTAAGACCAGTTTAGACCGGTTTTGAACCTATCCACCGCAGTGGATAGGTAATGTTTTGACCAGTACCTGGGCGTACGCACTCAGGTTCCTCACATTAAAAAAGACCTTGTGTCACATCTCTCTCAAGTAGGGGAGAAGAGTAAATATCCCTGGTATTCCCAAATGGTCACCCATTTAAGTACTGACCTGGCTCGATGTTGCTTAACTTTGGTGATCAGATGGGAAACGGTGTATTCAACACGATATAGCCGTAGATTTGTTAAATGCTTTTACCTAATCTTTGAAACATTAGTATGTCCTTCTACATTTGTATTGTTATCCCGATATCATTCTAATAAATATTCTTGTTCTATTGTCTCTGACAATACAACACTCTTCTTGTCCTATTTCTGGTCTGATTCTGTTTTGTTCTTTGTTCATCAGGAAGTTGATTATTAGCTTGAACAATATCAACTCAAAAAAAAATATTTAAACAATTTTATTTTCATTCCAGATAGCAATTTTGATATTCACCAGAATTCTACAGACCTCTATAAAAAGTGCTCATTTGCTTGGAGATGACAATGGAGTGGGATATGCTCATCTGATGCCTGATTTTCTTCAGGACATTTGGTGTAAGCAGTCATTTTTATTTATGATACTTTTACTATGAAGTCGAAAGTGGTATAGCAGAATGGAAAGTGGAATTTGGACTAAAGCTGCTGTCTCTCATACAATTTCAGCTTTGTGTGTTTTGCATGCCAAAGTTCTATGAAGAATTCTTTATTTATCATTTCTGCCACAGACATGTTCAAATTACACTCATATCACCAGTTCTTGTCTTATCACCAAAGTTAAATAACAGCTGAACATTGTCAATCATTAGGAATACCAGAGACTGTAACTAGAGCATTAACAGACAAGTGTCAACAGGTTGATACATTGGCTTGATATGTAGCGTTTAATGACAGATAATAAACAGCATTGTCATCCATAACAACATGGATCAAACAATTCTAGTTAACCAAATACTGCAGTTGCTAGTAAAAATTGCAATCACTAATACATAATTGTACTTATAAGGTAAGTGTGAAAGCAATTGAAAAACAGCATGACTAGTAAATACACAATTGTTCATAATACATTACTCATCACGTGGGTTTAGACATAGATGAATGGAAGAAATGAGTTTATGGTGTTTGATTTTGCTTGAGATGAAGAAGAAGTAACTGACTCGTAGCTCTTTACTAGGATAGGTAAAGTTTAGCAAGCAAAAGCTTAGTAAATAAACTATCATTCCTGCTGTGGTGCAATTAAGTGAGAATTCATCAGTTTTCTTGCAAAAACATGGTTACAATCAGTGCTAAAACATTCAACTTGATGAAGTGTTCTCAGCAAAAAGTTAGTTTCATGTAGTAGATATCAGTTCATCTTCATACTAATGGTTTTCATGGATTGGTTTCAACAAAAATCAATATTGAGATGATGTTTATCATTTCATCTTTCTATGATGTCAGGGGAAAAGCTCTAAAAAATCTTGTTTTTAGCTACATTGACTCTGAAATTAAGTTTTGGTAGAGTTGAGCTGATCAATTCGAGAAAATAGAAATCTTTGAAAGCATGTTATCATCATTTTTCTTGTGAGATAATTTAAACAATCTTAGCGCATGTAGTCCAAAGTTAATTAAATTTGTATATTTAATGTAATTACAATTATTTTCATCTATTTTCAGATGATGATTCCTAGACAAAAGTTTGGAAAAAAAAGATTGACCTCCAGATGAGAACTGCTATAGAAATAGGATTCAAAGATTTACATCGGAAAAATTAAGATGAGATAAAACAAAAAAAAAGACAGAAATTCTGATTTTGTTTTGTATTGCAGAAAAAGGAACTTTTTGGAGTGAATTCTTCAGCAAAAGAAATAAAATAAAAATAAGATAAAAAGTAGAACAGGCTTTATAGTTTGCCTAAACTAAAATTTGCAGTTTTGAAGTTTTATTAAAAATTGTCATGAAATTAATTTGCATAACTGGACAGATCGGTTTTAAAACCTCCCATTTTTTTCATAAAACCCAGTAAGCATTTTACTTAATATTGTAATGAGTGCATTTGGAAGAAAGATTTACTCTCCTTTTTTATATTTCTCCAATTATGAGCATTATTATATCCATGATATAATAACACTGTAGTTCATGAACAGGACGGAATGGCTGAAAGGAAAAAGAATAACAAACACACTTTGTTCTTAGAGAGACTTTTATATTATTAAGACATATACAAAACTATATGTATACATATACACAAATGTCCCACACAGAGAATAATATATCAGATATATCAAGACAGCAAAGCAGAGTGTAAGGAGAAATAAAAAGGATAAAATATCAAGATACTTCTGTACCTGAAGAAGCCATTTTTAGAGTTCCAGATTCAAATGGGTCAGATTCATCTACGTCTCAGACTAGGACATATTTCATGACTGGGAAACAGTGAGTCTTAGTTTCATTCTATATCTTGAAAAGATATATTCCCAAAAGGAAATGTCACCATGTGCTTGTAAGCTGCTGGGAAGCAGATTTAGCTTTGGCCCAGGCTGGGATGGGGAGGGGCTAAATAAAGCAACCCTCTCTTTTGGCTGTTGAAAACAAACTGAAAAATGACTGGGCTTTTGGCACTGTATAAATGTAATGTCATTAAGTGGCTGTCATGTGACCCATATGACTTATGTCCACTAAAGGGAGTTAAGAACCTTCTGTATCCTTACAATACCATTTATATTAAAAAATTAAAATACAGTTAGATAGATAAAATCCTAACGTAATTATATTAAGTAGAATTAAATAAGGAATTACTTTAATCCTTGCATTAAATAAAAAAAATATGGGTAAATTATGAATAACAATCATGTCACTAAACATCAAGAAAATAACTTTCCAGTTTAGGGTCCATTTACTAATGTACTTATTATTCTTTGCAGGATAATATTGCCTTATAAATAGTATAAATGTAAGTCACATGTTTTTTTTTTAAGTTATTAATAGATAAGATTAAAATGTAGAATGCCAGGTCAATTAAAATCTGTAAACACTTCCATCTTCCCAGCTCTACAAAATTGTTTCTTGTTTGGTGTTGAGAGAGAGAGAGAGAGAGAGAGAGAGAGAGAGAGAGAGAGAGAGAGAGAGAGAGAAGCATTCTTATCTTTTCATAAAAGAATTTTATCTTTCCTGAGAAAATATTATACAGTTTGATGAACCATTAATGCTTATAAAAATTATTTACTTTTTAATTTTTCTTCTTTTGTGATTTCAATTTGGCTCCAACTTCAGACAGGCCAATCCATTTTACTCAGTATTACATTGGTATCATTTTTTAAATGCATTACATAATATTTCTAGGTACCATATCAATAACAAGATTATGTCAAGGTGGCACAGAATATACAAGAAAATTTGATTTTATATTTTTCTCATAATATATTTGTATCTTTTCCTATTCAATGATATTTGACAGGAAATTTAAAAGAGGTTAATGGTTGGGATATTACTAAATGAAATTGCCAATATAGTTGCAATTGTTAGTAATAGTTATTATTCCTACTCATGCATTCCTATTCATCAACTCTAAACTACTTACTAGTAATAAAGTTTAGAAAGAAATTAAACAAATAAAAATAAAAAATACTTCTTATGTAAATCTAAACAGGTCAGGATTATCTGGCCTGTATTGTTTTTTTATGGAAACTTCATATATAGAAGAAACAGAAGAGAGTAAAAGAAATGTCATGCAGAGCTTCTTTATTATAATCCAACTCCTAGAACAAGCATCAATTCTCAGAGTTTTGAAGTTATATTGAGAAAAAAATGATGTGATAATTCATTCAGTGTAATATCACATGTTGATTTACTAATACTCTCTTTTATCATCACTAAAAGAAAACATTTTACAGAAGATACATAGATTATAAGAGATTTGGTGACCTGAAATCATGATTCAGATTTTTTATATCAGAAAGTATAAACAAAAACTTGAATACAACCATAATATACAATAATACTTTAGAAGACCCAAACATTTCAGTATCTACATTATTTACAACCATAATAATGTGCGTTGTGATGCAGTGGATATTGACTTCGAACAAGAAATCGGGGAGCCGAGTTCAAATTCCAGTTGAATTCTTTGCATTCACTTACGCGCAAATACCCTTGGAAAAGGTATAAATCCATCTCTTCCCTCCAGTTATAGGTTAAATAATAGAACAGATTGGGTTCTATAGCCTTGGCTGGCAACCAGTCTACTGCAGAAAGCAATGGTAACTTACTGCGGGATAATCTACTGCCTAGTCAGTTATGTCTCTTTCGAAATATGATTGCCCAAAGCGTGTATCACGTATGGCACTTAACTGACTAAATAATATCTCTACATTGTTACTATCACATTTTGTACTAGCTGAAGGAAATGTGTGCCTACAGATTTATCAATATAACATCATGATTAAGAAAAAACAAAGATTAATAAAAAATCTTAGCATTAATCCAATTTGAAATTACAAAACACCAAACAAATGTAACAAAATGAGTAAACAAAAAAAATGTGAAATGAGTCTCTGCCTTGATTTATCAAATAAGGGATAAAAACATATGAGTCAAGAAAATTTTTTTGTAAAGCAGAATCACATATGCTGAGCTCACAAGTGCCCACTTATTCACTAGTGGAACATATTTTAAGACATGTCTTTTGATACCAGACAAGTATTAACTGTATTTTAACATGATGTGTACGCACATACTGAATTTTAAATTTTCCCCATCAATATTTTTGATGAAATAATCAAAATTAATGCTTGTTTCGTATAAAAAACAAAAACAAAAAAAACATTTTTTCAAATATGTTCCATTAGTGGGACAATAGGTGCTAAAAGGTTAATAGCAAGTTTAATCTATACGTGCTGCTTCTTTAATGAAGTTTTGTATAAAGTGTATGCTAGATGATATTAATAAAAAGTTAATGGTAAAACAGTTTAAAGTTTTTTCTTTTTGTGAAATGTTACATTTGATTAGGCACAATCTTTTTCCTAAACTTTCTGAAATTACTCTTTGGTCTTTGTTTTGCCTTGAACATCAATCAGTAATTAATATTCTATCATTTTTTTTTTACTGTGCTAACTATATATTGTGTATTAGGAAAACACATTGAAATCTCAAAATGGCAACAGTAATTTCCCTTTACTGTACACTTGCTTCTCTTAACAAAAGAATGACATACTGACTAGCAAGACAGAATCCCAGAGAAAGGCTATGATGAAGTAATATTTTTTTAATCAATTCACCCCAAGCAATGTGATAATGCCACTAAAATGCAAGTGGCTACTGGAAGTGAAATAAAAAAAAAATCAACAAATAATTTGTAAAAGTGCTGTCATCAATAACAATGTATTTGTTTTGTATCAGACTGTAATCTTTTTAAAATGCCATAATCATGGCTCTCCACAGATTCCTTTTCTTTATTACCATATATACTCATGTATTAGCCTACTTCATGTATAGTGCAACCCCTGAATTGTTTTGTGAAAAACCTGAATTTCTCATATAGGCATGTATAATGCAACCCCAGCTTCTGAGCAATGCTAGTGGGCCTACCATAGTCAAATATTGCAGTACTGGGCATCATCTGGTACATATTTTATAGCAAATAAATGGTCTTCATTCTTTTTTGTACACGGCTACCCCATGGTAGAGAGAAAAACCACTTACCGTAAAATATCTGATATAAAGATTTCACTCACAAGTCAACATGTGTTATGGTTTCAGGCACTTTCCAAAAGTGCCATATGCTAGAATCATCTCTCCCAGACTGATAACACCAAGAAGTCTTCTTCTATGTGCCCTGTCCCTTCAGGACGTAGGCGATCATGGTTCTCCACGTCTCCCTATCCCTTGTGGCTCTTAGTATGTTTGCTCCTGTTACTCCTGGCAACCCCCGTTCCGTCATCCACCTGACCAGGCCCTGCAAATGTTATCTGCTGCCTTCCTCTCTCTTTCCTTCTATCTGGCCAGTTAGTATCAGGTTCTCCAGGCTCTCCTTCCTCATTGCATGTCCCAGGAACTTCAGTTGTCTCTTCCTGATGCTCAGTATTAATTTCCTTTTTGTTGCCATTCTTTCCAACACCTCATCGTTGCTTGCATGCTCAGTCCACGATATCCGCAGCATCCTTCTGTAGAACCACATTTCCGCTGCTTCCAGTTTTGTCCTCATTTTTGATGATATTGTCCAGCATTCACTGCCGGAAGTCACCTTCCTTATAAATCAATGATGGTGAGATTCAAACTGGGTAGACAGAATTCTTTGGGGTTGTGCTAGCTGGCGTCTGCAACAGGGATTGGCTAACCACCTAGAAGACAGGCATCCTCAGATTCATGTGGCCAGCCATTTATAAAGATTTATATTCTGCACTTTTATTCTCATTTATGCATGACTACAGTAGTTCCATTACCATAGGTTTTCCTCTAATGTAGTTTCTTCACTTTTGTCACTACAGGAAGAGCAAAACCTCACCCACTCTGTATGACACTTAAAATCAACAAATATTCTACAGAAATAAATGAAAAACTTTGTCCATCCATGCGTCTGAAACTGCTCTAACTTGGGCCACACTTGCTCTACAAGATATCACATCAGGATGATTCCAGATTGAAAATCTGCCCTTCATCTGATGCTTAAACATTCAGCATTGATATTTGTGTCTGGATAAGGAGGGAACAACTGAAAAAAATTAGTGATTTTAAGTTTTTAATTTGAGTTTAAAGTCACAAAAAAACTTTGTGAGCTTAAAATTTTTGGGTTTAAATTCAGTTTAAAATATCTCTAAAACTTTGGGAATTGAGAAAAATCAATTTTATTTCTCAAAATGCCAAGGAATCAAAGTTAAAGCAAGAGGTTTCATGATGTGAGGCTTTGAAGTTCCACAGAATTTGTGAATTGAAGAACTCAAATTTTGGTCCGAATTGGAATTTTGACCCAAATCAATCTTTTGGTTGAAATTGGACTTATAGCCCAAATCAGAGTTAATGTTTTGCAGTTGGAATTTGAGTTAAAACTTGCTTAAAAGTCTGCATGGAGTGCAGCTGTTAAGCTAGTACCTTATATAAATAAATGAATTTTAACCTCTCCAGAAAAATTTACCTGCAACTGGTCACCAAAAATACAACATTATCTTCAACCTCTTCAAAAAAATTGAGTATAGTGTGACACCCTATTTTTGCATAAAAAAAACTGATTATAAGTATTTGCACTATACTTGAGTATATACAGTATCTGTGAACTGCTTTGACTTCTTGGGAAAGATAGTGGGGTAGTTTTTTCTCTTACTTTCTACATGATTTTTTTTTTGACAAGTTGCCATCCAAGGTTAGAGAATCTAGTCTATATCTAACTCATATAGCTAGAGAGCATTAGCACAAAAGTGAACACATCAGAGTAGCCTGGAATTTGAACTCTGCTTGCTGATTTCACTTTCCACACCAATATCCATTAACCTACCTGGACATCCATCAGACTATAATAAAGCAATAGTTAGCAAGCTTTTTCGTTACTACTACAGTGAGTTTGACCTCCACTAGGTACCTTATTTGTGTGGCGTGGTATCACACTAGGATGTACATTGTGGCACAATGGATATCAGCTTGGAATGAGAATTTGAAAAACCAAGTTTGAATTCCAGCTGAATTCATTGCATTCACTTACATGCAAATACCCTTGGGAAATATATTAATCTATTTCTTCTCCTACCAGCTATAGGTTGAATAGCAGGACAGATTGGGTTCTGTAGTCTTAGTTGGCAGCCAGCCTACTGTAGAAATAAATGGCAACTTTCTGCAGGAAATTCTTTTGCTTAGTTTGTTATGGATTGAACAAGACAAGGCCACCTAAGCATGTATCACATATGGCACTTAACTGGCTGGCTGTGTCACACTAAGCTAAGCTTATGAATATAATTCAATATTTTTGTGAAATGCATGTGACTTTCAAAGAATATATATTCTTTATTATGAAAAAAGTTTCTCTACCAAAGAATAGTCCTGACCTAATATAATTCAAAATAATAAAATCAGAAAGGAAAATTAGTAGAGATAATATAACTGAAGAAAGACAATGATTTTTAGAAACATCATAAAAATAAAAAACAAAGATAATCATTTAGACTTTAAGTCAAACATAGACACAAATTCTTGCATTAATGTATTTATTATCAACACATATTTCAATTAATAAGAAATTTAATAAGAAGCATTTTGTTATTCTACTAAAAATCACATTATACACATGACAAATTTCAATTGTATTTAAATTAAGAGCAATTTCTAAAAATTTATACCACTAAAAAAGATTTCTAGAATCTTGAAACAAATAAATCATTAAATAATTTAGACTTTAGGTCAATTCCAACATCTGCACAAATTCTTGTAGAAAACCATATCAATAAATGTTGTTGTAAGTTTAGTAGGTATCTCAGGCAAAGAAACAATATGAAACCAAAATAATTTTAAAACAAAGTTATATTAATATAAAAATGAAAAATGTATAAACACGAAAAAGAATAAAGTGTAAAAGTGGTAAGTTATCTTTTAAGAGACATTTCCTTTTATAAAAAAGATGAAAACTAACTAGTTACCTAAAGTAGCATCAAAGAAATAAAATATGCTGATCTTTCCATTATTAATGTTTTCATCTTCCTGTTGATTAAAATTTAATAATTAAAAAAAAACAAAAAAACACAAGGATGTTTAATGTAGACTTGACACAGTGATTATGGCACATGGTTCATCTGATAAAAGGTAGTTATTATTTTCCTTTCTGAATTCCAAATTGTGGATAAGATAGTGGAAAACCACTTTCTTTCCCAAGAAGCCATAGTAATTCACAGATAATGGAAAGGAATTTTGTAAATCCAATTCTGAGCATATAGAATTATTTAAACAGTATTTAAAAATACTGTTTAAAATACATCATTTAAACGTAAAAGCATACAAACTTTGAGAAAAAATGTCTTACAGAAATTAATTTATTTTTTGTTTCAAGTTGCAAAAATGAAAATATATGAAATTACTTTCTACAAGTTAAGAAAAATTCTTAGTATTTTGAATGTTATACTAATTTTAATGTATACTCTTTAAGGTTTAATTTAATCTCAGTAAGGAAAAAATAACACAAAAGCAGAAAACATAAAATCTATTTTACCAGATGAGCCACGTCTTATTCACAGAAAAAAAAAAATCATAGAATATTTTTTTTTAACAAAAAAAGTATCAACCATTTAAATTCGAGCTTACAAGAATCCTCTGCAAGATAAAAGAAAGTAATTTTTGTTTTAAAATTGGAGGAAATATTACCTTTTCATTAAAAAGAGAATCAATTTTCTTGTTAAACTTACACTACTACAGTACACAGGTTAAAAAAAAAAAAAATACTCCCAACATGGTAGGTTTTCCTCAGAACTTCACTTTTTTTAAACTTTCAATAATAAATCCATAAAGCCATTAATTTAATTTGGATTTGGCATTTATTAGTGATTTTTTTTCATTGTTAGTATTTTATAAGAATAATGGCAATAAGTAAAAGAATTTGGAAAATCATTTAAATGTGCAACACTAACAGGAAAAAGGTAAACAACTGCAGGAATAAAATAAAATATTTTGAATTAAAGAATTAGCGATTCCAAAGAACTTGACAGACATTAAAATCAAATTAAGCGTGTTAATGTTAACTTTTACTGACAATTAGGTTGCACTTTTAAAATTTAAAATAACATTGTTTTTCTCAGATCTGTTTAAAAACATTTTGTATTATTAACAAACCTTTTTTAGTTTAGTTAGTCAGTATGGATTACATTTTGATTTGTGCTATAAAAATACAAATTAAAATATGTTCGTTTACTGTAATTTTTTCCTTATAAAAATTTAAAAAAATATCACAGTCGAGTTTTCAAGCAATTTTTAAAAAGATAAATTTAGTCCTATAAAAAAAACAAAAAAGCATTTATTAAAATGGGAATGCCAACCAAGTTTTACTTTGCTCAGAATGCATTCACGAATTTTACAGTGTAATAAAAAGTATAACAATCAAATTCAAATAACAAATAAACACATGGAAACAAAAATTAAAAAGAGCATAAAAATAAAAACAATCTTTAATTGGATTCAAATACAATACATAGTGTACTGTACTGTAGTGTAAACGTGAATTATTTTATTTTCACTGAAACTGGAAGAAACTCATTTTTCAAATATACAGTGCTTTAAAGTTTAAGTTAATTTAAAATCACAAGTTGAATCAAAATTACTGTCTTTGCTTTCAAGGGTCCCACTTTTTCACTCTGTCTTCTTCTGGAATCAAACTCCAGTTAGGTGAATGGACATCAGTGGAAAGCCAGTTAAAATCATTAATATCATCCCAGACATTATTACGTCTTAAACCGGACATTTCGAAATGGGAATCCAAACCTGGATATTCCCAATTGTAAGGTGCAAAGGTTACATTTTTACTAGCTTCGATGATGGCCTTGCTAGTTACATGAATGTAGAATTGACAATCAGTAGTTTGGTGGATGCGAAGTTGGTGGCAAGCCAGGAGAAAAATACAATTTGTACAATTTCTAATGAATATTGAGCTAGAAACTGGACCACAAAACACTTTACAGCTGTTTAATTCATTGAAGTGCATAGCAGATGGCGACCCGAATAATTTGACAGTGCACTCGGTCAGGTTCACAAGGGCCACATCTTCTTTGTTTATTTCTTCGGCATTTTTTACTAAAGTTTCCCCTTTTTTATCTGAAAAGTGACACTTGGTCAAAGCCACATCCGTTACACTTTTTTCGGAGCGGATTTCACTGGTCGGTTTTGGTTTTTGGTTGTCAGAAATCTTTTTTCGGTTTTTAAAGGCAAATTTTTTCTTTGGCAAGACGACTTCCTTCTTTTTTTGTAGATTAGTCTGTAAATCAGAAACGTCTGACTGGGCCCGACCCAAAATTGATGACGGTAGGAATAAAGTAGATTCAGCGACGTATTTCTGGAGTTTCTGTAAAATCAGGGATATTTCTTCGAATTTGTCCACCATTTGGGATTTATCATCTTGACTTTCACAATTGTTGATAAATTCCTCAATAATTTTTTTCTCTTCGTTAAATGTTTTTAAGAAAAAATCTAACTGTTCCCCGTCAGCGTGTCTGGTTTGCTTTTCTTCCTGTTTTTTCAGTATGGCATTTTGTCTTTCCTCGTCTCTTGATCGCAATTTTGCAGTAATTGCTGCTTTTTTCCTGCCATCCGTAAGAACCGGTTGCTCGGAAAATGACGACATTATTTCCATGTGACTCAATGATCTGAGTAAAACTTTCTCTTAAATCAATGACAAATAATGCATTCAAAGCATCCGTAATTTTTTGTTTTATTTAGGAATATAATCTAAACATTAAACTTGATTTTTTTTTCTTATTTTACTTTTTCTCAAAAATGGTTTCCTTTTTTTATCGAAGACGCGATTATTCAATAATTAACGAGCAGTGATTTTATTTTCATGTTCTTAAGCGGCTCGTGGTAACCACTACCAATCAGATCATAAACCTCAAAATTAAGTTGCAATGCCTCTATCCTTGAATATTGTAAATAAATGAAATAGAATCACATGGAGTGATTGAAAGTTTTTATAATAACTCCAGCGACTGCAACATGGGAATAAATCTATTGTGCTCCTATTTCATGTGAACATTTTAATTAACAAACAAAATTTTATCAGGTAAAAATGTTTTTTGCAGTACGAATTTCACTTCTTCAGTGTAAAATTTATTTTATAATTTGAATTTTTAATTCACGAATTTTAATAATTAGTTCCTTTGCAGTTAAAAAAAATGAAATTAAAAAGATAAATTGTTTTGCAAGCGAATTAAGTGGAATGTCGTTGAAAAAATAAAAATACAATTAATTTAAGAAGCAGAAAAAAAAATGCATTAATTTAAAATTCAATAAAAAAAACGGAGCAGGAAAAAATAGTTTTGAAATTTTTTTACTGGCAATTAAATATTTCTTTTTTTGTGACTTGTGTATCATTTTTTGGAAGTTCAGTTTGACTCTGAAATCGGCATTTTTACTTTCGTTTATTTATTTTGTCAAGGCTGAATTTATTTTTACAAGCAAGTAGAATGCTAAAAAACTGTATCATAGACCCTATATCTGTTTTTATACAATAGAGGATTTTTTAAAAAAATTGTCCATAAATTTAAAATACGCAAAATACAAATAAAAAAAAATGAAATTACATTTTTTTATCTCCCTTTTTACGAGTAACTTGATGACGCAACTGTATTTTCACCTAGATAAAGATGTAACTTCGTGTTTTTCTTTTCTTTTTATGCTTGTGTACTTTTAAGCTTTGAAATTATGCATTTAAAAAGACACACAAAGACAAAAATATGACCAGGTTATCATTAAATTTACATTTTACAATACATTGTGAATAGAAATGACGCTTGACATTTTTACCGTACGGACAGTCAGGGACCAGCTTGACAATCGTACCTTTTTTTACTTAAGTCAGAGCCATTTTTCATTAACTCCCAGTTTAAAATGTAATTTTTCTTAAAAATACTAAATTTCTGAAAAAAAAATGAAGACCATATTCAGTTTAAGCTCAAATTACCTAAGAAAAATACGTTTAAAGTAAATAACCTCTCCAAAATATAAAATGTGTAAACTTTGTTTTGACTTTTAGCGTTTAAAAAAATGTTCAATATTTTTTTCTTTCTGATATTAAAAAAATATTTTTATTATTCAAGTTTTTCTCTTTAAAAAACAAATTTGATTCTTAAACTGGTTTAAAACTTAAATATATATTTTTTATATGAAGAGAATAAAATTGGAGGTGTTGAGGAAGTTAATGACGGAACAAGGTAATTTTAAATTTCCATATTTAGTGAAATAAAACTTGGAAAACATTTTTATACCATATTTTTTTGTGCAGTTTCTTCCTAATTAAAAGACTCGATTCAATTTAGAATAAATTTAAAGTACAGTGTCAGCTTTTCAACCAACAGTAAAAAAAACATTCATGGAAAGTTTTTTTTTTTTTTTTACCGCTGCTACATGTATCGAAAACTTTAATTTTCATACTCGCCAAGCAGGGCGGCACAAAATGATGTGGAGGACTAAATTTTAGATTTCTGATTCTATATTTTTTATCCAATCCTATCAAATTAAAAAAAAAAATATTCAAGTTGGAAGGTAAATTCTCACGATTTATAAATATTTGATTGACTGTTCGAATGTTCCAGAAATTAATGCTGCATGAGTAAAACACTGAAACAGGATGCACGCGCGTTTACCAGTATTCCTTCTGAACCGCCTTTATCCAAGGATCTCATTTGGATCCTTCTGCTTTATCATCTTTATTTGAAGTCATAAAGCCTTTTATGATTACTTCAAATCTGGAGTGAAAACATCCGCATCAAGTTGCCGCATCTGGCAACGGTACAGTGATATTTATTTTCGTATAATACAACAAAAAATGTGGCCCAAGGCCAATAGTGGGGCGGGGGAAGACTAGTCATCATGTCTTCTAGACTAAAATCTTAGCTAGCCACAATCACTGACCCAAACAAACTATCATTCGACTACGGTAGTATATTCTAAGTCCGATAATGAGTGAATCTAGGCAGCTTTCAAGTTTCACCACTAATTTAGTTCTCAACCAAATTTCAAACAGTTTACAGAGTTAGATGACACCTTAGCTATATTTTGAAAAAAAATTTTGAATTTTGGTTCAGTAGAAAAAAGTTACATCCAAATATGTAGTCTGAAAAGGGAGACTAACGCTTCTAATTTAATAAATCTTAATATTTTCGCATGCAGTTTTCAACATTTAAATCTTGATGGTATCTCTTATCATTTTTGTCAATCAAACTTTGTTTATCACTTATTTTATCAGAATTAATTATAAATAATCAATTTTTTTATTGTTTTTTGTTTTTTTTTTGTAATCAATTGCATTTAATATTTTTGAATGCAGTTTTCAGCCTTAAATTTATATTAAAATAATATCAATGTCTTGAAAAATCATGGACTACATGGAAAAATGCACAAATAAAATGTAATATTCTCCAGATTATATTAAACCGGGAAAAGAACAGGACAAGTTATTAAACCTGAAAAAGTAAAGGAAAAGATATTCTAGTGAAATAAAAACTAAGAAATATTGCAGCTAAAAATAAAATTTGAGTACAATATTTTAAGTAAAAAAATTATTTTTTACTTCACTAGAATATCTTGTTCTTTACTTTTCCAGGTTTAATATAAACTTAATCTTAAGTATATTACTTTTCATGTGTGCATTGCACCAAAACATCACATTCTTACTTACCATTCTTATTATAAACATCATAATACCTCAAAGACTATGAAGTCCTAACTAGTCCTGTATGTACAATTTTTCTGTAGGGAATAAATTAACAACTTTTACAAAGGAAAACCCCAATAAATATTTACACTTTGCACAATACTATATCCATAGAAGTCAACAAAATGGTATTAGTAATACCAAGATTTATGCGGTACTTGGATAAATTAAAAACGGTTTGACTAACCTTACACACAATTACACACACATTCAGACATGACAACACATATGAAAAAACACACTTGAAAAATGAAAAGTGCCCCACATTCATAATTTCTGGTCACCTAACAAGAGAGAGGACAGAGAATTAAACTAAAAAATGTAGGAATAAAAATAAAAGAGGCCAATGAGCATACATTCCTGAGCAAGTTGACTTGGCGTAAAAAAACATAAAAGTAAAAGTAACCTATTTTGGACTGGGTTGCCAATGTTTTTATACAGCCTTAACCAGCATCAAAATGCCACTCTAAGTCAATTCCTTTCACTCAACAAGTAAAGATTTTCTAAGTGTAGCTTAGATGTGGCACAAGGCCGACAGTATGGGGCACCGAGTGAGGATTGAACTCACGACTCAGTTGTAACTGATTTTGTGACACAAGCTTATTAACCATTACACCATGTTGAAGTGCTCTCTGGTTCAAGTGTTTTCATGAAGGGGACACCAACCTCAAAGATCAACTTTGCTCTGATGAGTGGTGGATGATATGAACCTGCTGCAGATGGCTGAAGCTGATCCACACCTAATTTCACAAGAACTTGCAGCATTTCTGGGGATATCCCACTTCACACCATCAGCAAAGCCAGTCAAAAACACAGAAAGTTGAAAATAAAGTATTCTGATTTATTTTGAAAATTAATGACTAATAATTCTAGATAAATGATATAGCTCAACACCACTGAATAGTATTGTTATCAATTGGGGATAAATTTAGTCTTGTTTATTTCTCAGTTTCAGCAAAAAATGGGGGTTAGCTAAAACTGGGTGCTCAATTATTGTAAATTGAACTACATTCATTAAAACTGCAAGAAACTACATATTTGTTAATACCTTAAAGCATCACTTACATAAATGTGGCTTACAACAATATCACGTTGAATACACCGGTTCTCGCTCGATCACCAAAGTTAAGCAATGTTGAGCCTGGTCAGTACTTAGATGGGTGACCACTTGGGAATACCAGGTGCTGTAAACGTTTAGTGACGGATGTGCGTTGTGGTGCAGTGGAAAGAGAAATCGGTGAGCCGAGTTCGAATTCCAGTTGAATACCCTGCATTCACTTAAGCACTGGTAACCTTGGGAAAAGTATTAATCCGTCCCTTCCCTCCAGTTATGGGTTAAATAACAGGGTAGGACTTGGGGTCTCTGCCCTTAAAAACAAATCCCAATGAATCTTGATACTTGAAAAGAAAACAGTATTACTAGACACAAAACTTATATAAAAAACAACAATAAATTGTTGAAAGAAAAAGGTATTACCAGCAATAAATAAATAAAATTTAGTTGGCAATAAATAACCCGCCATAAAACAAAAACAACCAACCAACATAAATGTATAAAACTAAATTCAGAACTTTAATCAAATTCATGTTTTTTTTGGGTTTTGATAAATTTTTATGTTGTGACAAATGTCTTATGCTCTTTAATGCTTATTTACTTGCCAATTTGTATTCAACGACAACATGGGAATATAATCAAAATCTTATTACTCTCAAAGATTGGAAAAAAAAATTAAATTAATGAAAAACTATCAGAATATTATTTAAATTTATTCCATATCTGAGATAACAGATTATTCTTAAGCCAAGGATAACATTTCTGTGATGTAATAAACCTTATGAAAACCAAATAATCAGTGTAACTCTAGCGAGAAGCTTACAGGTTAGAAATATTAGCTTCACACCCAACATTCAAATTTTAACTTAAGTTGTCCTTCTAGACTAGTGAACATTCAAGGCTAGAAAGGCTGATCTGTCCTGCTATTCTACCCATGAAGAAGTGACAGTTCATGCATTTCCCAAGAGCATTAGTGCAAAAGTGAACACAAACTGTCTTGAATGAAATTTGAACTTTGCTGTGCTTTTTACCTGTTAAACCACTTGCAACTACACTCCACTTTCTTTATAAATGTTAAAATTCGAAAATGATATTTTGTTGTTTTTTTTTAAATGCATGAAATTTAATTTTGATCAAAATTCATTTAAAATAGTGGTAAAATAAATGTTACAACAATATTTAGAAATGTATAACTGACTACTTCATGTTTGTTTTTCTTCATCACATTTTATCTGATTCATTCTCTGATTGCTTCCAAATATAATTTTGTAGCTGGGTCTGAGTTTGTTTTTGTTTTTTTTTGTTTCTTCAATAGACTGCAAACAGACATGAAGCATACAAGAGAACAAACTGTATAAAATGTGATGAAGAAAACAATAATGCTAAATAAATTTTTTAAAATGTAATAACTGAGTAAATATGCTTAGCAACAAAAGAATTCAGATTAAAAAATTATTACAGAATAAACAAAGTCATACTGTAAGCTAGCTCTAAGTAACTTGAGGTCTTATGCTTTACTAAGCAAAGCTTATTAAATAGTTATACCATAAAGCTAGTGAACTTTAGCACAAATCAATAAAATTGAAGCTAGCCCACTTCCATAATGAGTTTATATGGAAAACTAATTTTGTTGCTCATATTAATGAATTGATGAAATGAATAACAGGTTTTAGAGAACTGAGTTTTATATCAGATTTTTTCCATTAAGAACTTGAATGCCTGAAATATGTAACACTTGAATAGATAGATAATGATTTCTTATTTTTTTTCACATTGAAAGTAAATTAAGAGTTTTAGAAATCATTCAGTATTGTTTGAGAATCAACAAATGTTTTCATCTAAATAATGCATAATGGTTGACAAACTGAACTTGCAAATCATTATTCTGAGAAATGAATTTGATCCACACTGAATGCTTCAAACTTGTTGCCTTGAAACAATATAAATAATTATATCTACACACAACTCTGTGTGTGTTGCAGTTTCACTTCAATGTAATGGAATTCTTTAAAATGAGGATTTCTTTAAAACTTCAACTATAGAATACTTTTAACATGGTATTGTCTCCTCTTAGTGACTGATTTGCTACTTTAAGCACTCAAATTATCCCAGCATTTAACACCAGTCTGTTTTTTTTTCATTATATTATACAAGACCTTTAAATTAAAAAAAAATTAAGCTTACAGAATTAAGAATTTTTCTTATATTGACACAGTTGATAATTACTCAAAAAGCTTTTTTTATTATATAGAAAGCCACAATTAGCAAATGTCTTAAGAGCCAAGGGAAGTAAGTCTTACATTGTTCAGTCGAAAATAAAAAATGAAATGGCCCAAAAGTCATGAAATGGTTTTAAAAAAAAAGTTAGGTAACTTTTTATGTAATTATTTGTTTTTAATTTTATCTAAAAAGTAAAACAAAAATATTGAATTTGAAAACTTCTTTATGGCTTTTGGAGTTGACTGTGCATATATTTTGCATGAAATATTTGTTTTAATTGATTTCTA
This sequence comes from Ascarosepion bandense, assembly GCA_037127315.1. Lineage (NCBI taxonomy): Eukaryota > Metazoa > Mollusca > Cephalopoda > Sepiida > Sepiidae > Ascarosepion > Ascarosepion bandense. Next base: position 4,806,684 of record JBBBDQ010000547.1, on the reverse strand, counting down.
TTTTATGACCAGAACAATTGTTAATTTGACTGCTAAATTTTAAATAAAAGGCATTAGTTTTTATGAAAAATTTAAGGATTATTTCAAATTATTTGCTTAAAAAATATATATTGTGAATGATCAGAAATGACATTCAAATTAATATGAAATTAGGCTAAAAATAGAACAAAATAACTTTTTTAACTTTTGTCATCCTCAGATAATATAATTATCTGATACTGAAAATTTAGAATCTATATTTACAAGAGCAGAATATTAATTTGTCAGAATTTTTGAGATTAGGAATTGTGTCTTTCAATTCAGATTAGCTTGCTAAGTGTTTCAGACATTACACCCACTTCTAGCTTTCATATGGTGTCTATCATACACCTGGCCTAGTGGATTAAAGCATTGCTTAAAATATCTGGTGGTTGTGAGTTGAATCTCTGGTTTGGGTAGCACAGAAAAGTTATATATTTTAGTTCAATGGAAGGAGCAAATATTTGACATAGAGGCAAATAGACTAGAGAGAACTGAAACAAGATATTCCCTATGCATTGAAAGTGGGATGAAGAAAAATCTGCTTCCAAGTCCTAAACAAAAGATTCGGTTCAAAATTCTGAAAGGGGTACCGAGTACATACAAACACTTAAAAAAAAGTTGTTGTAGAGTACAATGGTTGAAATGTTATTAGAATAACAATCAAAATGAGTACATTAGTTTGAATGGGAATATATCTAAACTTATTTATAAATGGAACTTTGTATGTGTGTGTGTCTGTTACCTATAGACTCCGAAATGGCTGAACCGATTTTCTTGAAAATTTACACAGTTGTACTATAAGCGTCTGTGAGTGTTCTTAGCTAGGTTTTGTGTCAAGGTACCCCCAATAATTATCGATAATCGAAAAAATCGGGTTATAGAAGGAGTGGTCTGATTTTAATCAAATTTGATACACTCATAGACAAAGATAAGAAACGATATTCAGAAGTTTCAAGGTTGCAGTTCTTACAATAGTGCAGAAAATCAATAATATATATATATATATATATAAAAGGCAAGATGTTTGTGTGTGTGTCTGTTTATCTGCCTGTATGTCTATATTTTTTTAAGCCCTTTTATTTTAGTTTTTGCTTTGGGTTTGGCTCTAAGTAGGTATAATTGTAGTTCTTAGTCTCAACCATGATACCATTTACTCAGAGGACTTATTTAGCCTTCAAAATTCAGTTTACGACAAAAAACACTTATTTGATATCAATACCAGGAAATCAAAATTTTACTTATATCCATTCATTTTTCTTTCAGTCTACAGTTTCACTTTAACTGGAAACAACTATTGCTTTTTAGTCTTTCATGCCAACATCCAAAGAGTCTGAGCTCCAGGACCATGGATTAGTTTTAAAGCTTTCATTACACCTGAGCAACGCTAGGCTATACTGCTAGTACAATAGTAGATTGAAGTCTGTAGCCAGACTATCAAATTTTGATCTGAAATATTCACCATACATTTTATCAGTGTTTAAAAGAGAAGCATTTGGCCAAATGGTTAAAATATTTGATTTCCAGCCATGAGATTTGGTTTTGTATCTAACCATGCCTGATTTCTCAGCAGGGTGACCTCTTGATGTTATTGGTCAGAGGAAGAGGCAATTCTAGCATGTAGCACCTTTGGAAAGTATCTGAAAACTATATCACAAGTTTACCCAAGCCTTGTGAGTGAAACTGGGTAAACTGAACTGTTTGGAGGATTTCAGTGGTTGTCATAGCATCATAACAGCCACAAGTCATCATGAGATAATGCATTATTTCCCTGAAACTGTAACTAAGGCCTACTCAAGGTCAGTCAGTTAAGTGCCATATGTGATAAATGCTTTGGGCAATCATGTCTTAAAAGAGACATGACTGACTGGGTAGAAGATTATCCTGCAGTAGGTTGCCATTGCTTTCTGCAGTAGACTGGTTGCCAGCCAAGGCTATAGAACCCAATCTGTCCTATTATTTAACCCATAACTGGAGGAAAAAGACGGATTAATACCTTTCTTAGGGTATTTGTGCGTAAGTGAATGCAATGAATTCAACTAGAATTCGAACTCGGTTCCCTGAGTTGTCATTCTGAGTCAATATCCACTGCACCACAACACACATATTTGCATATAAACAAATGGTGGGATATATAGATGCTGAACAAATGCAAATGTGCCTGAGCAGGCAATTGTAACTGGAATTGGCTAGCTATCTTAGCAGACAAGTATGCTTGGAATATGAGTATCCAACCATTATTGATGGAAAAGCATTGGGTTAAATGAATAGACAAGGAAGAGATTAAAAATATTTGCATAAAATAAGTACTTCTCTATCATATAATTCTGCTTGTTTGTTCATTAGTTAATATATACATTACATCCTGCCATTACCTCAGTTAAATAATGAGCCATTCTATTTTAATTGCAAGGAAAGACAAGAAAAAGGTATAATCAGAGATGTTGTCTGGTTATGGGAAGAAAAAGAAACTATACATAGTAATCAGAAAGAAATAAAGAAAGGGAAGATAAAGGAGACAATAACATTCTCATGTATTTAATGTCTGCTTCATTGAAATGGAAGACCTCAATTTTGAATCTTTATTCGTACCCACTTACTGCTTTAAATAATCACATGCATTCATACTTATAATTGCTGTTGCAATATTTTGCAAAAGTTAAGCTAAAATATTTAATGTTACAATAGGTGAATTTCCATGGGTATTTTATAGTTGTGGAACTCACAAGGAACTTATTCAATTATTAAATTAACGATTGTGATTAATAAGAAAATTCAAAATGTGAAATTTTCACAGGTACTGTGAGTTGGACAATGAATTTATTGATGTAGTTATGTGTTAATACATGAATACAAAGGCTCTATTGTTTTGGATGTCATGATTCAAATCTTGTTAAATTATGGTCTAGAAGAAATATTTGAATCATGTATGTCATTACTCTGTAAAAGTAGATATTGTAAATAAAATTTGCACAAAGAAATCACACTCAAATCTTTTTAATCTAAAAAAAAATTATTTATTTTAGCAGAAAATCAAGCCACTTGTAGAAGTTGTTCTCAACAAAATTCAGATAAAATTTGATATTTTACAAATTCAAAATTCTGTTCTAATTCATCATCATTAGATTTAACGGCTATGCTTTATTTAAGATTTTATACAATGGAAAATAAGTGAGAGTCCACTGGCCCAGTTTGGCCAGTTAAATGTTTTAAAAAATTAGAATGTTTGACACCTGTCAAAACCATGCTATATTATAATCAGAAAACTGTCAAATTTTCTTGCAGAACAAATTTTTGTAAATAATGGATTAGGAAAGAAAAGAAAAATACAAAGGAGAAATTAAAATTTTATTAATATAAACATAGCATTTATTACTTTAATGTTGGTAGGCAGTTTTCTTATAATCCAATTATAATGTTCAATGTTTATTCATTGTTCTTTTTACAAGCACATAAGGAATCACCCAATTTAATAAAAGTAAACACTGCTTTGTTGTATTTCTACAGTTAAATTCATAATGTAAACAATTCCTTAATTTGTTACAAAACAGTTTTACCAATATTAGTTTTGTTTGATTCTAAGCAGGAAGCTCACTTATCTTGTCCTTAGAAACTTCAATAAAAATTGTTCAGTATGTTCTGTTAGAGTTTGAAACTTTGCTCATGCTTGAAATTTTTTAGCTCCCAAATTCCTTTTCTTTACAATCCTGTCATTTGATAAAATCATTGAAAATAACAATATAGAAGTATTGTATCACTTTGATACAGTTTTTATAATAGAATTTTGGAGAGAAGGTTAATAAAAATATTTGTTTCTGTTTTAATTTGGCAATTATTTAATACATCAAACTTATGATATACTGTGTTAATCTCGGTTATCTTGGAGAGATGAGGAGTATGTCTTCTACTAGTAAATTAGACAAATATTTCCTAACCCTTTTTGAATATATTACTAAAAAGAGCATAAACTTAGACTAGTATGATATTGTTTATGGCATATAACAAAAGAATTTCCTTTCTTTTGAAGTTGGTTTATTTAAATTTATGATAGTTTAATTTGTTACAAAATCATTGTGTGGAATCATTGAACCTTTACTCCTGAACACTTGCATATGAATTATACCTGGACGTTTTAGGTAAATTTCACTATTTCAGAACTACTTGTACAACAAATTAACAGTGAAAAGTAGTTTATGGCTAGAACAAAGATGCTCATCTGAACAGTCTTATTCTACTTCTTATATAATTCATTTTTATATACCAGTTCTTGCCAGTAAGTAGAATCTTGCTTTTACACAAAGATATTGGTAACAAATTGATCAGCATCTCAGTTCATTGTTATACAGATACAATAATGTGATAAATTATTTAAAGAAATATGAACCAAAGGTTGCAGCCATTAGATTTACCCTGTTCCTAAAAGTACAGAGCATTTATACACAGAATATTATGTTTCTTTTTATTTTATGAACTCTAAAATTGAAATACATACTCTTACCAATTTATTGGTACTACAATTATTATATACTAGACCATTTCACTAATAAATGGATTAAATGCCTAAACTATAAAAATTATCTTACATCTACTTTCCTGTATGCTGATTATAAATTCTCCAAAGTTTAAAGTATTTTTATATGTGTATGTTAAAAGAAAACTGAATTTTCCCACAATTTCAAATCTATTGACATGTTTTTGATGCAACTTTAAAAATCAGGGCATTGGAATTTTGTTCACATGTCAAGATGTCAATATCCGAGTAGCCATTTCATTTTTTTAAAAAAAAATGTTTTTTTGGTGTGAGGAGCCCACTGATTTTGAAAATATTTTATTTAACAATTTCTTGAGCAATCTATAACATTTAAGAACTAAAATACAATGACTTTCAGCTATTATTAAAAAAATACACAAACAAAATTCTCAATGATTGTGCTTTGAATTGTTTTTAAACAACAGTTCAAGAAATAGTTTTGTCCTCTGCCATTTGTAGAAATGAACTCTGCCAGATGACCTAAGATATAGTGTCATTGTGGCAACCATGGGACAGGGACAGGAATTAACACTGACACCATTTGTTTGACTTTAACGGACATTTAATTGTTGCAGTCAGAAAGATAGGGCCTCCTATTCCCAAAATAACAGCTGCTTTTAGTTTGTTCTGGCAACAGTAGCAAGGTTGTACCAGAAATATGTGAATTCCAGGCAGACATTAGTAGTACCTGAAATTGCATGCACCCACAGGTGATGAAAGGATGATATTATTAGTAACTAGCAATGACAATAACCACTGAAGAAGAATGTTGTATCATCATCATAATTCAATATTGGTATCATCCAACCCATCAGTCAATACTGTACAGTATATATTGCATTTCACAAGGCAACATTATTGACACCATGTCATTGGTTACTGTATATTACTTGAACCAGAAAACATTACTATTGTACTATGGAAAACTCACTCTGTTGCCTTGGACAGATACTAGAGTTTAGTTTATGTACTAAGGAAACTGTATGAAGCTCTAAATCTGACTTGTAAACAGCTTGTGTTGATGACAGCTCTGTAATAGTATGTGTGCTTTGTTACAGATTGAAAGGACCATTAGAGAAACTAGTCCATCTTGACATATGTGGCATATAATTATTCTTGCCATTTTCTATAGTGATAGCTTGTTCCATCTAGATATTATGCCACACCGCAGTGTGTGGGTTACATGGAAGTGGTTCAAAGAACATTTGGTTATTTTCCAGGTTATCCATTAGCATCTGCACTCATATAGGACATGTTGCAAAACTAAATTTCATACAATCATGTCCAATAAGCACAGCTCTTATGTACAGCTCATATATACACTCATGCCTTGGTTCCTTGCCATGTTGCATAGCTGTCATTATTTGGTTGAAAGAAAGAACTATGCATTATTGGATAGCTGTTTCTAATGATCTGCTATATCTGTTGGGTTGAGAGTGTCAGTTATCTTTTAGATCTTGATTTCATTTAGCTGAAAGGTCCCAGCATCTTTGTGATATAGTTAAGCAATGTCAAGCCTGGTAATTACCTAGATGGGTAACTGCTTGAGAACATCAAATGCTGTAAGCTTGGATGTGTGGGTGGTGTAATGGATAATGACTCAAAATTTTTAATTGGAGAGCTGGGTTTCTATTCCAGTTGGGTTTGTTATATTCACTTATGTGAAAGGTATTCATACCTTGGGAAAGGTATGAATCTGCCTTTACAATCTAAAACTATTTTCTGGTTTTAAATAACCTGCAAAATTTTGATAAAGTGTAGAAAAGGAATAGATTAATTAATAAGTTTGTGATATAATAATATACATTTTTAAAAAAATTTTTTATGATGATTTTCTCTTTATACAAGGCTCAAGAGCAACTCTAGGTAAATGGTTAAAGAGTAAGAGAGATCACCTCAAGTGAAGTGATAATGCCATCAACATGCAAGGGACTGCTGGAAGTAAAAAAAATGGAAACGTCTTTAGAGGTAACTGGGAACCTGATTCCAGCAAGAAACAATGGATAAACCTGGACACTTTTTCAAAAGACAAGGGAGGAATGTGAACTAGATTATAGGCAAACCTATCTACTCCTATTATGTGTTAAAACATATTCAATTTTCTCTTATTTTTCAAATCTTATTAACATACATATTTGCCAAACAATAAAGTTATCTTATTTGATAGTTCTCTTTATAGAAAGTATAAATAATTTGGAAGGTTAACTTACTAGAGGATTATTTTTTTATTTCTTCTTTCCACAGTCTTGGGTGCAAACTCATATTTTATTTTTATGAGTGTCTATTATAAAAGAGAATTTATAATGAAGATTCTAAAAACACTATCATATGAAAATAAACATATCCAAGATAGACTATTGTTAGAATATTTTTTGGTTACAATATTCAAGCTCTTATTTATTATAATTATTATTTTTTATTTTGTGTAAACATTTTTACCTGTTTCAACTTAGAGGAAGTTCTCCATTTTTTTCTTCAATTATAAAATACATAATTTTGATGATGAAGTCAGTAACTGGGAATGCTGAAAATAACTGAGTCCTTAATTGTTGAATTGCTCACTTTTAAAATCTAAATCTTTTTAATGCAAACATTTTATTAAGCTTTTCTAAGAGACAAGTAGAAATAGACCAGTAGATTTGTTTTCTAAATCTGGAAACGGAGGCTTAGATTGATAACTGCTTTGATATAAAACAAGGTTATTTTACTATGAATGCTCATCTTCTGCAGTTATATTTTGTTTTTTATGCAGCCAGTGAATAAAAGATATGGCAGAGAAGAGAATAACTTCTGTGATACTGAAAATAAAAATTAAGAACATGAGATTGGGATGTCCAAAATTTTGAAAGATCATAACAGCAACATATGGGATGACAACCTCACCGATGCCACTGGCCAGGAGAGACACATTTAAAACAATTGAGTCCAGATGTAAGAAGGAACCAGCCCATGTGATCACAGAAGGTAAAAATGAAGACTGAAATATTCCAAAACCTGCTGTACCAACCCACAGATATGCAGCATTATTTTGTGGACCAATCAGCAAACAAGTGAAAATGATTAAACCTCCAAAGTTGATACACAGGAGGATTCCCATATGAACATATTTAGACAAAACCATATTTGCTAATCGACCAAATAGAAGACAACCCCAAAACATGGAGGTCATGTATGCCATGGTTCCTTTATCAAGAAACAAAGGGGCAGAAGAACCATATAGAGTTAGCAGATCACTGAATGCAATTATGCTACCAAATACTGGAATGTGAAAAAAGAAGAGAAGTAAAATTATTGGCCAGTTTTCTTTCCATTTTGCTCTTGACCAGGTCTGAGAGTCAGACATTCTGTCATATTCTTCTTCTATTTTATTGCTGCATTTCTCATGAAATGAATAATAAGCAAAAGCACAAATGGCCGGGAAGAGGATGATAGCTGTGAATATATAAGGATAAGCAATCCGAGAGGCTGTGACATAGCAAGTATCGATTGTGCAATTTGAAAGGGAAGTGATATTTGCTCCGGATTTGATAAACATTTGGCTCTGGAATGGTTTCACAACAAATGGGATGAGAAATGCAGAAAATGCTTCTGCAATGGGAATGCATAACATTTGCCAGTTGTGTTCTCCAGGGAAGAGATGTAAGCAGAGTGTGTAGACAACTGCAAAAGGAAGAGAAAAATAGATGAGTTTCACATATCAGAACAGTAAAGACTGTGTTTATTTAAAATGTATTGCTTGGTTCAAAATTATGAAAGATTATAACAGCAATATGGGATGACAATCTCATCTATAGCATTGGCTAGCAGGAACACATTTAAAACAATTGAGTCTTGATATAAGAAAGAACCAGCCCATGTGATCACAGAAGGTAAAAATGAAGACTGAAATATTCCAAAACCTACTTAGGCTTTTAATCCTTTATACCAGAATAACATAATTTGGATGTAAATTGCACTTTTAGGCTTGCCAATGGGTGCACAATGCAATGTAGTATTATGCCTCACTGTACTTTTCCATCATATTGACAATATCTATTAGCACTTCAGATATTGCAGATGTAATTATACATATTTATAAAAGTTATATCGCCTGTTGTTGGCATATATATATATATATATATATATATGTGTGTGTGTGTGTGTGTGTGTGTGTGTACATAATAATGTCAAGTCCATCAATGGTGTGAATAATTCAAAAAGATCTGTTTAATATAAAATATGAGAGCTCAATGGATATTATCCAGAGTAATATGATATACATAAAGGAAAACTCAACACATCAGGGACTCATCACTTTAGATGATGTGTTGAGTTGTTTTTATAATATAAGAGTTGCTATTTTGTTTCAACACTTCTTGTGTCTTATCAAGGGATACTGCTGACTTCAAGTTGAAGAGTTTTAAAAGGTTCAATATTAGCCAAACCCCTTCAATCAGGAAGACATTGCTATATACTCTGTGGTGACCAATCAAAATACTAGTAATTTCTAATTTGAAGAACATAAGAACAGACTCTAAAAACAATTTATTGGGGCATTAATGTTAATATTTGATTAAAATAGAAATCAGTATTACTAATTGACTATTAGTTTCACTTTACAGTGAAAATTAAAATTTATTTTTAAAAAAATTTATTACAAATTAATGTTAGAGACTAGGAATTTTAAATTCTAAGTTTAACTAAGCATTAGGTTTAGATTATAAAGTTATTCAAATATGAAAAAGGGAAGAGAAATAGACACATATATACAAATATATAAATACCCTCATATGGAAAAACAGACAAATATATACCCATATACAAACATACACAAATTTTTTAACTCTTGTTTTGAGCAATGTGTCAATTTATTCATTAAATTTAGAGCCAGATTAAAACATCTATGAACACTACATATATTGGATACATGTAAGACTGAATTCAGAAGATAAAGTGGGTAGGCGTGGTTTTAAATAAGATCAAGACAAACACAGTCATATTCCAGTGTATAAACAAATAAATATAATTAAATATATACCCATGCAAATTCATATGCAAAAGAATATGTATGCAACATAAAAACCACAAAGCATCATATACAGAATAAAACCACATACACAGATCTACTTATAGACAACTATAAGCATAAATACACAGTCACAAGAATACTCACACATAAACATAGGTACATGCATAAACAAGAAAAAAAATATACATAGACATATATACAAATACACACACACACACACACACACACACACACACATATATATATATATATATATACATGTAAAACTATAACAATATGCCTACTAGCACATAAGCCCACATGCATACCTGCATATATGCATTTATACATAGACAAACCCAAGTATATATATTCATATATATAGACAAGACAAGTAAAAACTATGACATTTAATTTGATAAGCTTTTAATTCCTTTAATAGATAATATAAATTCAGGACCTTATAGTCTGAAGAAAAAAAAATTCAATTAATAATGAAATTTTAGAAGAATTGTTTTCATTTTTTTTTTTTAATTATAATTTATAGTTTCAAAAATATTTTAGAAATACTTCAAAGATTTGTTGGCATTAGTTTATAAACTTGTTAAGTAAAGATACATCTACTAATCAAAAATTTAAAAGTTTAATGGAAATCCTCATACCTTTGTATTTTAAAAATAATCTCTAATATTTTTCTTTGTGTATTTGAACTTTTTGTATGGTAATTTCTATGTGTTTCAGAGTTTTTTCTCCTTATTGAAAAAAATTTGTACAATTATGTCACTTGTGATCGCCATCCACTTATCTTATCCCACATGTAGTGACCTGGGGTAGGAAATGGTTGGTAAATTTCAATGCCTCCAAAACAAAGCTGTTATCAACTAATCACCATAGACAATCGCATCTACCTCCCATTAGCATATACAAATCTACCATCCGCCCGTGTATTGAATATTGCTGCTATATCTGGTCGGGTGCCCCTGCTGCTCTCCTTGGGCTTCTTGACAAAATACAAAGGAGGATCTGTAACGTGGTTGATACTGACTTGGCAGACCGGCTGCAGCTGCTCTCACACCCGGCGTGATGTGGCTTCCCTGTGCTTCTTCTACAAGTACTTTCATGGCTTCTGCTCCGATGAGCTTAGATCACTGGTGCCGTCTAAGCACGAATTTACACGAGATACTAGATTAGCAACTAGGTCCCACCCTTTTACAGTTAAACAAATAAGATGTAACCGTAAATTCTACTCCAACAGCTTCTTTTCTCGCGCTTCCTGCCTGTGGAACTCCCTTCCACAAGTCTGCTTTCCCGACAGTTACAATCTCCAGGTGTTTAAATGTAGGGTCAATAGACACCTCCTATCACACTAACTCCCAACTATTCTCACAACACTCATCTACCCAACCCTCATTCTCGGTATCCTTACCCGCCTATCACCCACCCTCTGTCATTTTCTATATTTAATCAGCCTTTCTCCACTCTACGTAGCCCCCTGCACAGTAGTGGCAGTGACATGCCTTGCTCGGGGTGAAACGCTTATAAAAGAAAAAAAAAAACATCTGCAAGCTACCAACACATTTCAAGTATGACAGACAAAAGTTCAACTCTATGATTAAGAAATAGCTTTATTCTAAATTTCCTGCTATAAATAAGTAATACTTGTTTAAATCAAATTAATTTAAGATTAAATTTGCTAATTTTCCAAAAATAATGTCACAGATGCATATTTTATTTTTATAAGATCTGTAAAACCAAGAATTAACTCTTGTTTGCAAATGTGTTGATCACTCAAAATCTTTCAATTTTTCGGCCATTTAAAAAAAAATCTCAAAATTTTAGATTCCAATCAATATAATTTCTGTTTGAAATACACCAGAATATTTTGCTTACTGGAAATAGTAAATTTAATAATTTAGCTTTCAATTAAAACTAAAAAATAAAAGAATTTCAAGAAAACTTTTTTATTTTTAAAAATTCAATTTAATAGTTAATTATCAAAAATGAGTGGAGGTAACCTAACATACAGTTTAACCTAGGTACTAGTAACAGGGACCATGTGAAATTGATTTCTAAAGAATCATAATTATTAAATATTAATTTGACAGTCTGTGCTAGATTAAAAACTTATTAACTAGATGATTTATGCTAGATTAAAATCTATCAAATATTAACATGAGAATCTATGTTAGCTATATAACTTGACTGTCTATGCTAGATTAAATACTTAGCAAATATTAATATGATAACATATGCCAAATTAAATGCCTAACAAATTTTAATTTAACAATCCATGTCAGATGAAATACCCAGCAAATAAGGGTAAATAACAATTGACATCAGTGAAAATAGCTTATGTATATTCATAATATTACTACCCATATTGTAAAGTAAACTGGCTAAGTAATTATTACATAGTGGAAAATCCTTAGAATTCCTACAATTGCATTTGTTGGTATTAGTTTTATTATATTTATTTACCTCAGCATTGCAATGCATCAAGGTTTTTTAATTTTTATACTTGTTGAGAACTTTGTTATTGTTCTTTTAATTATTTTTTGAGGTTATCTGTGCAACAATAGCTTAGTTTAAGATAGAAAGACTACAATGAGAGTGTGAGAAAGAAATATGAAGAACAAATTGGAAAAGGGCACTCAAAATGGAATTCACTAAAGGAATCAATGGTGACCTCAGCGAACAACATAGCCCCAAAGGAAATCAGACGCAGAAGAAAAAATGAGTGGATGACCGAAGAAATTCTCCACATGATGCAAAGGAGACAAAAAATAATGCCAAGACATGGAACAGAGTACAAGAAACTTCACAGGGAGATAAGGAACAAATGCAGACAAGCTAAAGAGGAATGGCTCAACAACAAATGCGCAGAAGTAGAGAGACTGAGCAGAACCAATAAAGCAGAGATGCATAAAGAGATAAGAGAACTGACAGGACAAAAAACCTGCTTCTCAACAGGATGCATAAAATCCAAGGATGGAACAATCATATTGGAGAAAGAGGAAATACTCCAGCAATGGGAAGAGTATATAAAGGATCTTTTTTGCGACAGGAGAGGGCAACCGAGAATACACAAGGAGATGGATGGACCGAAAATACTAAAATCCAAAGTGGAAGCTGCAATGGTAAACTGAACAGAAACAAAGCAGCTGGTCCAGACAGCATAGTGATAGAGCTGCTGATAGCCTTAGAAGAATATGGCATAGAAAAAATTACCGACATAATAAACGAAATTTATAGCAGTGGAATAATACCAGACGACCTATGCAAGTCGATATTTATAGCACTGCTGAAGAAACCAGGTGCAAACGAGTGTGAACTACACAGAACTATCAGCTTAATGAGTCACATCACAAAACTGATTGTCAGAATCCTTATGAATAGAGCGAGAAGCAGAATCAGGCCAGAGATGGGGCAGGAACAGTACAGGGTCATTAAAGACACTGGAACAAGGAACGCCATATTCATGATTAGGATGCTCTCCGAAAGGGCAATACAAATGAAGAAAGACTTATACCTATGTTTCATTGACTATGCGAAGGTATTCGACAAGATATGACACAAAGAATTGATGGAGATGCTCGGCAGCCTAGACATTTTCCGGAAAGACAGAAGAGTAATCAAGAATCTCTACTGGCAGCAAACAGCCTGCATATGGACAGGTAATGATCTCAGTAGATTTACAAAGATAGAGGCGTAAAACAAGGATATGTCTTTTCACCGGATTTGTTCAACCTGTACAGCGAGAATATTTTGAGGACCCTAGACGACACGCCAGGATTTGCTATTGGAGGCCACAACTTGAACAACATAAGGTATGCAGATGATACAGTGCTGATTGCAGACACGGAAAGGAAACTGCAGGACCTCCTACAGAAGGTAGCGGTGGAGAGTGACAAAAAAGGACTACAAATAAACTTTAAGAAAACAGAATGCATGGTCATCAGCAAAAGGTGCAACCCAAAATGCCAAATACAGGTGGGGGATACCAGAATAAAGCAAGTACAAAAATTTAAATATCTAGAAAGTGTTCTAACAGGAGATGGAAATTGTGACACAGAGATCAGAAGGCGAATTGGCATGGCAAAGGACGTGTTCCAGAAGCTGAGCAAAGTACTAACACACAGGAAAATTTCACTAGAAACAAAGAAAAGAGTGCTGGATTGCTATGTGATGTCAGTTCTTCAATACGGCAGTGAGTGCTGTACAATATCATCGAAAATGAGGACAAAACTGGAAGCAGCGGAAATGTGGTTCTACAGAAGGATGTTGTGGATATCGTGGACTGAACATGCAAGCAACGATGAGGTGTTGGAAAGAATGGCAACCAAAAGGAAATTAATACCGAGCATCAGGAAGAGACAACTGAAGTTCCTGGGACATGCAATGAGGAAGGAGAGCTTGGAGAACCTGATACTGACTGGCCAGGTAGAGGGAAAGAGAGACAGAGGAAGGCAGCAGATAACATATTTGCAGGGCCTGGTCAGGTGGATGATGGAATGGGGGTTGCCAGGAGTAACAGGAACAAACATACTAAGGGCTACAAGGGATAGGGAGACGTGGAGGGCCATGATCGCCTACGTCCTGAAGGGACAGGGCACATAGAAGAAGAATTATTATTGAATATCTTACTAAGAGGGTTAATTTTTGGAAAGTGTTTATTGATAAGGTTTAAGAATTTTCATCCTAATTTAGTTTTAACCATCAGATTTTAAGGGGTAGTAAATCACATGATCTTCCTAGATTTTTTCTTCTTATTATAGTCATTATTAATGGGATTTCTAAATTTGATAGTAGTACCTTTATAATCACTGTTTCTAAGGGCAGAATTATAGAATTCACTATGTTTATCGAAAATTACTTTGTGCTGATTCTGAATTCAATTGAAGAGGGTATATGCTTAATGACTGATGGGGGATGGTTAAAATTAAGATGTACATATACTAGCTTAGAATTAACCTTCATAAAAGGTTGAAAATAATTATTGTTAAGGTCCAAGGTAACATCCAAAAAGTCTACTTGCTTAATGTTGGTAGTTATTTTGATTTTAAGACTTAAATTTTTTAGTTCTCCATGGCTCATTTTCCTATTACAGTCTACTTTAATTTTTGTAGAATCTTTAACTATTAATTAGCCATCATCTCTATATAAACCAATACTGTCAGTATCAACGCAATCATAGGCACTTAAATTATATAGAATAGATAATCCTATCAGATCAGAGGCTTCAGCAGAATCTAATGAACCCATTGAAATATCAAAATATTCATTTGAGGTCTTTTTAGTCCATTGTTCTTTGTTGCAGATCAGAACAGAACTTCTGCTTTTTAAAATCATATCTAGTTCACTGTCCAAAATGTTGGAGTATCCTTGTGCAAACTCCAAAACCAAAGTAAAAAGTTCTTTGGAAATGAATGGTCAATTATGCCAAATTGTATAAAAGTGCAATTAATTTTATTTTGGATACCTTTGAACTAGTTAATAACATCCACTGTATTAATCCACTACAAGAGTCTGAAGGTGCTTATAATAGATTGGTTATTTTTTTTCTAAAATGGTTTTGCTGATTCTTCTGACTTCCATTCTAGTAGATGTGAAGATGACTTTGCTCTGAAATTTTATGGACCTTTAATAGAACATAAGCTTCCTTAGTTTGTAATTTACTGACCTAGTCACTTATGCACAATTTGCCAGTAATGAATTTGCCAATACAGCTGATATTATCTATCAGCTTGAAATAGGTAGTGTCAATTTTCTTATAGCTTTTGGTTAAAGTATTTATAATTAAGGTATTATAATCCTTGGAGGATAACTTATAAAAATTGGTAGTTTTATCAGATTTTAAATAGATGTTACCAGATTTATTTATGTTCTTAACAATATTATCCAGTTTTTTATTTGTTTTTTTTTGTTTTTTTTTGTTTTTGTTTTTTGAAAGAGCTCTTTTTCTTATGGAAGATTAATCCATTTACAGTTCCCAGTAGATCATTTTCAAATCCAGAAAGTGTCTCAATAATTGGTGCTGCTTTTAAACTCTAAAAACCATACTTTTCATGGTTAGGTAAGTGGTTCTAGTCAACAAGAAAAAATGTGCGTTCAATCCCATTCTTCTAATAAGATCTTCAGTTTGCAGAAATTGACATGTTGCTAAAAACAAGAGTTAAAAAATTTGTGTGTGTATGCATATGTATGAGTATATGTATATATGTCTGTCTGTCTGTCCATATGTGGGTATCTATATATCTATATCTCTTTTCTCCCTTTCATATTTGAATAACTTTATAATAATCTGAACCTAATGCTTAGTTGAACTTAGAATTTAAAAATTGTATTTGTAATAAATCTTTTTGAAAATAAATTTTAATTTTTACTGTAAAGTGAAACTAATAGTAATACTGATCTCTATTTTAATCAAATATTAACATTAATGCCCCAATAAATTATTTTTAGAGTCTATTCTTATCTTCTTTAAATTAGAAGTTACTTGTATTTTGATTGGTCACGACAGATGTTTTCTTGACTGAAGGGGTTTGGCTAGTTTTGAACCTTTTAAAACGCTTCACCTCAAAATCAGCACCCTCACTTGATAAGACACAAGAAGTGTTGAAACAAAATAGCTGCTTTTGTAGTGATATTATAACATATTTAAGTTATAAATTTTAAATATATATGTATATATTATGAAATTGTATGAAAATTTATGAAATTGATATTAATTGACATATTTATTTAAAATTATTTGTTTGAACATTATTTTTAATGGATACTTATATTTGAGTGGATAATCTGTTTTTTCTAAAATTAAACAATACATTTTAAATATCCACTGGCCTAAATGTTCAAAAAGTATTGTTTAGAAAATATATATCTCCTGATTTCTTTTAGAAGATCTATCTCTGTTTGAGATCGTATCTTATTGTAAACAAATGTAGCCAAAGGAAATATTACAAAATTATACGGAAATTTATGAAATTGGTATTGACCGATATAAATGTACTGTTTAATTATAGAAAAAACAAACTATCCACTAAATATATAGTATCCATTAAAAATAATGTTCAAACAAATAAATTTAAATATGTCAGTTAATACCAAATTCATAAATTTTTATATAATTTTGTAATATAGTCTTTGGTTGCATTTGTTTACATTAGGATACAATCCTGAGCTGAGTTAGATCTTCTAAAATAAATCAGGAGAATATGTATTTATGGCTTAAGTCAGATCTTGTTTACCATGATATTTTTTGTGGTCGATTGGTAAGACAGATCAGGTCTGTAAAAGTTTTCTAGAACAACCAGCCAGTAATCAACTAGAATAGAAGTTGGGTTTGATTGACCAAAAAACCCCAGGGCAAATTGGTAGGTGGTTTAAATAATAACCTGGGAGATTCCATTCTGTTACAAGCAAGTCCATTCTATAAGTATTGATTGGCTGACAATTTCAGTGTGTATATTGAGCACAATATCCACACTTTTGAATAGACACCTTCCTGCAGGGAGACAAAAGGAGACAGCCATGTTGAAAGGTAAGTTATTTGACTTCTACAAGGTCTAATGATGGCATCTCCTCAGTGTATTGGAGTATGCAGGTTCAAATTCTGCCCAAAAATAGATATTTCCAAACAAGATATATAATAATAATAATAATAATAATAATTATTATTTAACCAGTTATTGGTCAGAATCAGATTACACCAGTTTACAGTTGTATTAAAAAGTGCTCAATACATATATAATGTAGAACCTTTAAATATTTTTATTTGGAAGTCAGTTGATTACACAACCTGGTTTCAATTTTTTGGTATCTTCAAGCAGTTTATAACAACTGATTCTGCAATGCTTTTGTTCTATTTCAAACACACAACAGGAACTTTCAGAACAACTGGAAATTTCAAATAACTGGAATTTCAGAATGAGAGAGGAGTTTAACATTACTTTGGAATGTTCATCTAAATGAAAGGTCCACATTAATGTCTAGATGTAAACATATCATAAAATATATGTTAGGATCAAAGTGTTTACAATCCTTGGCAAAGTCCTCCCTTATTTTGAAATTCCAGTTATTTTAAACTTTCAGTTGTGCATTTTGAAAGTTTCTGTTGTGCATTTGAAAAAAACAAAAACATTGCAGAATCAGTTGTAGATACTGAAAGGTTGAAACCAAGGTTGCATACTCAACTGACTTCTAAATAAAAAAAAAAATATAATGGTCTTGTAATGTATTATCCCTTTAATTTATATGTTCAAGAAGCAAAACTTCCATCTCCAAAAAAGGTTGGAAATAATTCCTTTTGAAGGTATCTGCCTCCCTAAAATGCTAGTAATGTATCTGTTAATATTCTTTATATATCTTTGTATTATAATAATCATAATGATACTCTTAAAATACTTATGCTAGTAACTATAACAATAAAAATAACAACTTCAATCTAGTCATCAAGAACCACTTAAACTTACATGTGTCCAGCAAACCTTTTGTGCTTCCTTGCAGCAGGAACAGACCTGTCATCCACCCAAGGTTTGTAGAAAAAGGGATTAGAATATTGATGATTGCACCAACACTTAAGATCAGTGTAATGTAGAGGTGCAAGCAACTTGTTTTAGTTATGATGGTACTGAGGATGATGCTCATAAGAAAGCCGAAGCCTTGTGCTGGAAAAATACGGTTCATCTGAGACAGTGTGGTGTTCACCTGTCCTGCAAGGTCCAACAAACTTGGCCCAAGAATACCATTGTCTAAGCCCTGAAAGAAAAAAAAATATATATCTTCTTTCACAGAAAGATAATATCATTCATACAGTCACAGAGATTGAACCTTAAATTAAAGAAATGTTGCTCATTTTGGTTGATTCTAACAAAATATATATGGATTTTTGTAAACAGATAAATACATTTTACAAAACATATTTTTTATTTAAAACCAAATGAAAAATGTACTGAGGAATTTTTTATTAAAACTAAAATTATCACTGAAATACAAAGAAAATATAAATTTTAGGAATGGATTTTTCATTAAATTATTTTTCATTAATAATCTGACATTTGATTATCACTAAAAATAACATAAAAGTTATAAAAAAACATTGTAATATTGAAAGTTTTCACTATTTTAAAAAATTTTTTTTACAAGCTTTTTCTTCATCTTATTGTTGCTTTTTATATTCAAGTCTTTATATTCTTTGGCCATTTTCAAGTAAGCAACAAGGGTCATAAATAAAGTAGCAGACCCCAGTAAAATATGAACTCCCATCTTAGGACCACATATGGACTAATATCTTCAACCTCCAAAGCTGGCATGGATGCTTCCATCTGTTCTCGGAAATACCAGATGAAACCTCAATCCTCTCCATGGTTTATACCAGTATGCTCAGCCACTATAGTACACAGGAACCACTATTTTCAGCTATACCAGTGTGACAGCTCTTGTCATAACAGGTGCCTATTTGTTATTGCCCATAATAAATATGAGTCATCGAAGGAGCAAAGTCCTTATTTGCTGAGAGAATGAGGCACCACATAACCTCTAACAACTTTGGCTATCAAGATTACTGGTGGCTCTGTAATAAAGTATCAAATAAGTGCAAAGTCTCTATTTCCTCCTCTTCAATCAGTTCAAGGTGTTATCATCCTCTGCTGATAAAACTGAATGCTTTGCTGCAAATTCTCCTCAAACTCTTCTCTTGACTTATCTGAAATATCCCTGCCTAACTTTGAGTGATATGTACATAACTGCTTCCATGTTTTCTGCTATTATCTCTAACCTAGATTCCTACAAAACATGTGGACCTGATGGTATCTCTAATAGTCATTGAGGTATATTCTCAAACTGGCTCCTTTTCTTTCTAAACTGTATAATAAATGTTTCTCTTTCTCCTGCTTTCCTGCCTGCTGGAAGCCACCATCTGTTGTTCCAGTTTTTAAGAACTCTGGTGAACTGTTTGACCCTTTAAACTATCATCCTTCTACCTTTTTTGAGGAAACTCCTTGAGGCACTAATCATTGCTTGGTTTATCATCTCAGTTTTTTCATCAAAGTTTCCAGACTGACAATTCTACTGTTCAGAATCCTTGTTCCAGCAATTAGATCTCTGTTCAAAATGATACACAAGATCATAAAATACTTTTAATGTATTAAAACAATAGTCAGCTTCATTAATAGTTTAAATACTTTTAATGTATTAGAACAATAGTCAGCTTCACTAATAGTTTAATTTACAAGATCTTCCACATCAAAATCTAAATTGATATAAATAACAATTATTTGATTCATGAAAAATTTTACAGAATCTAGTCACTTAAGTATAGTCTGTTCTTGTAGAGTGAAGTAGTATTTGCGGTTTAGTACATTTGTTTTGGTCTTTATTAAGTTCAAGGTGTCGATTCTAGACTTGTACTGAGAATGTTTTTTCTTTCAATTTATAAATGACATCTATTTCTAAATTGTAGTTAGAATTTTAGTTATCAATCTCTCTGCTTTAGTTTAGAACAGGAAATTTGTTGCTTCAGTTTTAACACTGAATTTTCATTTAAAATGAATAAAAAAAAATGAATGGCAAAATTTTTACACTTAAAATTTTCCAATAGTAACTTCAGTCTAAATAGACATTAAAATTTTTTTTTTACTTCAGCAAATACTGAATTTTCATTTAAAATAATTTAAAAAATGAATGGCTGAATTTTACACTTAAAATTCTCCAATGGTAACTCCAGTATCAAATACTGGATAGATATTTTTTTTATGAAAACAGAATTTTCATTTAAAATAATTTTCAAGAAAATAAAAGACAAAATTTACATATAAATTGTTTAGTTTTGAAGTTATCACCCTGTTAACACATTTTAGTTTAGTACAGCCACAATACTGAATGAATAAATAATATATTTTTAAAACTGGCAGAATTTTGTCTTTGAAATTCTCCAATAACTTTAAAACAGAATTTTTATTTCAGTCAATACTGAATTTACATCTGAAATAATTTTTAAAACAAAATTTAACAGATAAGAATAAAATCCTCTTATTAAGTTAAGAACATGCTTAAATTTTAGTTTACACTAAGAAATTTCTTAGAAATTGTTGCAAGGGAAGGCAGAAATCCTTTAAATTTATTTTTTAAAAAGTTAAGTTAACTGTACTCTGTTTAGTTTGATAATTTACTTTAATCCTACATGTTATCCAGCCAGACAATAAACATTTTTCTTAAAATTTATGTAGCAGAGTTCTTTAACACAATTTTTTCTTTGC
Organism: Ascarosepion bandense; assembly: GCA_037127315.1. Lineage (NCBI taxonomy): Eukaryota > Metazoa > Mollusca > Cephalopoda > Sepiida > Sepiidae > Ascarosepion > Ascarosepion bandense. The sequence goes on along the minus strand of JBBBDQ010000547.1, from coordinate 4,785,893 downwards.
ATTTAGGAATTCACAAAATATAAAAATTTTATTCCTACCATATCCAAGTTCTTGTCCCAGACAAAAATTTAGTAGAAATAGCAAGACACAATAACAGGTATAAAATTACAAAACACAAGACAGCCACTGCATAAATTTAAAAAAAAAAACAACATTTATTTATAGTTTACAATAAGGAAAAAAGGTACAAACAAAATTTTCACAAAAATGTCCTTTTGTGCACCTATTAAAGTAGGATAACAATTTATGATAAAGAAAAATGAAAAAAAATTACAACTCAGAAAAATACAAGGATTTTTAAAAATGACAAAAAGAGAAAACCAAAAGGCTGTAATGCCCTCTTTATCAGCCTATGATTCAGCAAAACCACAGATAGCTTCTTTCTGTCTGTTGTCCAAAACATTCAACACAGTGGTTAATCGATGAATTGATTTCTTTAGTCCTCAGTCTGTTCTGCCCCATGTTGTGATTAATTCATTGCAGACAGGCCAAGATTTGTTGTCAATATTCTGCTTTGGTTCAATCCGAACAGAGTGACGGCATACAGTGATAGTAAAAACAAAAATAAATGAATACTCAAAGAAGAATGACGAATAATAAAAAAAATATTATGATTTATCTTGAGTATATTATACAATGACTTTGCTAGTAGTGTACAGGCAGGGTTGTCAACCTAAATTGTCCCCAAATCGGATGTGACATTTGGTTAAACTGGCAAGGGTTGGTTGGAGAATAGTTAAGAAAGTTTGGTCAGTTGATTTTTGGTAATTTTTTGATAAGTCTGGCTCAAAATTGATATGTCAGAGTTAAGCTTAGGCAGTTAGTCACATGCGGTCCAATCTCAGTCTGTCCTCTAAGCCAAAATCTCAGATCTCTCTGTGTGTCTCTTCGCGCATTCACTTTGACTTGTATCATCCCCCAAACTCGTGCAGAGGGAGGTAGTGGGGGGTTGGTAAATTATATTTTTGACTTGGTTGTCTTACTCCTCTGTGGTACAGTGGATATCAGCTCGGAACGAGAAACCGGAGAGCCGAGTTTGAATTCCAGTTGAATCCATTGTATTCACTTACACGCAAATACCCTTGGGAAAGGTATTAATCCGTCTCTTCCTTCCAGTTATGGGTTAAATAGCAGGACAGATTGGGTTCTATAGCCTTGGTTGGCAACCAGTCTACCGCAGAAAGCAATGGCAACCTACTGCGGGATAATCTTCTGCCCAGTCAGTCATGTCTCTTTCGAGACATGATCGCCCAAGCATGTATCACGTATGGCACATAACTGACTGACTGATAAGTCTACCATTCGTCCATGCTTAAAATATTGCTGCCACATATGATTCGGTACCACTGCTATTTATCTTGTGTGCCTTGATAAGAGCTAAAGAAGAATCAACAATATTATTGATCTTGATCAGTTACTTACTCACCACCATCAAGTTGTCTTATTTATAAATATTTTCATGGTAATTGTTCGGATGTGCTTTTTACTACGGTGCCTAGACTTTATGAATTTAAACACAGTACTAGACTGGCATCGAGATCTCATCAATTTACAGCTAGTTGTAGCTGTAAGTTCTATGTTAACAGTTTTTCTCACACTTATCGCTTGTGGAACTTTCTTCTGGTTCCATGTTTTCCAACCAAATTTAATCTGCAAAAATGTACTTTATTTCTAATTCATGCTGTTTAGAAATAATTATAGGTTGTAACTACCCGAATATGATAAAATGCAATAATAAGATTATGAAAAATCCCATGAAATATTACATATAAGAAGTTTGTACAATCATTGCAAGAAAAGTTTCACTTGTTTTTCAGAAAACATTTTCGACAATATTGTTATTATTATTATTGAAGTTTTTTGTTTTACTACAGAATACATTAACAATACTTTTTTTTCTAAATGAAATTTAAAAAACAACAACTTTTTCATTAAATATCAGAATGATTTTTTTATGCTGATATCTTAAGAAAAATACATTTGTTTTTTAGTGTCTTTTTAAGGAAGATAACTCTTGATTTTTAACTAATAGAGTTTCAAGAATATTTTTATTGATGAACCAGATTGATATAAAAATCAGTACTTACGATTAAACAGAATGACCAAGTCAGCCACATGAGTTGTATTAATTTAGTCTTCTGAATTGGCTCCATTGTTTTAAATCTGCAACAAAATTTCTTTGATAGTCACTTTTTCTTGTTGATCTGAAAAAAAAAAAAGATCACATGAAAATGACTTTTGCTTGTTCATCAAATCAAATTAAAGATAAATATATCCAAGTGGGTATAATTTTTATTCATGCTTTGTGATAAAAAATATACAATTTATAACTTTGGAAATATGAATACAACAATAATAGATTAATACAATTCTTTACTACTATTTACATTAGTTTTTTCTTCTCATTTGGACTATACATCTGTTAAATATGTGCATTGATACAAGTGTTCATAACAGCAAAGAAAAAAGGTACATGATAACAAATCTAGGAGTGATTAGAAAGGTAAATCAATCAATTGCTGTTTGAAGAATTGTTGTATAAGTTCACCTGCAAATGAATGAGAATATTAATTGCAATAGTTAATTTAAAAGCTCCAAAGTTAATAAAGACTGAAGTTATACCAGGAAATATATTTTCTTTCTCAAAATAGTTTTCTATCCAGTATCTGGATTTTAAAAAAAAATGCTTTTCTTTGATGAGAAATTTCTTAATAGCAAAAGTAAAGTTTATCCATACTAATTTAATTAAGAGTCTCTGGAAGAATAATGCAGATGTTTTTAAAGTAAAAGGTAACAACTTGATAATATTTGAGTTAAGCTGTGAAAAAAAACAAAAAAAAATGACTGTCAAATGACTTGTTTTTCAAGTCCTAAAAATTTGGAGAATGCTACCTTCTCTTGCTAAAGTCAGATATTAAAATCCATGAACTTTCAATAACATAATGAAAATAATTTTTAATTGTTTCCAGTCTATAACAAACAAAAAAAAATTCTATTTTCATATAGACACTATCTTTTGTGATCACCAATTTGTTTTTTTATCAAACAAAATTGTTTTACATTTTCATCAAATTAGGGATTTGTAAAGAATTGTTTCAATTTGGAAACTTGAAATTAAAAAAAATCTTTATGTATCTTCAAGTATACTTCTGTTTACATTGGAAGATTCATCTTGGTGCTTTCATTAAAATATCTATAAATTAGTTGAATTCATCAGAAATAATTTTGTAAACAGAGAATACCAAAAAAGATAAAGTTTATATAGTTACCACATCATTTAAATATCAAGACACTAAGATATCTTGTGAATACTACTGAATACACATTACAACAGTATCATTTACTAAGATTATCTGGGAATGTCTGTGAAACATTTTACTTGAATTTTGCTGAGACATTTCATTGCATGAGTCATCATATTGAGGTGACAAAATGTAAAAGACAAATATAGCTGTCCTTTTGTTATTCATACTCTCTAATGTACAACATGTATTTATATATTTTTCTCTATGAGTCACATTACAAAACTGATTGTCAGAATCCTGATGAATAGAACGACAAGCAGAATCAGGCTAGAGATAGGACAGGAACAGTGCGGGTTTGTCAAGGACACTGGAACAAGGAACACCATATTTATGATTAGGATGTTCTCTGAAAGGGCAATACAAATGAAGAAGGACTTGTACCCATGTTTTCTTGATTATGCGAAGGCATTCGACAAAATACGACACAAAGAATTGATGGAGATGCTCAGCTGCTTCGACACTTTTGGGAAAGACATCAGAGTAACCAAGAATCTCTAATGGCAGCAAACTGCCTGCATACGGACAGGTAATGATTTCTGCAGATTTACAAAGATAGAAAGAGACATAAGACAAGGATGTGTCTTTTCATCGGATGTTCAACTTGTACAGCAAAAATATTTTGAGGACCCTAGATGCTACACCAGGATTTGTTATTGAAGGCCACAATTTGAACAACATAAGATATACAGATGATACAGTGCTGATTGCAGACATGGAAAGAAAACTACAAAACCCCCTACAAAAGGTAGCTGTGGAGAGTGACAAAAAAGGACTACAAATAAACTGTAAGAAAACTGAATGCATGGTCATCAGCAAAAAAAGCAACCCAAAATGCCAAACACAGGTGGGGGGTAGTAGAAGCAAGCAAGTACAAAAATTTAAATACCTAGGAAGTGTTCTAACAGGAGATGGAAAGTGTGACACCGAGATCAGAAGGCGAATTGGCATGGCAAAGGACGTGTTCCAGAAGCTGAGCAAAGTATTAACACACAGGAAAATTTCACTAGAAACAAAGAAAAGAGTGCTGGATTGCTATGTGATGTCAGTTCTTCAATACGGCAGTGAGTGCTGTACAATATCATTGAAAATGAGGACAAAACTGGAAGCAGCGGAAATGTGGTTCTGCAGAAGGATGTTGCAGATATCGTGGACTAAACATGCAAGCAACGATGAGGTGTTGGAAAGAATGGCAACCAAAAGGAAATTAATACCGAGCATCAGGAAGAGACAACTGAAGTTCCTGGGACATGCAATGAGGAAGAAGGACTTGGACATTGATACTGACAGGTTAGATAGAAGGAAAAAAGACAGAGGAAGGCAGTGGATAACATATTTGAAGGGCCTGATCAGGCGAATGACGGAATGGGGGTTGTGAGATGTAACAGGAGAAAATATACTAAGAGCCACCAAAGATAGGGAAATGTGGAAAGCCATGATCGCCTACATCCTGAAAGGACAGTACACATAGAAGAAGAATGTCTTTAACCTTTTGCTGTACTAAAGTTACTTCCCTTACACTAGAGATGCAAGATGGCAATGTCTTTGTTCTGATTGTTCCCAGATGTTTATGAAACTGGGAGGTAAAAAAGTAGACAAGATGAAAGAAGAGAGTACAACAATAATAATTGGAAAAATATATGTTAAAGATTTGCATATCTGAAAACCTAATAAAAATATATCTATATGCTTTATGACATAATGGATAAACTAGTTTTATTTAGGATTTATTAGAATTATTGCTATATTATTGATTTGGAGACACAATTAGTAGAATTTATGACAACTTTATCCTTGATACAGTTATATTTACACTATATTCTGTATATTTTGCTGATTGCATTTATTTTCCATGGAAATGGTCAAAATTAAATATTCATTAATGAAAATGTCTATTGCTTGTCTTCAGCATAATCCCAGCAAAATAACCCAGAAAAAGTTACTATTTCTATTTTGCCTATATATTCATCTTTCCTTTTTTAGCTAAATATTTAACCAATTCAAGACCCAAGAGCTACTCAAGGTAGATGGTTGCTGAATGAATTTGTCAAAAAGACATAAGAGGAGGAGATAAGTATAGATTATGAGAATATGTAGGATAGATAATGGTTGAGATTAAGATTGTAGTGATTACATTTGAGTTTGAATTTTATGCACAGCTTAAAAATTATCATTTTAGACCAGTGATAAAGTAATGATAGGATTTATATATAGATTATTTATAACTGGAGTAATCATGCCCAAAACCAAAGTAAATTATCTGTGCAGGATGTTAAAAAATGTATAGATGGATACACATTATTTTATGCATAAAAATTACAGTTTTTAAGATTAAAGTTTTCTTTCATTTTTCTGTCCTGTTTGATGGGGCTTCAGAATATACCAACTACATCTCTGCAGAAGGGTAACCTTCCACTCAATGAGGCATCCTGGTTATGATAAATTACATCCAGGTCCTAGGTTTGATGATAAACTGCATCTGGCAGCAAGGCCTCTAATTGGGAAGTTTTGACCCAGGGAGGTAGTACCTGTTAGGGTCTCAGCTATTTGACTTTAAATGTTTGGGAATTTGACTTTAAATGTTTGGCTCTCAACGCACTCAATATTATTTAATATAATTGTTCTATTAGATGTAGATATTAATATATTTAACATTCATTCTATTGTCATGTGAAAACTTAGACACAAAAGTGTTTAACACATTATTTTTCTAATCATAACACTCAGGTTCAAATCTCACTATGGCCAATTTGCCAGGGAGGTGACAATCCCAGCATGCAGCACTGCTTGTGTAGTATCCTTTGCAAATGAGCTGAGTTGTCTTTAAATACTAAGCTGTTAACTGTTGGGGTCTCTATTATGTCACGTGTAATAATGTACCACATATCAAGTACTGAAACTGCAAGATATACCAGACATAACAAATTGTGTCACTAATAGGATGCTTGGGTTCCATGAACAATCCTGAATACTTTGAGATTTGGATAAAAGCCTTTTCAGCTACAGAAAGAGTGTGTAATCTCAAAGACTCAAGAATGGAGGGCAGACAAAACCAAATAATGGACTTGTTTATGGCTTCTGTGGGGTGCAAAGCATTTAAGAAAATCTCCACAATGGCATTCCCTCAAGAATTAGAACAGAGGTTCTTTGTGGAAGTTATCAGCATAATAAAAAGAAACACCAGGCCAAAAAGAAAACTGGTCATTGCTGAAAGGACAAAATTTCTAGAAGCCAGGTAGCAAGCAGAGGAACCTATGCAGTACATACACAGACTCAAGAGACAGGCAATGCACTGCAAATTTGAGAAACTAGGGACTCAAGGCATGTCCATTGAAGATGAACTGATTCTATTATGAACAATTGAAGGACTTAATGATCCGCAGCATAAACAAAAAGTACTGGAATGCATGCAAAGCAGTCATATGAACTTAAACTAAGGGTAAACTATTTACAGCAGCTGGAGCAGATCAGAGACTTCAACAAAGAGAAGTGTCAGAGTCACATAGGTTGAACATAACCAAAGTGAAGTGCAATTATTGTGGAGCAGTGCATGAAAAGAATAAATTCTAATGTCTGGCACTAGTGAAACAGTGTCTTAAATACGAAAAAATTAATCATTTTAAGACAGTCTGCAGAAGTGAAAAAAATAAGAGTAATAAATCCCCCACACACATCTTGAAGAATATCAGGAAGGCAGTGTATTTGGTAAATATGCCGAAGAATGGCAATGAGAACATGAAAATAAATGTCCATACATTTTGCATGCAAGTTGATATGGGTAGTGAGATAATTCTAATTCCAAGAAATTTTTAGATGAAGCTAGGCTGACCCATGTTAAAAGAAAGCGGTCTAAAGCTAAAACAGTTTGACAGTTACAACAATTAAGACTTAGGTACCTTCTGTGGCATGTTTTAAAATGGATACTCAGTTTGAGTTTATTCAAATTGTTGTAGTAATGTATGTGAAGTACCACAGATTATTAGTTATTGACATTGTAAAAGTAGATACAGCCAAATTAATAAATTCCATGGAAGCACAAAAGAGTGAGCTTGGACTTCCAAAAGGATACAAAGCGAGTATTTGATTAAAAGAAAATTACCACCCTAAATACATTCAAGCCAGAAAAATACCAGTACATATACTACCTTTAGTGATAGCCAAATTAAATTACATGATCAAGCAAAGCATTCTCAAAAAAGTTACACATGGTGGTAGGAACTAGACCTCACCTATCATAGCAATAAAAACGTCTGACAGAGATTTGCGAATATGTGGTGACTATAAAATTGGAGTAAATAGACAGATGTGGTAGGACTCATTTTCATTATCAAACATAGACACAGTGAGCCAAAAACTGGCAAACATTAAATATTATGCAGAAATTGACTTGAGATCTGCCTACAACCAAATTCAGATTGATGAAAAATTTAAAGAAGTCACCACAATCAACACCACTATAGGCCTATTAAGGTGGACTCACTTACCTTATGGAATTAAAACTTCTAGTTAAATATTTCAGAAGACAATTGAAAGAATATTCTTAGGCAAGGTAACTAACCTGATTATTTACCAAGATAATATAGGAATAAGAGTGAAAACCAAGCAAGAGTTAAAAAAAAATTGGATCAAATATTATGGCAATTGAAAAAGGCTAGATTAACCATTAATAAAGACAAATGTAACTTTGATTGTAAGAATCTGGCATATTTGGACTACCAAATATTGAAGACTGGTATAGCACCTGAGGAAAGGCTAACAAAAAAGATTACGGGGTTAGCAACTCCAACCAATAAAAAGGAATTGGATGCATCCCAAAATATAGTGTACTAATTGAACCATTTCAGAGTTGCATAAAAAAAAAACACAGAGTTTGAATGGACACAAAGATGAAATAATGCTCTTATGATACTGAAAACACTTATGAAAAAGAAATCTATAACAAGTGTTTGATCCTAAGAAAGAGATAGCATTAACATGGACACAAGTGAGAAAGAGATTGCTGCCATCCTATCACAGGAAGATCATCCAATAATGTACTTATCTAGGAAATTGATGATGGCAGAGATAAATTACTCAAACATTAAAAAAGAGGCCCTAGTAATTGTTTGGAGTATGGAGAGGGCACAAAATTTTTTACTAGGTAAGAAATTTCTACTAAAGTCAGATCACAAGCTGTTAAAATTTATTTTTAACCCAAGGAAGAAGTTGCTGAAGGTTACGTTATCGAGAATGTTACTCTGGGCAATTAAAATCATGGCATTTGATTTTGACATTGTATATATTAAGGAAAATACTATCCCTCATGTAGATGCTTTGTCTAAACTATGGTTTATAAAAGGAACAGACTAAGAACATGGGACTGAGGAAGATAAAATAATTCGATGGGTAGAAATGAACATACATCTAGTCAACAGATTAAAAAATGAGAGTGAGCAAGATCCAGTATTGAGCAAAATAAGCGAAAGAATAATAAGTGGAACAATTGTTCAATTGTGGAGTGGCCATTTAAGGAGATATAGCATAAGTTAACAATCAAAAATGGAATCTTATGCAATGGAGAGGTGATAGTAGCTCCATGGACATTAAAGACAGACATATTGAGAGGCATACATGATTATGTACATTATGGCATCACAGCGACACACAGAAGATTAAAATTACAAGCATGGTTGTCAGGTTATGCAAAGAACATTGAAGAATTTATCAATAAATATCCAAAAGGTTTTGAGAGCTGTATTTTCAAGGAATAGAGTACTGCAAACATTAGTGTCAGATAATGTTCTTGAATTTTGGGATAAAAATTTGTGTACATGGTTTGGGGCAGATAGGTTGCATGCCATATAAGATTTCTCTGTACCATCCTCAATCCAACGGAATTGCAGAGTGGATGGTACAAACAATTAAAATAACACTGAAGGCATTCTCACCTGTCACTAAAAACACTGAAGCATTTCTAGCAAAAATGCTCTCCAGTTATAGGTCAATACCACACATGTAAAGGAAGTTGAGCCTATCAGCTCTCATGGGTAGACAGATTAGAGTCCCTATTATCATGTCTTTTGCCACAAGGGAGAGAGTATGGTACAAGAAAGACAAAAGTGCAAATCTTGACTGAAGAAGCGAGCTTCTGTTTGCAGAGAGGCAATAATACAGCTTTGATCAAGAAGGGGCAGTATGTTTTGGCTTATGCAGATCAATTTAGAAAAAAGGATTGTGTCAGATGATGTGGAGATAGAAGACCAAAGCCAGGAGGAGATAGATAACTATAATAAAGAGGTAGAGCAGAGAATAGAAATGCAGGAGCAAGAAGAAAGAAAATTACAGTGATGATGATGAACAAGAAATGGACATAAGTGGAGAAGAAAAACTGATAAAGAAGAGGATGAAGAAAGACCAAGGTCACCAATAAAAAGTAGAAGAGAAGAGTAAAAGCAAATCAAGAGTAGTTAGATGTAGCGAAAGGAAAAATAAGGGTACATGACCACTCCTGTTCAGGGAGGGTGTGGTATCCTATGCAAATGAGCTGAGTTGTATTTAAGTGCTAAGCTGCTAACTGTTAGGGGTCCAATTACATCACACATAATGATGTATCCCATATTGAGTACTGAAACTTCAAAATATACCAGACATAACAGTTTGGAAGTGACTGCAAACCATATCACACATTGATTTGAATCTAAGGAGTGAAATTTGGTAGATAAGACTGTTCAGAAGGTGACAGTAGTTGTGCTAGCACAAAGTCACAAGTCATCATGAATAAGGGTTTGAGTATACTGGCCTTATTCAAATGTTGATTATGCACTCTCTCTCAGAAATTGTAACTAATGTCTGCTCAGCATAGTCGGAGGATAAATCACATGTTGACTCTGTGGATGTTAAAAAAAACAGAAAAGTGCCTGAGCTGGGGTCTGCAGCAAAGATTAACTAGTCATCCTAGCAAATGGGCATAATAATAAAAAAGCTGAGTTGAAAGGCCAAGTTTGAAAAGAAATTGAATCCCATGAATTCTGGGAGATCACCAACCAAATCATGAACAAAGGTAAAATGGCTGTGCCAGAATTATAAATGCTCTTGAGGTCATATCTTTCTTGAAAGACAAGACAAACCACTTCACCTTGATATTTGCCTCAAACTCAACATTAGATGACAAAGACCGCTCCCCTTTCCCAACTCCTAATCTGTCACTGAGCACAATCTCAGTAATATTACCATTACAGTGTAAGAAGTCTCTATACTTATCAAAAGCCTTGACCCTAAGAAAGTCACTAGCCCAGACAGAATTCCAGTGATTGTCCTTAAGAATATAAAATCAGAATTATCCCCAATCCTAGCTATTCAAGTTATTCAACTGCTGCTTGAAAGAGAAATCCTTTCCAAGCCTTTAGAAAGTGTCTAACATATGCCCAGTTTTCAAGAATGCAGGCGTGCAAACTCTCCCCTCTCAGTACAGACCCATCAAATTCCTCAGTAACATCAGTAAACTTTTTGAGGCCATAATCCATGTTTTGAGCACCTTGAAAAGAACAATCTCTTCAGTGATGTGCAACATGGATTTCGATCAGCCTGTTCTACTGTTGATGTCCTAACTACCATCGCTCACAAAATTAGTGAGGATCTTGACAACAAACACACCTTCAGGACCATAGCATTAGATATCTTGAAGACCTTTGACAAAGGCACAAATGTTTACTTCACAAGCTCTCCAGCTATGAAATCACTGGAAGGGTCTTCTTGATCATAAAATCCTTCCTAACTGATAGGTTCTTGAAGGAAATTATTCACGGCCAATACTCTAGAGCCCTAGCGGGCAATACAGGTGTCCCCCAGAGGTCACTTCTCAGATTAACTCCCCTTTGCAGTTACATAAATGATCTGCCTAAGAATATAGTCAGATCATTTGTAAACATCTTTGATATGACTAAATACAGGCACACCTCTAAAACTCTTGATAATCAGAGATTAGCAACTGATCTCACTTCTGATCTTGTACAAACTACCTACTGGGGTAAAAACTGGCTGGTTACACTCAATACCTTGAATACCAAGCTTGTTACATTCCATCATTGCCAATCGACCCCTGAAATGCTATCAGTCAGGATGAATGGATGTCTCTTCAGGGAGGCACCATGTCCTGAAAGACTATTGGACTTGCACCGGACCTCAAGTGGAACTCATACATATAGTCCATTGCTAAGGATTCAGGTAAAATGGTCAGCTTCCTGAACTACTCTAATAAATACCTGACTCCTCCTACCATCCTCTAACTTTACAAGAGCAAGATCAGGCCAAAAATGAAGTACTGTTGTTATATTTGGGTAGAAGTTGCTCTGACCTTACTCTCCAGTCTTGATAAAGTCTAAAATCATCTCCAAGCCCTTGTGGGTGACAAATTATTTTTCACCCTCCAACCTCTCTCTCTCACAGGCAAGGATGATGGCAAGACTCTTATTGCTCTATTGCTATCTTCATGCAAAGCGCTCAGATAAAATACATTCCCTGGCCCATCAATTCAAACCTTTACAGCAAGAACATGCCATGCCACTTACATAGTAGCAAACCACCTGCATTCCTTCTGTATTTTAATGGTGAGAAGTAAATTCCAATTGAACAGCTTGTTCCCATAAACCACTGCCCTGTAGAATCAACTTCCAAGAGAATGTTTCTCAGTCCTTACAATTTTAACTTGTTCAATACTAGGGTTAACCATTATTTTCCACTCCTATCCTCAAAAATTACCTCCTAAATAATTCTCTACCTCAAGTGACTCTCAGGCCTTGTAAGGGGTGAACCTTACTGTAAAAAAAAAGAAAGAAAATTTTTTTTACAGATTGTAAACTAATTTTTTGCTAAAATCATATCCAGAATATAAGTTTAAATTTCTTGAATACAAATCTTATTCACCACTTTGAGCTTCTCATTGTTATACACTGTTATAATTATATCTCTTTCTGATTCATTCTACATATCAAATGAATGTGAACACATGAAGGTAGGAAACAAAATAAAAGAAGTCATTTTTTGTACATTGGCGCCAAGCATCACATCTGGTTCACAAAGCAAGCCCTACAATGTGAGTAACACTGGCCAGTCACAAATGTTCCCATCGGAAAATGAGATGTCCCTAAGGACTGCCAGATCCACTTAAAAGCAGGCTCCTTGCAATTACCAGGAGCAGTTGTGAGCTGGTAGCGAGTTGCTGCCCCCTTCAGCACCATTACTTCAACATGATTGCTACCACTCCTGGGCCTGACTATCCAGCAGAATATCATTACAGCTTTGACACCACTCAGCTACAAGCTTCCTTGTCACCAAATCATCAAATCTGACTCCGCAAACAAGCAACTCCCTGCAACACCATTTTATAGAAACACAGGTCTAACAGCAAGCAGTGACTCTGACTCAGCAAGCAAATGATTCTGACTTTGTGAATGTGCTACTATCATTTTGTAGAATCACAGGTCAGCCAACTATACCAATCCCTCGTCATCTCAGCAACCCATCAGCATCCTGACAATCAGTCACAGAAACTGTCATTTCACCAAATTTACAGTTACATCATAAGATATCTGTTTACTAAATAAAAGCACGTTGTTAAAAAACCTAATCTTCATTATTCATTTCTTTTCACAACCAAATGCTTAATATAACAACACCAAAGGGATCAAGTACATATTGAACTAAAATAAATAACAATAATTGCCCTAATAATCAAGCTGATAATCAAGTCCTCAAAATAGATACTTAGATCACTCATACATAAATCAGGACAAACTTTAAACTAATTTAAGAAAAAGTGAGACATTCCTTTTGATCTTTCTATTATTTATAATGAATAGCTTTATATCAACTACAAATTATGGCATCTATTACCTGTGTTGGTTATGTTCAAAGTACATTAGCTTGTTATTTTATAAGAGTGAAAGCAGTTAACGTAATTAGGGACAAAAATAAAACTGATATTTATCTCTGTGCACAAAAAAAGACTTATCTTAAATTTACCTTAATCTGTAATTAGATATTTTTAAAGTTGATCCTTACATGAATAAAGTTGAGTTAAAAGTTTCTCTTGAATTTTTAATTGACACAGCTTGCATTGCCAAACTATCACCATAGTATTCATTAGAAAAAAAATTACAATTTACTAAAATTATCAATATAAATCTTGCTTCTTTATATTTTTTAATGGAAAGCAAAATATAAAAAACTTTAAAATTGGATGAAAATTTTTTACTATCTCATCAACTTCATTTGTCAATAAATATGATACAATTTTGAAAAGAAACAAATCAATCTGTAACTTACTTAAAGTCAATGGGGAAAAATCTAGATATTTAATGTCTGACATCTTTAAGAAATATTAAATTGATATAATTGTAATTTAATGAAAAATTCATACTTAAGGAGCAGAGAGAGAGAGAGAGAGGGGGGGGGATATTATTATTATCAATAGTAGTAGTATTACATGATGATCAATGTGTGTGAAAAATTTCCCAGTATATATATTTTTTTTTAATCTAAATTGAATACACAATTCAGGACTCATTTCTTTGCTTGAAAGTTTTGAAAACACACATAAAATTATAACTTTTACAATTTGTATAATAACAGCAACTGTACTTTGATGAAAACATTTAAAATGGAGTGAAAATTTAAAATAATCTAATTTCAGCAAATTTATTAAAAAAATTTATATTTTTTTTGAGTATTAATTTTTTTCTTTGAATATATAATTTTCAGTTTCCTCTTCCCACAAGAGAGAATAACTAAGGTCCAGCAAAATGGCATGGCACATTGTAAGTATGCTAGTATTTATTTATTTATTAGAATATTTAATCTTTTTAATCAAAGCTGTTTTAAAAGTTGTTCGAATTATTGAACTTTTGTTAATAAAGCTGTTTTATCTGGTCCATTCTATTGCCTCCATCTTCAGGACTATAATTCAAAATAGAAAAATGTAAGTTAAAAAGCAAAATAAAAAAAAAAATTCAATTGTCTGAACAACTTTTAGAATGATAATCATCATTCTCAAAATTACAAAAGACTTGTTTTTCTTTTTGATTATAAAAAGTATATAACTGTTTTAATTACTTGTTTTGTGTGAATACTTTTACATTTTTACTTCATGCAATGTTTTTTTTTTTATTTTGCTTCAATTTGTGGGTTACCCCTCTAAAAAAGACATTGCTAGGGTATGCTCTTTAAGCCTATAAATAGCTCACTTATTCTCTTTTTCTTTTTCTTACAACCCTGGCCTCACATTCAAAGACATTCTCTAGTTTAAATGTTTCCTTCTCTTATCGTAATTATATACTTTCATTAGTATATATTGTCGTTTGCCTTGTATACTGTTTTGGTGAAATTCATTTATTCCTCAAACTCACATTCTAGTCAACAATATTGTTACAGTAAAAATATACCAGGAGACATGCATTTTCTGCATAACAAGCATTCTGCAACATATTTAGTATTCACTTTTATTTGTCCACTTCAATTTAAAATCAAAAAAATTAATTTAAAAAGGTATACAAAAAAAAAAAACAGAGCAAATTAACCTTTTGTAAATAGTCATATCAGACAATATTACTGTGTGTAAATTTTGATGTGATTATCAATGAACTAAAAATGTATACTAATGTTTCACTTTTTATTTTATTTTTTTGTAAAATACAAATTTACTTTTAAATAGAAGAAAAACAGACTAGAAAAAATATTATGTATTATTTGGTTCTAAATGATACCTAGCAACTATTGTGGATGGATGCTGGTTAGTCAGTCAGCAAACCACCCTATATATATGCTTGAAAACTTGAAATATGCCAAAAAGAAAAGTATTATGGAATATGAGAGATTAAGGATAAAAATAATTTTATATTTATGACACTAATACTTAACATTTAGCTTTAAAGGTTAGAATTTTTAGAACATGGAACAATACATATTTATTTCTTTATGAGCAACATTTTTTAAGTTGAAAATTGAGTTTATAGATAAAATAAGCATTTCAATATGAATATGACTACATTGAAAAGACTGATTCAATTTGGCAATTGCTCTGGATGTCAAAAAATAACTCTCTAGTTTATAATCATTGACTTACCTGATTGAGTATGGTGTAAATTGGTTTAACATCTACCAAGACAAACCACTTTGTCAGTCCAATCCATCTTTAAAGTCAAACACATTGAGCAAGTGCAAGTCAGACTGAAAATGACACCTAACTTGTATTTTAGTCGAAATGAAGGTGGTGTTAGTAAGTGGTATGATATACGCCTTCTTCATGAGGGCAGTCTTTGTGGACAATAGCAACATTGGCAAGTGATGACAAACAGTTGGCTACAAATTTTCGCTCTTGGTAATCGAAAGCGGTAATCACAACCTGCCACCTGACTAAAGGCTGGCTTTCCATTTATTACTGAAGATATTTTTGTTATTGGATATCATGTATTTTACAAATACACTGATTGGATTGATCATACTTATCACAAGACCAAATGACTTAACCAAAGTCTAAATCAGGAATTCACACACTCTTGAAGATGACAGCCTACTAAATTCATATCTACTTCCCAGTGGAAATTAATTTCAAAGGTGGGAAATTACCAAACTGGAGTTTATTAATACTACTTGGATGTTGTACATTCAGTTTTAGCACCATACTCTGGTTTTGTGACACTGTACCAAACTTGGCTTAGGGCCTTATATAGATATTTACTATTACAATAATGGTTGCTTGTATCTTGAGTACACCTGTTTGCTTGGTGGGGAGGGGGTGTTAGCCAATCTCTTTTACAGACACCTGCTCAGGCACATTTGTGTTTGTTCAGCACCCACAGAGCTTAACTGTGGTTTATATTGCAACTACCTTACAATTAAAGTATAATGGTGATGAGTTTAGTCCTTATTAGGTACACGACTAATGTAATTTTATTTATTATTATATTTATATCTATCTCGGAATGTTTGAAAGAATTATGCATTTGTTTATAGTGTATATTTGAGTGCATATAAATAGCAGAGAATTTGAATGCAGATCTTCAAGGTTAGCAAGGTTTTCCTATGTACAAGGTGCTCCACAAAAGTCAGGAAATTTTAGATTTACTGTATGATGAAAAAAAGTTAACAAAATTAATATTTTTGGTTTGAACACCGCATCTAGCATTTGTGTTTTTGTTCCCTTTTAAGCAACTAAATTTCTATCCTTTGCTTTTGTTTCAAATAACTGTAACAAAAATTTCAACAATCAAATAAATTGTACCAAATTACCTGTTTTTTGGGAGTTTTTTTGTGGTAAAACCCTGTAGTAGTTTTATTTTTTACTACACAGTTGCTACATTGATACTTGTAAAATCTGAAATACCAAATTAATATAAATATGAATGTTTAACTGTTTCAATCTATTCAGTTACTAGAATGTTCATAATGATCCTTTTTATATTCTTGGTCAAACATTTTTAGTGGAGAAATGATACAAGCACATATGAAATAATGTATTTCCAGTTACTGATTAAATTAGTAGATGTATGATATTTACTTTTCTGTTTATTTTATTTCATTGTTAGTAGTAAGGCCACTGAGAAGAAATATAACAATGTTGTTTTTAAAGATAGTATTGTGACATAAAAAAACGGCATTGATAAGAATATTATCTGAGACATTGTCCAAGATGAGACATTTTTTTTCAGTCTAGGAGAAACAACTCTTACTTTTCATATGATATTTTTATAATAATAGCAATTTCTAAAGAATGAATGCATTTATTTATTTTGAATCTAACATTACTTCAAATGTTATTTTTAGTGTATACCCATATTTGAAATAGATTGCTTTAAGATTTCTCAAGTGTCCATGCCTATAAATGTATTACCCACTGTTTAAAATAAAATGGGGTATCTACTTCAAATACGTGTATCCACTACAAATAATGCATGAAGTAATACAATAATAATACAATATAACTTTTTTCCTAGTTTATATAATAGTATAATTATAATATATATATATGTGTATATATATATATATATATATATATATATATATATATGCACAGTAGTGGTCATAATATAAGGAACAGAAACAACAAAGATATAAATATGTGTATTACTTAAAAAGTAATGCATGATTCGCAATTAAATTTTTACTAAATAAAGATTAGGGTGTAATGCAAAAATATTATACAAAGTTACAAAAATTTACATAATAGTTTTTTTTTTTAAATTAAGATTAAATGGAACAAAGGAAATAAGCTAGTGGACAAAAGTTAAGGAACGATGTTAATAATTTGTATAAACTTTGAATTTACATTATTAAAAACTTGATGGAGCTTTTCAACAATAAGTAAAAGTTCATTTATCATTAGGACTTTATTTTTAAGCAATATGGCAAATTCTACACACAAAACGCTCTCTTTTGAAAAAAAAATCATTATCGCTATCAAGAAAAAAGTCAACTTCAGAAATTTCTGATATTGTTCATGAGTCTAAAAGTGTCATTCATCATGTAATTAGTAGGTATAAAACTGATAAAACATTAGATGCAAAACCCAAAACCAGCAGACCTCCAAAAACATTGCAAAGAGAAGATTGAAGAATTGTTAGAATATCTACAAAAAAACGTTTTGAAACTGCTACATCAATTGTCCGTAAATTTAATGAAGACAGATAATAAGATCTCAAGGAAAACTGTTGCTCGCAGGTTAAAAAATGCAGGATTGCATGCCTGTATTTCAGCTTTGAAGCCTCTCATTTAAAAGCAAAACCAAAGGGCACGCCTGGAGTATGCAAGAGAACATGTTGTTTGGACTGATGCACAATGGGATACATTTCATTTCAGTGATGAGTCCAAGTTTACTATATTTGGTTCTGAGGGCAAAACTTATGTACGCCGTAGAACAGGTGAAAGACTGTCTTCTCAATATGTCAAGAAAACTGTTAAGTTTGGCGGCGGCAGTGTAATAGTGTGGGAAATAATTTTATCTGCAAGAGTTGGCCCTATCATCCGCGTACATGGCAATATCAATGCTGAGATTTACAAAAGGCTTCTTCAGTAGCATGTGGTACAAAGATTACACCATAATCTTTATGAATCTCCTATTTTCATGCAAGACAATGCACTTTGCCACAAGGCTCAGAAGGTTATGGCTTTATTTGAAGAAGAAGGAATCACCCTAATGAAGTGGCCAGGCCAGGCTAGGCCAGAGCCCGAACCTGAATTCAATAGAAAATGTTTGGAAGATAATTGGAGAAAGGGCTGAGAAAAGAAACCCGAAAAACCAGGATCACCTATGGGAAGGAATTACCGCTGATTTTTCCAAGAAATTAATTAGATCATGTGGTCGACAATGCAGATAAGTCATTGAAAATAAGGGGATGTTTACCAAATATTAAATTTTGTTGATATTTTGTTCACAATCAAGTATTAGCAAGATTGTTCCTTAACTTTTGTCCAGTAGCTTATTTCCTTTGTTCCATTTAATCTTTATTTAAAATAAAAAAAACTATTAAATGAGGAATCTGCAATCTTAAAACATCATTTCCTTGAAAATATTTTTATTTATGATTTCAAGTAGTAACTTATGAATACTTGTATGTATTTTCCTGTTGAAAGCAGGTCTAAATTACATTCTATACAAGGAACATGAAGTGTAATATTTGGGTGAGACCTGATTGGCTATGTGAGTAAATCACATAATAAAATACATGCCTAAATTCATGCAACTTTTTCTTTAAATGCATTCAAATAAATTCTAGATATGAACACTTTTCCTTAAAAATATTGCCCCTAAGAATATTCGTTACATTAAATATTAATTTACCAAATTTATAGTTTTGTAATCAAATAGATTTATTCTGAAATTTTTCAAGAAAAAATGTTAACCTTTGCCAGTAAAATAGGAAGAAAATTCAATTGAAAATGTTATTCTTAAGCAAGAGTAAAAAATCTTTACACTTTCATTTTTTTATATATTGATCTGGACAGTAGCCAGCTTGAAGGCTGAAATACTTGTATATTTTTCATTGAAGTTATGGATTGGTATTTCTAGCACAGGTAGAAGCCAGGATCTTGAATGCCGATTTTCAAGGCTGTTTATTTGTCATTGTATTGAATTCAGAATGGGCTTAGTAAATTATATAAGGAAAAGAATATAAATTAAATTGGCTAGATAAAAAGATTTTTAAATGCCTAGCATCCCTTATTGATGTATGTGAGTAGTTGCACCAACATAACAAATTTAGTCCAATGAAATTCTAAAGGACAAAACGCATCACAAGAAAACTTTTTCCACTTTGCTATACATTTATTCCCCAACATTGTTTCTGATATATGGAGAGAGAGTGGGTGTTGCTTAATAGTTGGATAAATTCACTTGTCAACCAAGTGTATTAGTCTCTGATGTGTGTTGTAAATTCTTTTTTTAAAGTGAGGACAGACAGACACACACACACACACACACACACACACACATTGGGAATATGGTTAGAACATTTACCTTCTAACCATGAGACCTAGGTTTAAATCTCTGAATGGTTGATTTGTCCGAGAGGTAATGTGATGTTGAGAAAATAATTCTAAACTTTAGCAACAATGTCTAGAAACACTAGTACATGTTGACCCAAAACTTGTGAGTGAAATTGTGTAGATGAAACAAGCCATCTTTGGTTTGGCTAGCATGAATTCATAAGTTATCATGACCAAGGTTTTGAGCATATTGGCTTTGTTCAAACTGCTTACCATGCCAGATTATGTACTCTTCTCCCAAAATCTGTAACTAAGGTTTGCTTAGCATAGTTATGGTATAAACTGCAGGTGGGTGATCTGTGAGTGCAAACAAACGTAAACATGGCCAAGCAGCCATTTGCAACAGGAATTGGCTAGCAGATAAGTGTACTTAGAAACTAGTAGCCAGTCATTAGTAACCAACAATAGAAAAATAATAGGAGGAATAAAAATAAACAGAAATGCTGGAAACATAGTTTAATTTAGAAAAGTTCCCAATAAAAAGTATGATCTATTTCTCTAAATATAAAATTTTATAAATATTAAATTGTAGTGGATAAGAAATTAAGAATTAAAATCAACCTTCTTCATTTTTTTTTACAAAAATTCACAATGACATGAAATCTGTGTTTTTTTTTTTCAAATAGAAAAAGGATTGACCATGTGCTTAAAGATAAAGTCAAAACCAGAATTTTCAAGTAGGTGTTAAATTGATTTTCTGACCAATGGAAGCAACTTGCAAGACTAAAGGGATTTAGTAATCAAGTGCAAAATTCTAAAGGACTATATAAATGGCTTGATAAGGTCAGTCAGTCAGGGATGGAAGCAGCAAAGACTACAAGTTAAAATGTAAGGGAGAAGCTTCAAGTGACTTGGACATTGTCCCCTTTCTCTTTCCTTTTCGTGTGCTCATTCATTCTACTTCTTTTTCTCCATCCAAAGACATTCCTACCAAGCAAACACATACATATCTACCCACATACTCTTTCAACAATTATTACTACGAAAAATTTCTTCAACTCTTGTTACCTTTAACTTTTCTCATTGAACACAAACTACCCTTAACTACTTAATGCTTCTAATTGCACATTAACTCCTACAACTTATTTATTCTTTCCTTTTAATAAATTTCTATTTTAACATGAAAAATGTATATTTTATTTTATTCTTTATTCCACACAATTCCACATATCCCAACCTGCTTCCAACCAACGTTCTGTTGATGATAATTCTGGATAAAACTTGTAAGCTGTAGGGAGTTTGGTTAAGTATGACACAAGGCCGAATCAAAGAAACATTGATCAGCACCCTATAGCTACAAAATAAGTAGCAAATCCTACAACTTGAATTTTGAACATCATTCAATATTTTCACTGCTTATTTATAGATTTAAAACATTTTCATTATTTTATTACACTTTATGGTTTCTTTTTATCACAAGTCTTTTATAGAATCTGTCTTAGATTTTCAGAAATTGTAAATTTGCATTTTTAAGTTTTTCCAATGTTTTATTTATTCATTGTTAGTGGAAGTGATAAACTTCATTTGGAAAGATGGTGTGACATGTTCTAGCATTTTCTATAAACTAATTGTTTAAGTGGCATCTTAGCATTGTTGGTACAACTCTGGGGAGGTGTAATTAAATTGCTAACTCATGCTTGAATTTCAGACAAATCTATATGAAGCATACAATGCTTAGCTGGAAGTAAAATATATTTATTTTAGAAACAAATTGTCATATACAACTGATTATAATTATAAAAATATTCTGCAATGCAAGACGGTCACTAAGATGCAAAGGAACTATCTTGGTAATGGGTGTCAACACTGAATTTTGATTACGCCTTTTTCATTTTTTATTTGAATTTCTAAAATTTACATGAATCTAGGATTACTTTATTTTATTTGGTTATCGTGTTTTAATGTTGGAGCCAAAATGGATGGAGTAGTTTCTTTTCATTATGCAGAAATTTTTTGGGTACACAAGTTAAACTTTCAGAGGTTGTACTTCATTCTGTCACTGTTTTTGAATCAGTTTCAAAACAAAAAGTTCTCATCTGTAAATAATAAAACCCAAGGGTAGAGTGGAATCACTTGATCATTCAAATAGAACTCAGACAAGTTTTATTATTGTTATTTTTTTAATGTTTGCCAGAAACTAAGAAAAAACACTTATTATTAAAAGATACTTTTAAAATGTCTATTTCAGAGAAAACTAAAAGTGACAATTGGTTCCTGGTTGCTTGATGCTTTTTAATTCTATGTTTATACATAAACTGAAATGTTAAAAAAATTAGAGACAGCAGTACACTGGATAGTTTCACTCTCCTCTACTTATAGAAATGGGCACAGCCAGATAACCTCTGTATGATGTTATAAGGTAAGGTAATAGTGTAGCTGTAACAGTCATGACACATGTACAGGATTTAACACCATTTGACAATAGAATAGATGTTGGGGCTAGAAATAAGTATCAACTGCTCTAGGTTTTTTTCTGGAAACAGTAGCAAGAATATAACAGGAATATGTGAATTCTAGACAGACATTGACAGCATGTGAAAATTGCAGGCATCCACAGATGATGCAAGAATGGAACTATCAGTGGCTGAAAAGGAGGGTTAACCACCCAACAAAGAGAAACATTGTATCAAACCATATCCTAATACAGTGATGATCCTGCTCAATCCATTGTTACAGCATATACTGCATTTCACAGATTTTAACATTTCAGTTTATGTATAAACATAGAAGTAAAAAAAATCAAGCAACCAAGAAGTAATTGTCAGGACCAAAATATTTACCAATATTAACACTGCACTATACCTGGGTTAGATAGCATCACCATTGGACTGTTGAAGACTGACATTGTATTACCAAGTCAAACAAGTCATATTTCCAGTTCTTTTTGGGAGACAGTCACTTTTATTTGTATTTGTGGGTCCTGGCAGAAGTTAGAATCTGCATGTAACAATAGAATATTGAAATTTTTAATCTTGTTATTAAAAAAGCAGTGACTTAATTTTATAAGATTCAATTCCCATGAACATTGAGTGAACTTAAATTCAAATCTAATAAACTGTCAGTTTGAAATATGCACCTGATGATTGCATAATGCATGAAACTCAGTTGTGCCATAGATATGTATATTTATTAATATATATATAATCTAGCTTTGTTCATACACTGAGCACTGTTTTATTAACACCTAAATAATTATACTATACATATGTACATCCTCCTCATATATATATTTATTAATTTGCGTCAATATATATATATATATATATATATGTGTGTGTGTGTATGGCTATGCATTGCAGTTTATATATGTAGATTATGAATTTGATTGATTGATTTGTTTATTATGGCTTAGCTGTTCTTTTGCATGTTTTTTTTAAAGCCAGCAAATATTTTTTAGATTGCAAGAATTTTTGAAAATAATGATGAGTTTTGCGGATGATTATCAATCCATCTTACTAATTAATCCATAACTGGGGACAGAAAAAGCAGATTCATATCTTCCCCTAATTATTTTATCATAAATGAATATAATGAACCTGACTTTAATTGGAACTTACCTGTTTGATTTCCAATTCTAAGTACCTGATATTCCCCCACAAAATACTGACCATTGTTTAATTTTGGTAACCATACAAGACATGATATGCCCTCAAGCATGTAGATTATGGAGTTAGGTGAAGTAGATGTATTGGTTGTCTATAACATCAAGGTAAACCTTAGTCTATCAACTACCTTAACTTTGCATATCAAGCGTGAGTGATATTCCTTCACATATTTTTGGTGGGGAGTGGGAAAGTATATTATAAAATGAGGAACAATTTCAAAATCAACCAAGCCAGTGAAAGATTCAAATGTAGTTTCAAATCATAAATATGTGATCTATTTATCTTGTTCTGAAACATTTATAATTTTTCTTGGTTGTTTTTAGTAACTTTTAAGAAGGATCAGCAGTCAGACCCAGTTAAAGAAATGATAGCTTATATTTTATTGTTGTTATCCATTGCAACCCTCTTTATGCTGTTTATTTTTAAAACAGACAAAGGTATAAAAGTAGATTAAATCCAGTCTACCTAAATAATTTCCCTTCAACAAAACTTTGTATTTCTCCTGGAATTAAGATTCCATAAAAACGTAATTAGTTGATTGAATTAGGATTTTGTAAGTAAAAATGTTAAGAAAATAATTGGGATAGCTAGAAAGGCTTTAGTTGCCAAGTTGCTCATTTTAATAAAGTTTTAGTTAAATGGTTCATGTCATAAAAATGTCTCCTTCAAAAAAACCTTTGAAATAAATGAATTTTCAACAAATCACCAAATCTTACTTCTTCGTCCTTAATCAAAGTGGATTCTTAATCCATATCTATTTGTGTCTGCTACAAGGTTCAAGATTTGAGAGACTTCTTTAACCTTGGATTACCATTTATATCTTGTAATGCTTGTAAACACTCATGCAAATAAAAAAATATATTTCTGTGACACTAACAGCAAACACAAAATACATTAAATAGTTTTGTCCACCATCCGTGAATGTCAGTGCTTCTACATATGGCACAAGCAGTTCTCCTAAACCATTGGCTATCAAACTAGTTGAGAGGATAACAACATCTAATTCCATAAAGGTGCTGACCCAGGCAATCACTGAAGGTAAAAAAGAAGACTGAAAGAACCCATAACCACCTGTACCAAGCCAAAGAAGGGCTTCTATTTGTTGCACTTGGTGGATAAGCAGAATGCTAGCAAAAAAGAATAAACCAACAAAATTAATTCTGAGAAGAAACTCTAAATTTATGAAATTTGAAAGAATCATGTTAAAGATTCTTCCAATGAGCATAAAACCCCAGAAAAGAGATGTCATATAAGTCATAATGCTTTTGCTCAGAGATAAAGGTTTTAAGGTTCCATAAAGTGTTAACAGATGGCTGTAGCCAATGACGCTACCAAAAACAGGGATGTGGAACAGAAACAAAAGTACAATCATAATCCACCTGTTCCTCCATCCAACAAATTTTGATCTTTGCCTTTCAGTTATGATGTTGTAGCTGTCAATGACTGTCTTGGAGCAGTTGTTGGATGCAGAATACACAAAGAAAGCAGTCATAGGCGGCAACAGTATTACTGCTGTTAGGCTGTAAGGAATAATAATCTGGGTGGGTGTCTGTAAGCAGGTTTCCACTGTGCAGTTACTGATTGACGTGATGTTTGAATCTGGTTCAATTATCCACTGACTCAGGAAAGGTTGTACAGCAAAAGGGATCAGAAAAGAAGATAAAGATGCTGATATGGGAATAAGCAACATCTGCCAGCTGTGTTGTTTAGGGAAGAGACGGAGACAAAGAGTGAAGACAACTGAAAAAGAAATTAAGAAGAGATGACGGTCATTCAAACAGAGAAGAATTTGGATATTAAGGGTTTTATGGACTTTAAAACATCGACAAAATTCTTTTGCTTAAAAAATAAAGTAAAAAAAGAAAATAATTTCCAAATGATCTTTTTGTGCAAGGTAAGAAAATTGTTTTAAACACAAAACTTGGTAAACTTTAAATAACATCTTGCTCACCCACCTATTTTCAAGAATGGAATTATTTCAAAGAACATTCTAAGTTGTATGTAATGGATGTTTTGTCTTCAAGACAGAAAAGTGTTGTTGTTTGATTATCAAATATTAATTATCTATCAGAGCATTTTTCAGAATTATTAGATTGGGTCATTGTTGCAACCTAAAAGGTTACTGCTTGAGTAATAACCCAAATGGACATCGCAAATAAATAAGTAAATAACCACTGCTAGTAGAACCATCATCAGCTTCCGTCTTTATTTTACAAAGGATTTCGTCTGACATAGTATCGGCCTATTTCACCTGAAATAGGCCTATACTTCCGATTCACCATGAAATACCGTTTCTGCCTTAATTTCTTATATTTGCTCTATATGTATTTATATACATATATATTTAGAGCTCTCTTAGAGAGTTATCCTACCACTGTATGTATAGGATACTCCTTTGGATTCTGGATTCTTCTATACCCACACTGCATGCTGAGATATATATATATTCATTCTTGTACGATTATTCTCAAGCTATAGAGTAATGTGTTATAATAATACTTACAAATGTCTACAAAGCCTTTGGCAGTTCCTTGTAGGCCAAACAAAAATGCTAACCAGGCAAGAGAGTGACTTATTGGGATTAAAATGTTTACCACAGATCCAAGAAGAAGGCCCATGCCAGTACTCAGGTGTAAGTAATTTAGTTTGACCACAAAACTGCTCAAGGTAATCCCAATTAAAAATCCCAAACCATGGGCAGGAAAAACAATGTTTAAATTTTTTGGTAATGTTCCAATATTGCTTGCCAGATCCAGAAGTGTTGGACCAAGGATTCCATTGTCAAGACCCTAAAAATGGACAAAGAACATATTTAGAAAATTAAGAATTTTTATTTGTCTTAAAAATATAGTGAAGCATCTCTATTTTTGATGATTGCATATATATATATACTAATTTATATTCATAATCATATATATTTCATTCATATATATATATATATATATATATATATATAAAATATATATGATTATGAATATAAATTAGTGTATATATACATATACACACACACACACACACGTTTATATTCATATATATTTCATTCATATATTTACTAGTTTGTGTAAAATGTATATTTTGCATCTGTCATGTTTTTAGGTTAATATGAAAATTACTTATTCAATTTAGAATTTTTCTTTTTTAATTGCTACTTTTCTAATGATAATTGTAATTTTTTTCATCATTTTAACTGCTACACTTACTCACCTTTATTCTCTCGTGCAAAAGTAAATAATACCTACAAATGTCTTGTTTATAATATTTAATTATGATTATAATTTCATTGTATATAATGTTAAACATTAACTGTTTTATTACTAGAGTTTTGATTGTTATATTTTTAATGTTATGAATTTACTTTTGCTATTGTGATCAATATCAGTTTTTGTTGATTTTGAACATCCATACTTCAGCTATTCCATAAAAACTGATAAATTTGAACATGTTTTCATTACATATGAGAAAGGAAAGCTAACCCAATACCCACTTGACGTTTGAACTGAGTTAACAGGTTGTGGATACCTACTGCAAACAAATGTATTTTTATTATATTTTAAGTAAGAAGTAATATTTTTCCTAATTCAGTTATGTAATCATTAAGTAATTTTCATAAAATCCTATATTTATATAAAGAGCTGTTTTGTTTTTGAAAGACTTTTAATTGCAGTATAAATTTTTCTATCATAAGACATCAATCTTAATATAATCACATTTTATTCATAATGACAAAAAATTGATATTAAAATTTGTCTAAAGTTCACTTTAATATGCAAAAGTAATTTTGTTACATTTTTAATCAAATTTATATGCTATTTTCTTGTAATTAAAACTTCAGAGATGGTCATAATTTGTAAAATCATACTAATTATGTATTTGAAATGATTGCTACATAGCATTTATGGGAATATATTTTGAGGTTATGTATACAAAATATGAAAGGTGTATCAACTCTACACTGTGTGCCAAATTATTATCAAGATAACTTTTTTCTAATATTTCAAAAACCGTCCAATCAATTCACACAAAATGTTCACACAATGTTGGCAACACTGACCTGCACAATCACTGAAATTTTCTGCACAATGTAAACAAACTGGCACCATATTTGTTATCAGCACGATGATTTGAGCATGCCAAATTATTAAAAAGGTTTAGTAAAATTCCCAGAATTGAGCAAACAAAACGTTTATTAATGCTGCACGTGAATGTTTATGATCAAAGGAAGCTAATAAGATAAATAAATAATAACAGATACAAACAAAGGTAAATTTTTAAACAAATTAATAGGGAATGTACTTTTCCTGTTTTGAAATTACTTGAAGAAGTCGACAATCCATAGAATTTATTAATTGTAGGATATCATCTGCTGTAATGCCACGAGATTTGTCAAGAATTGCTTCCCACAACTCAGTGTTGCTATGAATTGTCATTCATTGGCGTACAGTCTTCGCTTCATGATGCTTCAAAGGTTTTTTATTGTGTTCAAATCCGGAGAATTTGCTGGCCACTTCATTTTTCGTGGTCCATCGAAGCCTATCTGTTTCAAATATTCAGTAGTCTTGTGAGCAGCATGTGAGGGAGCATTATCTTGCATAAAATCAATGGCTTTTCCGAAGGCAACTCTTTGCCTTTTCATCCACGGTTCAAGATGCTCCTTCATAAATGCTATGTAGGCATCAGCAGTCATTTTGACACCATCTGGTACTCTCCATGGGGCCACTAATGTTTTTCCAATAATACCACCCCAGATCATTATGCCTCCACTGCCTTGTTGGCGTCTCAAATGCTGATGGCGATTCTGTCCGTTCATTAACTAACCTTTGCACCATCTATCTGGCCCATCAAGTGTTGCTCGAGTTTTGTCTGTGAACAAAACTTTAGAGAAGTCAATCTTCATATTGTCCTCGGTCCATTTCAATCAATTTTGAATGTGATTTCTCATCAATGTAGCCTTCGATACAGGTTTGATTGTTGTTGCTATTTCCCTCAGATACCAACACCAAGTACTTTTAGACACAGTAGGATCTATAATGCAACTGAAAATCTCTTGACTGGTAAGTCCAGAGTTCTTCATGGCCTCTCATTTGTGACATGAGATGACGTGAAATAACCCTCAACTTGCCTTTATCTGCTCTTTTGTGTACTTGTGTAGGGTCGGCAGTGAACTTTTTCACTGTTTGATGATACCTCCCTATCATTTTAAAAATCTCTAGGATAGATTTACCTTTTGAGACTTTTGAGGTGATAGTTTTCTTTTCAGCATCACTTAAACTGCTTTTACGGTCCATCTTTTCACTAAATTCTTACACTTTTCTAATAATTTGGCACACTCAAATCACCGTGCTGATAACAAATATGGCACCAGTTTGTTTACATTGTGCAGATCAGTACAAAAATTTCAATGATTGTGCAGGTCAGTGTTACCAACATGGTGAAAATTTTGTGTGACTTGATTGGACAGTTTTTGAAATATTAGAAAAAAAATTTATCTCGATAATAATTTGGCACGCAGTATATACTTCAAGATATAGATGAAAAATGACATGTTTTTTGCATTAAAAAGCAATAGGCGCTGGCTTATATAAAAAATATAAAATCTCTGTAAAATCTGATATTCATATAAAGAGTTTAGTTTTATTGTCATTACCTCATTTTGGTTCTGTGCAAAGTATTTGTTGATCCGTATATTTTTCAATTTGTGAAGAGATCTTTAGAAAGTATTATTTTATCATTTTGTTACTCTATTAAATCAAACATATGCAATGATTAAGACAAAATACCCAGAAAAATTTATGTATTTTCCATCATGATAAAGCTGAAACTTCATATTCTGTAAAACTCTAGCTGGTCCTGGGTCTGATGATAAACTACATCTGGCAGCAAGGACTCTGAAAGTTTTGAGGAGTGTGAAACCACCTCTTTATTGTTGTTGTTCCCAGATTCACCTTGATCTAGTGTGGTAGCACCTGTTAGGGTTCTAGCTATAGGCAAATAGTGAACCCAGAAACAAAATATTACGAAAGTATAAAAATACATTTTTGTAGTTAAATACCAGCAATACACGTTTGTATTAAAAAATGATCAACAATACATATTTATAATAAAATGGCCAATAATACATTTTATAGCAAAATGACCAACTATACATTTTATCTGTAGATAAAGGCATACTATTGCATTCAAAATATATTTAATTGATGTCATAAAATTGTGTCCAAAGTATTTAGATTTTGGCATTAAATAACCCTTAGCGGTTGATATACCACTGAAAAAAATCAACCAACCATCCAAACAACAAACATGAAAGAACTTTCATAATATTAATCCATATAATTTTCTACAACTTTTTAAAGAAGTTAAACTGTATTCCAAAATATAACTTCAACAAAA
This sequence comes from Ascarosepion bandense, assembly GCA_037127315.1. Classification (NCBI taxonomy): domain Eukaryota; kingdom Metazoa; phylum Mollusca; class Cephalopoda; order Sepiida; family Sepiidae; genus Ascarosepion; species Ascarosepion bandense. Next base: position 4,756,084 of record JBBBDQ010000547.1, on the reverse strand, counting down.
CTGTAACATGAAGCACACATAGCACTGCCTCTAGTAATTATGTCCAAACCACTATGTATAAAAACGACTGACAAGATTTTATTAATCTTTGATTTAATTTTTTCCAGTATTCTTACATGTTTCCTTTTTTGCTGAATATAAGGAATGTAAAAATGTTCCATAATGTTCAACTTACCAAGCGCTTTCAGCCTTTTCACAGGCCATTTTCAAGGATGTTATTTTTCTGTTGTTGTTATTTCCTCATGTTTGACCAATGTAATTTTTTTCTGCTTTTAGTGTTTTTTTGAGAAAAAAAATTACCTTACAGTCAAACATGAGAACGCAACAACTTATCCTTATTGCCAGCAAAAAGAAAACATGTAAAAATACTGGAAAAATTAAATAAAAAATTAATAAAATCTTCCTTATTCCTTCGTCGGTCGTTTTTAACAAAACATGTTTAAATGAAAGATAGCTGCCCAAATATACATTAAAAAATATGTATATGCTCAAAAGCCGAGAATCATTTAACATGTATTGTAAAAGCAAAATAACAGCATATTTTATTGCTTCAAAGCTCCCAAGAAAATTAAATTTTGGCATTAAATGACCCATAAGTAATTGATGTGCCATTAAATAAAAATAAAACCCTCATATTAAATTCATTAGTGTCCACTTTGTCCCTTGATCTGCCATCACCTGGTTGTTATTTTTTTCTCTACCATCATTTGATTGCATTATAATTTTTTAAAAGTTTATTCAGGCACAAGGCCAGAAGAGTGAGAGCATCTAGTAAAATCAAACTTGTTAAACTTATGAATTGGTTTGTGAGATGATCTTAACAACCATCAGGCAACGTTACCTGATTACATTGTAGATGTTTCATTTGCTATCAAAGCATTTTAGCATCAGTTTAAGTTGAGAAATAATATGTAACCATCTCCAGAGAGGCTGTCTTAGATATGAACTTTTTAACCACCTTCCATGTGTAACTGGCAAACTTGTATAGTGAGATGGGGCTCCAGGGTAAAAATAGTTGATGTATTCATTCAGGATGATAATGACAATGAAACAGGGTTTTTTTTTTTTTAACAAAACAAGATAAAGAATTTATTTATAAATTTACACATTTGAAGTTATATCAGTAGCTTGTTTCAGGAAAATAAATCAGAAATTTTTAAAGGCTGTTGTCTTAATGAATTGTCATGAAGATGAAATATTCATACAACAGGTTAAATGATCTGATACAAAATAATATTATAAAATGTCAAAAAAAAATATTAGAGAGTTTGTTGTTCATAGAAAGGCTATGGTTTGCATATGTTGAAAAGTAGACAAAGAGAGATTGTTTAAAATATGTAGTTTTCTTGGATTGTTGAGAGAAAATTCTTTAAATTGCTGCTTGCTTCTTTAAAAGCCAATAATATAATTGACAAATGTTACACTGACAAGAAATTCAATACTGGTTGAGAGGAACTGAAACAAAACCTTTCACATGACTTCAAACACTCTTCTCTTATTGATTTAATTTTTCTCCTCTTTTTATATAAAAAAATGATTTCACATAGGTTTGCTATTTTCTTTTCTTCTAGGCTCAATGGCTAATTTCTGTGAAGACAAGGTTTTCATTGGTTAAAAAAATATTTCACATAGACTCATGAATTCCTTTCTACCTTTTTTCTCATTCCTCCAAATTTGAAGGAAGTGGATGGAGTTATTATTCAGCACTCAATACACCTGGTTATTCATGCATGCAAAGAAGTGGAGTGTCAAATAAATGGCTTTTCCTTTGACACCACTATTATTATAAGTACTTGGAGTCCTCAGTAATGTTTATTGTTTTAAAAAGTGATGATTAGCACTGTAATTTTTGTATACATACCTGTATACAAGAAAGGGATGTTACTAGCCTCTTAAATATGTAGATACTATGAGAGTAGAGTAATTATACTGACAGGCAGTTCACTAGCAGTGTATCTACTTCACACAGTGTGTGAGTCTTGTACTTGTTGATATATTGTTATTTCCCAACCTTCATTTTGGTGATTACTCATGCAATAACCTTTTAGGGTTACAGCACTGATAAAAACTAAACATATGGAACTGAATTTATACAATTTTTTTGTTCTTGAGAATTAATAATAAATATAATAAACATTATTTATTTATTAGATTGCTTATTTACAGTATTGTTTCTTGAAACAGATGACAAAATATTGGCTAATTGTTGATTGATTTGAACTTTATAAAATGGTAAATACTAAAGAATGAATTTTCTCATATTTCACATATTTTAATAATTTAGTAAATGTTTATAAATTTATGAATAAAAAATTGTTTTCAAATTTATTTTCTTATAAATTAGTAAATGATGAATATTGCATTACATTAGTTTTAATTAGTTTTTAGAATGTTGTAAATATAAAATTATTACTGTAAATAAGCAAATAAATAAATTCACAAGAACAAAAAAAATGTATAAATTTATTTTCATCATAAGTTTAGGTTTTATTGCAATTCTAATCACCACTTTTTAAAACAACAAACATGGCTGAGGAGTGAAGGTATTTAAAATAATAAGAATGTCAATAAAAAACGTCCTTTTCACTTAGTTTATTTTTTCTTTTTTTTCTTTTTTTCTTTTTGCAGACATGAAGGTCCAAGTTTGCTGGGTACATCATTATTAGAAAAAGATATAAAAATAAAACTTACCAATAAGGAAAATGACCATGTCAGCCACATAAGTTGTATATATCGAGACCTGTTACTCAATCGTGCCATCTTTTCCTACTTTCTGTAGTTCTTAAGTTAGTTTTATCTGAAAAAAAAACAAATACTGGAAAACATGTTATTGTCTACTTTAAAAAAAATCTTTTTCTGTGAATGATAAATATTTGTTTGCTCGTAGGATTGAAATCCCAAATCTTCATTAAGTATTCTGATATGTAAGGTATGTTATTAATATAGAGAATGAAATAATAGTAATAAAGCAGTACTGCTGTTGCTTTTTGAGATTATGTTATGATGAAAACAAAAGAAAGTAAAACAAATTCTATATAATTTACTGACAAGACAATAAAAGTACATTCAGTGTACTTTTGGACATTTTAGTTGTTTCAAGTTGAATATGAAATGAATGTGGGAATTTAGCTTACAACTGCATTATTTCATTTCATAAAATGTTCTATAAATTTGTATTGTTTTTAATTTGAAAACCAATTATATAATAAAGGCTGGACTAGTTTTGCTGATACAGTTGTAGGCTGGAATTTTTTACAGTTTATTTTAATGGCATATTTGTAGTTTCTTTAACTGTAAACAGTAACAATGAAACAAATTGCAAGAAAATGATTTCATATCTAATAATAATGTTTAATTAACCATTTATCATAATAGGTTTTCAACATTAAATTACCAATTTTGTTTTCAGTTTAACATCATTACCGTTTTCTTAAAAATGTTATTTTATGATTATTTAGCAAAAAAATAAATTCTATTTTTAAGGCAAATGTGGAATACCTTTTAACTAATGATTTTCACATTCAATATAAATATTTGAGTCTATAAAAATTTGTATAAAACTTAGGCATAATGAATGCAGAAACCGCAAAGAATATGAAATCATTATTTATGGACAATGCTCAGTAAGAAATGAACAGAAACATTTACAAGTAATGATGGTTTCAGCTTGTCAATGAACAGAAAGATTTTGGTTGTAAAGATTTACAAGTAATGATGATTTCAGTTCAGCAACGTAATGAATGGTTTTGGTTTTAAAGATTTACAAGTAATACTTTCAGTTTAGAAATGAACAAAAAGATTTTGGATTTAAAGATTTAATGATTATGTTGATAATGTCAATTGTCATATAACAAAAAATATATTACTGAAGTTGAATCGGTTGCAGAGGCAGATTTTATAGCACCTTTCCTATTAACCTAACCAATATCTAGTTTTAATAAATTGGCATTTTGCTTTGAACAATCTAACAGATTTAAATAAGTAAAAAAAAAAAAAATACTAAGCAATTTATTTGCATTGACAAAAATAATTCTGATTTTTTTATTGTAGAAATAACAAAATATTCTTGCTAAAATCTCAAATTATGTAGTTTCTTTTCTCACACTTCTCGATTGTGACATTCACTTCCAGATTTTTGTTTTTCTGTTATCTACGGTCTTTTTTCATCTCACTAATGTTTTCTCACCTTCTTTAACTCTCAATAACTTCTAGCATGTCAATGGCATTATCATATTGCATGGGGAGAAACAATTAAAAAGAACATTACAGTTGTAGAAATCTTTCGACTCAGATTTTTGTTTAACATCAAAATTCAGAGTGCTGGGATTTGTTACAATAACATAAAATATTGTTGTGGGACTGCTCATAATTTGGCTTTTTAACAACAATTCCACAACTTACATTGAAAGAATAAAATCCACTGGGAAAAGACAATATAGTATTAACAAATAACAATAATTTTATGTAACAACAAAAATACAAAAGTTGGTTGAATCTATTGAAAATATAATGTCCTTTTTTGGTTGTTAGTAAAGTTATTGGATAAACTGTATTGAGTGCATATGTGAGAACAGTAAAATGTGGTTACATGTGTGTATGCGTGCTCAGTAGAGATAGGTAGAATTTAGTTCTTACTGTGGACAGTGGTGCCGTAGTCTGAAGATTTTTATTTTTTTTTTACAGTTTGATCAGTGCCACTGAGTTTAGTGTTGCCTTTTTGCATGTAGATGTGAATAGCTAGAATCACATGGACCTTGGTGGCATTTGTGATTTTTTTTTTTTTTTTTTTTTTTTCTGTTGGCGCTGAACCTTGTGATTTTTATATCTTTTTCCCTAAGAAATTGGCACCAGAATTATTTTATTTATTTCTAATTATCCCTAAAAAACTATGTGGTATGTCTACTACTATGTCCTATGATATTTTGGTGGTATCTACTTAATACAAAACAGGTTGCTTTATTAGTCATCATAATTTAAGTAGATTTATGTTTACTTTTAATTGGTATGTCTTAAGATGCAAGTACTTTATTGCAGTGGATATGCGTTGTGATGTGGATATTGCCTTGAAACAAGAAATCAGAGAGCTGATTTTGAATTCCACTTGAATTCATTGCATTCACTTATGTGCAAATACCCTCGAGAAAGTTATTAATCCATTTCTTCTCCCTCCAGTTATGGGTTCTATTGCTTTGATTGGCAAGCATGTATCACGTATGACACTTAACTGACTGACTTTATTGTGTGTTATTGGTTTAAATATTTGTAAGCATGTTTTAATGTTTATTTAGCTATTGCTGGTTGAAAATGCTTGTCATGTTTGAAAGTAATAAGTTTATAATTAACATAATAATTAGTTTTATTGTGTGAAATATGTTGCATACAACACAGTAATAGGAAGCTTGTCATTTTATTCTGTTTGGTTTCAAACATATAACTTCAAAATAAGGAAAGAAGGCACAAAATGTAGGTTCTTAATTCAAATATTGGTGTTCATTAGAAATAAATTTTAAACAAATTAAGACTGTAGTTCATGTAAAAACAACTGTTGTTTATTTTGTTCTCAGCAAATTATAACATCTTTTCAATATTCTAAATTTGTTTTTTCTTTTTGTTTTCTTTTTTTCAAAGATTTCAGCAACTCATATTGTTAAAGTAACAGAAAAAGTGATGAAGAACAAATCTTCAAAGATTTTACCAAAATTTATCTTTAAGACAAGAAATCAGTAAAACTCATGATTGAAATAATGATGCTACACATTTGATAATTACTGTCACAATATAAATCATTTCTTGGTCCTTTTTTTTTCTCTGCCTCACTCCACTTTCTTTGAACCGCTTTGATTGGCCATTGCTGTGGGCAAAAATAAAGTTCTGCTTCTTGGTGTATGTATGTCTTGTGGAGGCAGAAATGGGTAATCTGGAACACAAAACCTTGTTTTGTTCTTACTACATGTTGTAGAGGTTAATTCCTTCTCTTTTTTGACAAACAAATTCATGTAAAAAGAATACATTGAGTATGGGTAAATAAATGTATAATTTATCTAAACTTATTTATAAATGGAACTTTGTCTGTGTGTGTGTGTGTCTGTGTATCCGTTACCTATAGACTCCAAAACTGCTGAACCGATTTTCTTGAAAATTTACACAGTTGTACTATAAGCGCCTGCGAGTGTTCTTAGCTAGGTTTTGTGTTGAGGTACCCCCGATAAATATCGAAAATCGATAATTGAAAAAATCAGGTTATAGGAGTGGTCTGATTTTAATCAAATTTGATACACTCAAACGATATTCAGAAGTTTCAAGGTTGCAGTTCTTACAAGAGTGCAGCAAATCGATTATATATATATATATAAAAGGCAAGATGTTTGTGCGTGTGTCTGTTTATCTGTCTATATGTCCTTTATACAAATCCACAATTTTTATCCGATTCTCACCAAACTTCACACAAATATTCTTTAGGCAGAGTCTGAGCTCCAAGACCATGAATTAGTTTTAAAGCTTTTATTACACCCGAGCAATGCCAGGCTATACTGCTAGTGGGTAAATAAATGTATAATTTATTTACATATATACAAAACTAGTAACGTCTATCTGTTGCTGATGTAATGCAACAGTAAAAGAGAATGGTGAAATTAGAAGTGAAATAGACATTGCTAATGGCTGTTGTTGCTGTTTCTCTTTCAGCATGTCAGTGTTTACATGAATGCTGGTTTTGTTACATCTATCTCTTAGCTTGCCCATTTTGATGCCAAAGTTTTAGGTTTGTTTGAATTAGAAAATATATAGCCGTCAGTCAGATACAAATTAAGATTTGGGTTTTTGGAATGGAAATGGTTCTGACTAGTCAATAAATTGTTTTATTTTAATGCATGGAGCCTATGTGCAGAAAACATTTATGCAGTCTGCTTTGAGTTGTTGAGCAGTCAATATCCAGTTTGTATAGAAAAATATAAAATGTCCCCCTCCCATCTAGAAAATTGATTGGGTATAAGCCATATCAATTAATGAATAATAAATATGTTTTTAAGTTATGGGGAAATGTAACTTCAGTGGTTCTCAGTTTGAAAAGTATATAAATGATGCATAGTTGAGTTTGTTTATATCAGTTTGTGTGTTTTTGTATCCAGGAACAAAAATATCATGTTGAAGTTACCATTATGTTATGGGAATGCTGATATATTTTTTCCATAACAATTATTGCAGACTTGAATCTAAGACTGAGTAACAAATGAATAACACAAAAAACTACATAAAACAAACAACAATGTATGTATTAACAAAAGTATACAGTAACAAGAAAAAATTTAAAGACTAATTACATGGAAAACACTTAAATTAGAGAATGTGTGTAAGTTTACATTATAGACATGTGTGAGTACAAGAAGTCCATGAGAAAAGTAATATATTAAAACTAAAGTGAATGTGCCCCAGTGGAGGGGGGGGCACTTTTTTCCCCACATGTAACTACATTTCATAGCTGGAGTTTTGAAAGAGGAAAGAGAATGACTGAAAATATCATTGCCTATTTATTTGCTTTAGTGGCATCCCCTAGCAACGTTTTTTTAGTAAAGTCAAATGGGGTAATCCACATATGTATTTTCACTCGGGTACCAAAAATTGTTTTTGTGTAGCTTAATTTGTTTAGCATGCTAGAAGTGTTAAGGTTCATACGTTTTCTCTTGGTATGGGTAAAAAATAATCTTAATGATAAATAAATTTGCAGCATGAAAATATATTCCTGATGCAAATTGTACAGGATGAAGGTAAAAAGAAGGCTGTAAAAAAAATCAACTGCATAAAATACAGGCTGGAATAGGTAAGGAAACCTTTAGCAAAACAGACTGCAATATTAATAGATATGACTGAGATAGATATTTACATTGCCTCATCGATAGATGGATTTCTACAAAAATAGCTACAAACTGTACAGTTGAAATAGTAGGCATTCAAAGTAATATATATTTGAAAGAAAACAAAGAAAGTAAATATGTAGGTTCATAGTTAATTTAGTACATACTTACTTAATATTCTTCTAATTTGACTGTTTACTGTGTATAAATGATGGTAATTTCAATATGAATGAGCAGAAGAAAATAAATAAAATCCAGAATACTGGAATCTATCAAGTTCCAAGGTGTTTAAGTCAGCTACCAAACTCATATGACAAGATAGATTATATTTTCATATGCCACAATATTAGTGCCATCTACACCCTGTAAATAACTCCAGTTAACAATGTAATGCAAAATAATTGGTTAAAATAGATAGGTTTGGATTTATGATTGGTTCAGGCTTTTATATTTCACAAGCATTTTGTAAAGATTATATTCATGTGATTAAAAGGGATATTTTTGTTCAGTATAATTAACTTTATATGACTTTGTTTTGTATTACATTCCATATCAAGATGGACAATGGGTTTATCATTAGTTTTCTTCTTGAATAGACATATTTATATAATAGAAAACACAACTGATATAATCTCGATTTTACAGACAGACTTTATTTTTATTGTCTAACACATTTATTCACACAGTTAATTGTATTAAATAGATTTTGTCTTTTTGAATTCCATTCTTTTATTTCCCTTTCTTGTTTACATTTTTATATAAATATATGCATACACATACATTTTTACTGATATACATTCAATTACTATTGTAAAAGTTGCTGCATGAGTAATAACCCAAACAGAGGTTAGAAATAAATATAACATTTATAATATCATCAAATACAAGACTCACAAACTGTATGAAGTAAATAACCATTGCCAGTAGAGAACTATTAAACGGTAAGAAAACACCAATCTCTCAATAGAATCCAACATATTATATAAGAATTAGGACATATCCATTACTGTTCATAGGTATGTATGTAGCACCCACCTTTTTAGATTTACTCTGCATAAAGTCAATATGTTTTTCTTTTAGGGTTGGTGTCAATCCTTTCCTTAACCCTTCTTTTTCTCTTACTACGCTTTTTCCTGACTTCTATTTCAGGAACTTTCTCAAATGTATCAAAAAGAACCTCCATAGGTTCAACCTCATCTAGAGTATTTTTCTCTTCTATTGTATAGCTATTTTTGATTTTATTAAAGTGCCTTTTGTGCATCATTTCTGGTTACTTTGGCCAGATATATGATCCTTCCAATTCTTCGGAGGGTAGTTCCAACTTCCCAATATGTTTTATTTGTTTGATATATCTGGTAAAAAACTTTTTGTCCAATTTTATAAAAATCCCTTTCAGCTTTTTGTACCATATGATCATTTTTTTTTTCTTATTGGGTATTAGTTTGCCAAATACTGATCATATTTTACAAGTAAACATAATTTCCGCTTGTGTCATGGCCAAAAGGGCATTTTTTTAATGTAAATCTATACACCTGCAAAAATTACTGTAATGCTATATATGTGGCCATACTTGTTTTAGAGCCCTTTTGAAAGTATCCGCAAAACGCCCTGCCTGGCCTTTTGAAAGTATCCGCAAAACGCCCTGCCTGGCCGTTATTGCTATGATGGTAGTGGGGGACAATTGTTATGTGTTCTACCACAAACATTTTGCAAAAGTCCTTGGATTCTTTCAATGTAAATTGTGTGCTGTTATCTGAAACAATCAAATTTGGAACTTCAAACCTCATGAACCATTCTTGTAGAAACTGAATTACTATTTGTGTGGTTGGTTTCTTACATCTGAATGTCTGTGGCCACTTGGAAAAACTGTCTACAGTGAACAAATAATATGATCCATTAAGTGAACCAGCAAAGTCAATGTGAAGATGTCACCATGGGTGATCAGTTTCTAGCCATGAGATGATCTTTGTTGGTGGTACTTTAGTTGCCAAAGCACAGCCTTAGCATGACTTGACCAATATTTCAATGTCTTTAACCTTTGCCTCTACACATAACTTCTCATTATGCCTTTTATTCATATGCTTTTGGATATACCAGAGTGTCCTGCATGAAACTCTTTGAGGATTCATTTGTGCAGTGCTAAAGGTACCACTAATCTTTCACTATACATGAGAATTTCATCACATATTGGATAAACCTCAGTTGGTTTTACTTCTGTCTTTTAGGTTTTCCTTTATTTTCATAATAAACTTGTCATCCAACACTTTGATTTTACTTTCTTCCAAAGTTACTTGTAATTCATACACAGTATTTTTTTTATCTCTACCTTTGACTGTAGAAAGACAGTGACCATATCTTCTAAAGGTTAATTATTTTTTGGAATAAGTTTGGACAATCTATTCATGTGACTTGACTTAACAGCAAAAAATCCATTTTAAAATCATAATTTAGTAGAATGGTTCCCCATCGCAGTAACCTATTAGCTGTATGAGTCAGTAGTCATTCCTTTTTTTATCCATAAATTGCTAGCAATGGTTTGCGATCTGTTTGTAAGGTAAACCTTCTCCCATGAATGAATCTATGAAATTTTTTAAGGGCAAAGACAATCCCTAAACTTTCTTTTCCTATCACAGAATAATTTTTTTAGCTGGAGGAAGTGTCCTGGATGCATGTGCAATCGGTTTCATTGAGTCATCTTCAAATTTATGCATAATGCAGGCTCCTATGCTGTATGCACTAGTGTCACTTGTTACAATTTCTTTTTTTTGGATTGTAATGTGACAAAAAAATGTCTGATGTTAGCATTTCTTTAATTTTTTTTTAATGCCTTCTGGCACTCTGTCATCCAGACCCATTTGGAGTCTTTTTTCAATAGTTCATTTAACAGTGCTCGCAAGCAAACAATGCATGTTTAGCACAAAAACATTGTAATAGCTTGCTAATCCTAAGAAACTTTGAAGGAACTGACATTTTCAGGAGTAGGCATATTTTTATAGCACTGGCTCATGCTAGATCTGGTCTCCTGTCATTCTTGTCATTTATTTGTCCCAAATATTTCATTTTGTCCATAAAGAATTCACTTTTCATCTCTCAGCTTGAATCCATAGTTCTGAATTATTTTGAAAACTTCAAAAAATTTCCTTGTGTTCTTCTGGGTTTTCACTTTTCAGTAAAATATTGTTAAGATATATGACTATAAAGTCAAGTCCACTCAGCATCATACCCATGACTTGCTGAAAAATAGCTGGAGTAACTTTTATGCCAAACCACAAATGGTTGATTTTATATTATCCTTGATGTGTATTTATGGTTAATAAGAATCTCAAGATATGTGTTACTTCTGTCGATTTTAGAAAATATCCAACCTCTACTTTTACAGGCATCATTCCAACTAGTGGAAAAAACCTCGCAGACATGTATCTCTTGACTTTTTTTATGTATACTGTAAGTGAAGCCCAGTTGCTCTAGTTCTAGTCTGTCAAGCTCGTCATTTATTTGTTTTAATGATGCAAAGGGTACATTCCTTTTCTTTTTGAGAACCAGTTGTATGTTTTCCTTTAGCTTGAATTTCACTTTCACTTTATTACACTGGCCTAGACCACCAGAAAATACCTCAGGGAATTTGTTTCTAGTTCTTTTTTAAAGTTTCTGTTTTGTTGGTAGAACTATTAACTCTCTGGAAAAATGAACTGATTAGACTGTTACTTAATTTAAAATGCTCATCCAATTCATTTCAAAAGGGTTATTTGTAATTTTTATGACAGTCTTAACTTCAACATATTTTTGTTTAGTCACATTTGTAATAAATTCACCTTTAAATTTTATTTTCTGTCCAGTAATATCACGAGTGATTTTCTTGGTAACCATTAACATTGGTTTGCCAATTTTCCTCATTTATTATACTTGTCGGATCTACTAGCCAATTGCAATTTGATATTTTTTGTTCAAGATTTTTACCTGCTCAAATTTTCTTATATTCCAACCGGAAGATTCATTTGCATTAGTTACTTTAATGCAATTACTCACTCATTTTTTTATTGTTGTCTTACAGTAAGTTTTTTATGTTCTTTTCTTTTGCAATAAAAACATTCCTTATTTTTGAATGGACAGACATTATAAAAATGTCATTCTCTACATGCATAGCAGAGGTTAATCTTTTTAATGTGCTATATGCTGCTTACTTTGATTTCCTTAGCATCTTGTTGAACATTTATAAATCTCTGACAATCTTCAGCCAGGTTTTATAAAGTGAGATTGGGCTCATTTTCAAGTTTGGGCCAAATCCTTCTTCTAATTTCAGCATCTCTTGCTGACACCAAACCTTGAACAAATATTAAGCATTTAAAATTGTCAGGGTTAGGTTCTGCCAGTTTGAATATCTCACACTGATTATTCACAATGCTAGCAGGCATTGTGAAGTCTTCATCATTTCCATCTTTTATGAAACAATCATGTCTTTGGACTGAACAAAGCAAAGCAACCGTTTCTTTAAACGTTAGGTAAATAGTTTTCCTTGGTAATATATAATTCATGTGTATTCAACAGCACCTAGTTTTCTTAAAACAAGTCTAACCTTTCAGTGGTCAAACCAATTTACACAGTTTGTTTTGTAAAGGTCTTCATATCAACAAAATATGATGAAAATGTTATGTCTTGCGCTGGAATATAATTAATGAAATACTTGAATTGTTGTTCCTGTTACTCGTTAACATTTTCTGTAGTGGTTCTAACAACAATTCACTGAATTTTTTGAGTCTTTGTTCTAAACGTTTTTGCTGCTGTTGTTGTTTATTTAAAATTTCCAATTAAATGTTTTTAAGCTCCTCCATTTTTACTTTTCACAAAAGTATATATATATATATATATATATATATATATATATTATTTTTAATGTTGTAATTCAAAAAATACTTTGTAGCTTTGGTATTTTTTTTCTTCTTTCATCAATGTATCTTTGGTGAATTTTACATAATAACCCCTGTTCACAAAAGTTATATTACTTTTTTCATGAGTTTTGTTGATACTTCATTCATGGAATGTTGTATCCCTGAACATTTACTTGTGTTTGACTAAAATCTTTGTCACAAAAATGTTGTATTGGTGATCTTTTTCTTGAGGTCAGCTAAAATCTTTGCCACCAAAAGTCTTCATCCTTAAAATATTCGAAAGCAAAATCTTCAACACCAAAATGTTTGTCACCAAAACTTCATCATGAAAATCTACTTCAACCAAAGTACTGTATTTGGCCAAATCTTCATTGCCAAAATGTTGTAACCTAAAAAGTTACTGCATGAGTAATGACCCAAACAAAAATTGGAATTGTAATATTTATAATATCATCAAATACAAAACTCACAAGTTGCATGAAGTAAATAACCACTGCTAGTAGAGAGCTGTTAGACAGTAAAAAAACTCTACACTCTCAACAGAGTCCAGTGTATTGTATAAGGATTGGGACATACCCATTACTGTTCATAAATACGTACATAACAATTACATATATCTATGCATATAAATAGGTGGGGGGTGATGGATGATTTGTCATTTAACTTATGCAAAAACAAAAATAACACTGACATCTCATTTTAACAGATGTATTTACTAAAATTACACAAAAATATCTTGAAATACTAAAGAGTAAATATATTCAATAAAATTGCTATTGGCTTCAACCATGGCCTCCAGACAATTTCAGAATTTTTTGCATCTCTTCTGAATGGTCTCCTTGTTTAAGTTGGTGAATGCTGTCATAATCCTTGCCATCAGTTCATCTTTGGTGCTACAAGAAGTTTTGTTGGTTCTCACTCAATTGCAACTCATACATAATAATCAATTGAAGAAAGTATAAAAAATAAACAGGATTGAAGAAGATAGAAGATGGTAATTAATGTTGCATTTAAATTTTTGGAGATTGTAGCTATCAGGGAAGTAAGTAAGATTGATTACATTGCAGATCTTTTTTTGGATTTTGTCGAGAATCTCAAGATGAATATCAAGAGCACCTGACCAAATATGGCAAGAGTATTCAATGCACAGAAGAATGGCAGATTTATAAATGTGCAAGTTGGATTCTGATGAGAAAAACTTTCTGGCCTGACACAGACCCAACCTTCCTAGCAGTAGATGTAGCTATTGACTTGATGCAGTTTTTCCACTTCAGGTCAGTTTAGAAAATGAGGCCATTAAAATTAACAAGCCATTTCTTGTCCCAGTTAACCACTGATTGGAGATCTGTTTCAAAAGCAGCAGCCAGGTTTACTTTGTCAGCCTTGGCAGATTATTTATTGAGACAGGAGTAAATTGTGGTGTCATCTGGATAGATGCCTACTTGAAAACTGATTTCATCCAGAAGATCATTGATGAAGCCCAGAAACAGTGTAGGACCTAGGATAGAACTGCGAAAGACACCTTTGTTCATATGAAATGATCTGGAAGCTTGCCCATTCAAAACAACCTTTATTTCATGATTCAAAAGGGATCATTAGATTAAATCAAACAATTGTCCAGAACTACCATAACTTTGGAGCTTGAGCTGAAGTCCAGCATGCCAAACCCTGTCAAATTCTTTCGAGATATCTAGAGCAACAGCTTGAGCTTTGCTATTATTATCAAGAGCCTGTTACACATATTCAGTGATGGCAGTTAACACATCAGTGATAGACCTGGCAAAGGGAAAGCCATATTGTTTGTAAAAGAGTAAGTTGTGAGAGGTGAGATGCTTAACTACTTCAGCATTGTTTAGAGCCTCAAATATTTTGCCAAAGTACAGCAAAAGGTTAATAAAGCAATAGGGGGGTCAGAGGGTTCACCAGAGTTCTTAAAACAGGAACTACAGATGAGGATTTCTAACAAGCAGGAAAGCAAGAAGTAGAATGGCAATAATTGTAGAGTTTGAAGAGGTCTGGAACCAGCTCAGGGGCGTATTTCTTTAAGACGTTGGCTCAGATTCTATCACCTTCACTTGCCTTAGAGGAGTCTAATTTAAAAATGATGTCTGAGATCAAAGATGGGGTTATACATATATTATTCAGTTGAGCCTCTGTTCTAGGTGGGAAATTGGGTGTGGGTACTCCAGACGAGTCAAGTGTAGAGTTTGAAGAAAATTTGCAAGCAAAGCATTCAACCTGATCTGCTGTAGATGTGAGTACTTTTAATTGATTAAATAGAGGAGTGATTGAGGGTTTACTTTTGTTCAGCACACTCTTGCATAGTGACCAGTAATCTCTACAATCAAACTTACAAGATGCTATACGCTGTTTCATTCTATCAGCAAGCAATAACCTTGCATCATTTTGGACACACTTGCATTCATTACGATCATAGATAGAGACATGTCTATTGTAATCAAACATGTTAGCTGGAAGAAGTAATTCCTGTGGACAATAGCCGCCAAGAATGCAGGTGAGAATCAAGGAGACGAATGAGATTTAACTTGGAATTACTTTGCTGGAATAAAAGCATCAATGCTAGCTTTCACCCAGAAGACCTCAGAGGTGAAGACATAGGCTCTTCCTGCAGCAAACCACTTGACCCAGAGCGACACTACCTCCTCAAGACTCTTGATGTAAGCCTCCGTGTTGAGTCTGAGGCCTGTCAGAAGATGAATAGAGGCATAGCATCACCGTCACTAGTGATCACTCCAAACACCATGATGTTGACTGAATATATCATCCAACTTTTCTGAATCTTCTGCACTGTCCTCAGATTGATACCTAACCTCTTCAAAATGTATGTATTAGAGCTTCTAGCATGAATGCCAAGCAGTACAGCATTTCCAAATTTCTGGTAAAGTAAATTATGCTCCTTTTCTCATAGACAGTGCCCAGCTGACCCTCCTATATTATGCAGTTGACAAAATCAAAAGCAATGAATGCACATGCATGAAATTAAAAATATAAAATGGTGACAATTTACCCATCACATCCTGTACATACAAATGCAGTGAATTTCCCACCACTGTAAGATATCTTTCCCTACCTTTTCTATAAATATTTTCATGGCAGTTGTTCTAATGTATTTTTCTCTTTTGTAACCTCAACTTCATGCATAATACTAGATTGGCAGCTAAGTCTCATCATTTACTGTTAAAATTTCTAGATCTAACTGTAAGTTCTATTCTAATAGTTTCTTCTCTCAGTCTCTCAGAATTCTTGCATGTGAACTCTCTTCTGGCTTCTTGCTTTCCTGTTAACTACAATTTTTAAAAATGTAAAAACAACATCAATCACCATTTTTTTGTATTTCTTAATTCTGTTTTTTTATCTTTTCTTCTCACTAATGTGTTCTCATTTTCTTTTAAATGTTTCTTTATCCTTACTTTTAGAGGACAGCTGGTATATTTATTATTAGTATATCTTGGAAAGCCAGTTGATTTTTTTAATTTTGCTTAATCTTAAACTCCATCATAACTGCTAGATGAAACATCAATTATAAAGTGAACTCACCAGTTGGAACTATTTTTAGACTTGATAACATCAGAAGTAGATAAAAATAGTATTCAAGAGTACTTGAACAAGTTGCACAAATAGGAATTTGAGAGGATTGATTATATTCACAAGGTTTCTGCTCAGTGGGTGACAAGCCGATTTCCTATAAACAGAATATCATTTTTTGAATTTTGGGAAAGCCATACATGTAATGGGAAAAATTAATATATCCTATTTGAATTTCCTCCATTATAGACATTTGGATTTACCTTTAAAGAAATTTATATAATTGGTAAATTCAAAATTTTATTTTAGATGCATACACAGATTTAAATAAGGTATGACAGTCACTGAAAAACTGGAAAAAATAAGATTTTCACAAAGTTTACAGAATAGAATTAATTCATTAATGATTAAGTGCTGGAAATTAATTCTTTAATATTTAATAGATTTTTTATTTTTATTTGAGGATGGCTTAATATTTTTGAAAGTGTGTACTTAATTGTGAACAAATTGTTTGTAACTATAGCCAAACATATTAAATAACAAAAACTTACATTATACATTTAATTACTTAGTACTAATAGATACAGTTGTAATTATTTTGGCTCTCACCCCCTTCGGTGGTTACGCAATGGAAGAAATTATTAGAGCAGCTGGCAGTCTCCATATATATATATGTAAGTGCAATTTTCATGCAAGAGTTAACAATAGTTGCTCAAACAATTCCTTCTATTAGAAGCTAATGAGTGTGATAATAAAACCAATGTTTTTATAGCTTGATCTTTTGTCCCAAAAAGAGTATGAATACCATTTTTGATGGAACTTCATAGTATTAACAATCATGCATGTGATCACTGGTTTTCCTGATATTTGTGTACATAAATATGAATATTTTTTTCTTTTTGTAGGTTTGATGGCTGAGTCATTGTTTTTTTTTGTTTTGTTTTTTTTTAAAAAGATTGCATATGCTGCATTTGGAACTGCCTAAAGAATAGCAGCATTCTTGACAGTATTTGAGGCCTGTGATTGGCAAAGTTTTGAAGGAACTAAAAGTTAATATTTGTTTATAATTCTGAAATGAGATAGTATTTACATTGTTCAGACTGTTGTCCTCATCTTTATTATCATATTCATTTTGGCCATTGTATGCTCCGGCCTTCTTTAGGTAATTAGAATTTTGAACCAAACTATTTATTTTGATCACTGGGGTATATTGTTCTCATTTGATGAGCCATGCCACTTCTGGAGGTCTTAGTAATGTCCCTTGAACTCAACTCTCTAAGTTATTTGTTCACCACTGCTGTAGCCTGGTATTGAGAACTCACAACTCTTTGGGTCAAGCCACTGGATCTAACCAATGCTTTTATGTTTCCTTGAAAACATCAGTGTATGAATTTTGGGTGGACTTATAAACCTAATATCTCAGTAATCATTTTTTTATTAGAGCTCATATTGCAATCTTGAAGCTAATGATTTTCGCTAGTACTCTGTATTACTGGTTCCCACATTGTATTCATTTCTAAGCTTGTCAGGCTTAGAAACCTTCATTCCAGCAAGTGAAGACCACTTGCTTGAATGAAGGCTTCTGGTGAGGAATCAAAATTTTAAAATGTTGATATTACATTGATTTGAGGTTGTTTACACAAAATTATTTTTATGATGAAACTGGTTTTAGATTCAAATGACAAAGATACTTTCATTTGCAGAATTTGCAAACATTTATTTTCAATACTTTGTTGGTTGATTTGAGTCCAGAGTAAAGTGTTGGATCCATGTTTCATCCAGTGTCATATATTTACATAAAAACTCCTTCTCGTTGTGTTGAGACAGTTGCAAACATCACTCTGAATCGTCAATGCGTTGTTGTTTTTGACTGACTTGGAGCAAACATGGCACCCACTTTGAACATTGACAAATGTTCATGCAAAAATGGTGAATACACTGCCTTCTGATATGTTCAATTCCTTCACTATCTGACGCAACTTCAATTTATAATTTGCCAAAACATGTTTGTGAATTTTTTGGTCTTTTCTGGGACAACTGTCGATTTTGGGTGACCTGCGTGTTCAGTAACATTTGTGTCTGTACGACCGCATTTAAAGTCAGCATACCACCTCTTAACAATTGTTTCCAACAGAGCAAAGTCTGAATAACACTTATCAAGCTATTACTTTGCTTGAACAGTATTTTTCTCATTAGAAAGCAATGCTTTATCAACACAAAAAATTCAGATTTTTCTATTGTTTTGAAAATTTGCAACAGTAGCTTCACTTAAATAACTGTAATTTGTAAACTAATAATCTGATTGGGCCCAAATTTTGTCACATGCCATTTGAAGGTTAGTACTTCATAAAAATTATATAGATGTTTTATTGGTCACATTATCTATATGTTAGGTCTGGGACTTATTGAGTGATGTGTTACTGCCTTCACTTTATGAAAGAGAGCAGGTTGATCAATGTTGATACCAGCATAAAAGGAGGAAACAGGGACTGGGCAATTTTTATCCTTAGTCTATATGAATGTATAATGGCACTCAGTATCCTACATCCTATTTGTTAAAGTATATCCAGGATATCCAGGAAAATAGATATAGCTGTTAAAAAAAAAATTAAATTAAAAAAAAAAAAGAAGAAAAATATGAAAGTTGACCCACCTGACTTGTTAGATACAGGAGAATATGGAATGCAGTGTGTATCAATATATATTTTTGTCTGTGCATGTACTATGTTTCATAGTTCACAGATACTACACTGATCCTGGATATAAGGGTATACAGGTGTTAAAAGAAACTATGAGGAAATCAAACAACTCCTTACAGATTACAATCCACTTATAGTATGCTTGTATGGTATGACCTTTCTCAAAGAAACTGACAACATCTCCTTTACAGGATATGAAACTTATTACAAAATAAATGTATCAACAATAGAGAATAGGCCAAGTGGGGGGTACTTCAATATTAGTGAAAAAGTCACTACCCTATGAATATTGACATTAAATAATCCATTGAGGTTGATACACCACAAAATAAACCAAACCAAATTAATGAAACCAGACACTCGACAAAAATCTTCTTTACAAAAATACATCAATGAAACCTGATCTACAAACTTACAAAGAATACATTCTATTCATTCTCACAGGGTGCCCCATACTTTTGGCCTTGTGCCACATCTAAGCTGTGCTTAGAAAATAGCCATATCCTAAAAGTCTTGTCAGCATTATATAATCCATTGAGGTTGATATGCTGTAAAAAAAAAATAAAACAAACTATTACCAAGTACAAAATCTTAACGTGCTCTTCCAAAATGTACCTACTGCCAAAATACTAGGATATTTGAAGAAAATAAGATACTTCCAACTTCTATAGCAAATAGAACTTGGACTTTGAACCATTAAACTTACATTTTGAAATGCTCTTAAACTTATACTTACAACTTATGAAGTTTTTAAAACAATTTAAAAGACCTCACTACTACTTGAAATGCTATAGAACATTCTTGAATAAAAAATCTAATTTCAGCATTAAATGACCCACAGGGGTTGATATGCTGCTAAACTAAATAATAAATCAATCAATTAATGCAAATTAATGACAGTACACTTTTAACGATTTTTGATGGTAGAGAAAATGTGTACAAATGTAGGCCATTTGTAAAAATGAAGTATTTTAAAGGGAACTTTTAAAAAGAGGGAAGGTGAATATCAATATAAAAGCTGCTATAGTCCACAGGAATCCTTTTTTCTGGTTGTACCATTGTGATAGTTCCGATCCCAACAGATGCCTATTTGTATCTGCTTGTAATAATTATAAATGTGTCCTCAAAGATGTTAAGTTTTTGTTTTCTGATAAATTGTGGTGCAGTGGTTATTGACTTGGAACAAGAAATTGGGGAGCCAAGTTCAAATTCCAGTTGAATTCCTTGCATTCACTTACACACAAATACCCTTGAGAAAGGTATTAATCTCTTCTCTCCAGTTATGGGTTAAATAACAGGACAGTTTGGGTTCTATAGTCTTGGGTGGCAACCAGTCTACCACAGAAAGTAATGGCAACCTACTGCAGGATAACCTTCAATTCCTATAATACTTCCCTAGATTGATAAATATTGGAAATATTTTCAATATCTGACATATTTTAAATAGGTATCTCCACTCATTTTTGATACCTAATTTTTAAATTTAATTTTTAAAAATAAAAGTTTTCTTTTAGTTTAGTTTTGATTGAAATCTAAATGATTAAATTTACTATTTCCAGTAAGCAAATTACTCTGGTGTATTTCAAACAGAAATTATATTGATTGGAATCTGAAATTTTGAGATTTAAAATAATGTTTTCAGCCATTTTTGAGCAATTAACATATTTGTAAACAAAAGTTAATTCTTGGTTTTAAAAACCTTGCAAAAATAAAATATACATCTGTGACATGTTAATTTTTGAAAATTAGCAAATTTAAAGTTAAATTAATCTTATTTATACAAGTATTACTTATTTATAGTATGATATTTAGAATAAAACTATTTCTTAACCCTGTTGATCTTTCTGACCTTTCCCTCTGTATGATTTGACATGTGATGACAGCCAGATGCAAGGTAATCTCAGTGTATGGTGACCAGAATTGACATAAATGTCCAAATTTTTTTCATGTAAGGGGAAAGAAATTGTGAAATACATGACCTTTTAATGTACACACAGAAATTACCACATGAAAAAATCAACTTCAAATACACAGAAAAAAAAATTATTTAAAAAATATGATAGCTCAACAATTTGTACTAAACATTTTAATTTTCAATTAGTAAATATAGTCTTCACTTAATAACTTAATGCCTACAAGTCTTTGAAATATTTAAAAAATATTTCTGAAACTTAATGAATTATTATAATTAAAAAACAAATGAAATCAATTTTTTTAAAATTTCATTATCAATTGAAAAAATGTTTTTCTTCAGACTATAATGTCCTTAATATATATTTATTAAAGCAATTAAAATCTTATCTAATTAAATAATGTCATAGTTTTATTACATTTTTTATTTTACTATAGGAAGCAGATTTTTGGAAAAAGGGCCAAATGTTTGAAAAAAGTAATATATGATTTATATTCTCCAATGAGTCCTGCATTTAACTAACAAAACTAATTTTGCCTACAAAATTTAATTTCTTGAAATTTCATGAATTGACATGGAATGGAGGCAACTGATGTAAAAAAAAGTATTTTTACCAAGAGTTTTTAAAAATAATAATTTCAAAAATAATTTCATTCATCTGCAAATAAGTTTTAAAAGGTACATCAAAATCTGACAATTATTTGATTTTTGCAAGAATTTCCAAATTAATGTTTTTCACTGAAAAAACTGAGTTATGTAATATTACATTATCCATTTACCCACTAATGAAAATTGAAACAGGATTTTTTTACCAAAATTTTGAATGTGTTAGAAAGGATTAAAAAATTTAAAAAATAATTTGATCTTTCCTCTTAATAACATAAATATTTTGATGGAAAAAGCTTATTTTCATAAAGTTTGGGCCTTTTTTCTTCATACTATGCTGTTTTTTCAATGATCTAGTGGTGGTATGTAGTTTTAAAGTGGGTAGGTTATTTTAACTTTTGTTCTGGATTTTGTAGTTTCTTTTGCAGGTGTGCTTCTTAGTGAAGGAGTAGTATTCACATCTTGTTCTTTGTAGGTAAATTCAAATATGCCAGTTTTTGTCTATGGAAACAGTTTGACATTTTTAATAATGGTAAAGTTTTTGTTTTCCTTTCTACTACTTGGAAAGGTCCCGAGTAATTAGGACAGAGAGGTATTTTACTGCATCATTCCATGAGAAAATGTATTCAAAATTGTGAAGATCCTTTGGTATTTACAGGTTCTTCATTTGTGTTTTTGTAAGTGTGAAAAATAAATCACTCATTCGTTGTTTCAAATCTTGTATAAAAGATGTAGTTGGCTGTAAGTGATGGCTTTTTTCACAAGATTGCCCAGGCAATGTTAGAGATGCAAAAAAAGAATATTTCAGAAGTTGTGCATCCCAAATACTATTTCATTAGATTTCTGAATGATAACAAGACTAATGGTAGTTTTCCAACAATGTTCCGGAATAGTTATTTGCTGTTAGTGTTGCTTTAAGCTGCTTGTGAAAGCATTCGATCAAATCATTAACACCAAGATGAAATGCTGGGGTTATTATGCGTTTGACCCCTAGTCATTTTGTGAATTCTTTGAAAACTGCTGATTGAAATTGAGCTCCTTAATCCATTATCACCAATCAACTCTAAAAAAAGGCAATCCATTTGTTTAAGATGCCTTTAGAGATCGATTGTGCAGATATATCTTTTAAAGGAATGGCGACTGGCAATCTTCTAAATCAATCAATAATTGTTAAGGAATATGCATGGTTATTTTCTTGTGGTAGGGTGCCAACTATATCTATATGTAGCTTTATGAAACTACCATCTGCTGGCTTGATAAATTTGCCAGATTTTGTATGTCTAACTTCGCTTTTTTGAAAATCTGCACAAGTTTAATTTTATTTTTATGTCAGTGTGCATGCTGTGGTGACTCAACACGAGCACTGTCAAAGGTCACAGGGGTGAATTAAGCAAAGCTTAATTCAAGGAAGTTTTGTTGTGTTTCTGTATTTGGTCCAAAAACCGAACACACCATGGTGTGCTGGTCTCATGAACAAGGTTGATTTTTACTGAATGAGTAAAAATAAATAAAGTAAATCCTGCAGAACGTTAGTGGATGGATAGTTTGGCAAGCAAATAAACAAATTCCAGCCGATCATGTAAGAGATAGTTGATTGAGATTTTATTCTTCTTGCAGGTACACTTAATAAGCCAATTTGGTGCAATGCACAAGTCCTCCATCAACAATCCAATGAGATGGGGAACAATGAGAATACCTATGCTCAATTGGTGATCATTAAGAGTGAGTGAGATCAGATCTTCAAACTTGGTACTTGCTAGAGTGTGTTATTGTTGAGCAAAGTGGAAGATACTTGGCAAAGGGGTGAGGCACTGTGAATCTTTCTCCCCAAGTAGTTCTCTTACTCTCATCAGTAAATGGGTTTTTATATAAAATTATCCGACATGAAAAGGTGGGGTTTATCTTCTTTGCCCATTATAAAGACGATATATCACTAAGATATATAAAACCTATACCTTCCAGTTAACAAAGTGTTGTGTCCCACACAGTTTGTATGGCACAAAGGTCAAATTCAATAATTCAGATCAGCTGGCTCTCACTTGATTCTCTTTTACAATAAGAGTTATTTTTAGAAATGCTCAGATTTCTTCTTTTGCTATTCAAATAAGAAATATGATACTCAAAAGTTCACTAAGTCAGGGTTTTATACTTTTGCTAGTCAGCTCACCTTTAGACTATTTACAGAATGTTATTTTTCTATAATTTTCTCCTTAATTCCTTTTATTTTTCTTGTCCAAAAGTAAAAATGTTTCACTTTAATCTAATTTTTTTTTTTTGTTTCACCCTTCTTTTCTAAAATTCTACCACTTTGTTCATGTCCAGTTTGATTTGGCATTGATTTTATTTTTGCCTAAATTCATTAAATGTAAGTCATTTTAATGTATATATATATATATATTTTTTTTTTTAAATTTTAATCTACTTTCTTGTCTTTGCTATCCACATTAGCCATCATGTATTTTTATTTTAACTTGTTAGAAAATTCTTTTGCATTAGGGACTAAATTCCATTCTTTCTTTCTTTCTCTCTCTCTCTCTCTCTCTCTCTATATATATATATATATATATATATATATATATATATCTGCTATTCCCTTTCCTCGATGAATGACTACCCCACCCCCAACATCTCCAGCCAGTGTGTCATATTAGTTAGAAGTAAATTTAATCACTGCTTGAGCTGGTTTTTGCCAAAAGTGAAACCTTTCATCAAATGCTCATCATTTTCACCTTACTGACCATTCCAATTGTGAGCTGTGATTTTTAATTTTCTTTTTGTTTCTCCACTCTTTTCTAAAATCCTACCATTTTATTCATGTCCAGTTTGATTTGGCACTGATTTAATTTTCACCTAATTCTTTAAATGTAAGTTATTTTAATGTATATATTTTTAAAAATTTTAATCTGATTTCTTGTCTTTGTTATTCACATTTAATGTTTGCTATGACGTATTTTTTTCTTTTAACTTGTTAGAAAATTCTTTTGCATTAGGGACTAAATTCCATTCTTTCTCTTCTCTTTCTGTAAGTGATCTTCTAACTTTAATTAAGTTAAAACTTTTTTTAAAATTGGAATAGATAGACCCTACAATCACTCGGTTCATACAACTCCCTATTCTTTTTAAACAGGAGTAGAGGCTCATCTCTTATTTCCTGTTTAGGAAGGGGTTCTCGGTTTCTTTCCTCTCCTCAGGTCTTACTAGTAGTGGTGTCGCAAGTTTTTCGTAATGTGTGTGGATGGTGGCAACATCTCTTCATTATGAGGGTACCAAGTTGGAAGTTTTCTGGTTACTGCTTTCGACTGGTAGTTAGGAGCCTGAACATTCACTTAGCATCTTGATAGGTTGCACTGACCAACAGTTGAATAATATTAGAGTTTCTTGTAGTACCATGTCGCACATGGATGGGTGTCCCTGCAAGTGCCTCTGGTGGGCAACCCTGAAGTCACATTATCCTGCAGTTTGTGCCACTTTCCTTCCTACACGTGTTGCATTTGATGACTGACTGATACTACTACTGTAAGCCTCTCCTTACCAAAAATCTCTAATTATGGCATCACACAAAGTAAGAATTAAAACTAAACCAGCTAAACAAAAATCACCTAAACCTGTTAACATCTTTCTTGAACATCCATGGTATCCGTACCAACTTTTGCTGCACTGAATCCTCCCTCCAAATAAACTCACCTGACATTATAGGTCTCTGTGAAACTAATATTGACTCCTATTCCTTCCTCTGATTCTATATCCCTGGTTACTTTCCCCTCTTTAGGAAGGACTCCAATGTCCATATGCATGGAATAGGCATTTATATCAGCGAACATCTCCCTCTATCTAGGGTGATTTCTCTTGAATCTCCAAACCATTCCTATATGTGTCTCCATCCATACTTCCATACTTACTAAGCTTGGTTAGCTATCTTTTCTTTCTCTACCACTCCCTTCCATCTCCTGACTGTTCCGTACTTGATAGCATCTCGAACAATATAGATAAGGTCATTTCTTCTTATCCATTTGCTCATATATTTGTGTTTGGAGACTCTAATGCCCACTACACCAAGTGGTTGAAAAAGTCTATCATAGATCTTGCTAGTGTCCATACCATGAACATTTCAATCACTCAATCCCTTACACATGGTGGATTTCCCTATGCATTTTTTTAATAACCCTAATAGAACTGACTCTGCTAGATCTCTTTCATTTCACTCCCTGACTCCTGCCATGTCATGCAGCTTTGCTCTTTTGGCAACTCAGATTATGCTGTGGTTTCCATTAATATCTCCTTCCACTTCCCCTCACCCCAAGAATCTCCAACCAGCAGAATATCTTACTGCTACCAAAGAGCTGACTGGGAGTCATTCTGCGATTTCCTGTGTGACGTCCCTTGGAAGAAAGATTTTAGTCTTCTCGTTGAAGACTGTGCATCAATGATTTCATCCCAGCCAGGAAATTTTGACTTAAACCCCATTCATCCCCCTGGTTCTCCCCTGCTTGCTTGGCACCTATTGCCCACAGGAATCACTTCTTCCAGCTTTATTGGAGCCACACATTTGACCATAACAGGCGCTTTGTTACCTCTGCTCGTAATGAGTGCAAGAGAATCCTAAATGATGCTAAACTGTTGTTTGCTGAAAGAATGAAGCAGTCTATAGCATTCCACAATTTCAGCTCCAAAGACTATTGGTGGCTTTATAAAAATGTGTTAAACAACAGCAAGCCCTCAATTCCCCACTTCAATCAATAAATTTGAGGTCCTCACATCTCCAGCAGACAATGCCAAATGCTTTGCTCACAGATTCTCCACCAACTCAAGATTTGATTCGTCTGGGGTGTCCACACCTGATTTCTCATCTAGAACTGAGGCTCATCTGAGTGATGCTCACATTACTCCCTCACTGGTCTCTGACATAATTTCAAAGCTTAACCCCCCCCCCACATGGCGAGCAGAGGTGACAGAATACCAATCATTGTCCTGAAGAAATGTGCTCCTCCAAACTGTCCTCTGTCCTCTCCAAACTCTACAACTACTATCTCTCTACTTCTTGCTTTTCTACCTGATGGAAGTCCTCTGTGGACCCTGTATTTAAAAACTCAGGAGAACCCTCAGACTCCTCTAATTATTGTCCTATCAGCCTCCTACTAATTTTTGGCAAAGTATTCAAGGCTATTATCAATGCTGAAGTGGTTCAACCTCACAGCCCACTGCCTCTTCTCAGATAAACAGTATGGTTTCTGATTCACAAGCTAATGACCATCACAGAATATATATACCAGGTTTTCAATAAGAACGGTGAAACTAGAGCTGTTGCCCTAGATATTTCCAAAGCATTTAACAGAGTCTGGCATGCTGGCCTTCTAAGCAAGCCACAGGGCTATGGTATAACTGGATGCTTGTTTGATCTAATCCAGTCGTTCCTTTCAAATTGCATAATGAAGGTAATATTGAATAGGCATGCTTTCAGATCCTACCATACGAATGCAGGTGTCCCTCAAGGCTCTATTCTAGGTCCTACACTTTTTCTGATCTTCATCAACAATCTTCCCAATGTAATCAGTTCCCAAGTAGGCATCTATGCTGAGGATAACACCATTTACTCCTGCTGAGACTGACAAAGCAAACCCCACTGCTGATCTTGAAAAGGACATCCTATTTGTGGTGGATTGTGGTAAGAAATGACTTGTAAATTTTAATGCTTACAAAATGAAGCTGCTATTCTTTAACCATCATAGAGAATTGCTTCTACCCATCATCAGAATGTATCAAGCTAGTCTTCCTGAAAGCAAAACACTATGCCTCCTTAGCCTAGCTCTATCAGCCAGTCTCAAGTGGAATGACTACATTGAATCCATAGCTAAATCTGCTGCTAGGAAGGTTGGTTCACTGTGTAGGGCTAGGAAGTTTTTCTCCTCTGAATCCATCTTGCATGTATATAAATCTACCATCTGCCCATGCCTTGAATACTGCTGTCACATCTGATCAGGTGCCCTTGCTATTCATCTCGAGGTTCTTGACAAAATCCAATGGAGAATCTGCAATGTAATCGATCACAACCTGTTAGCTCAACTCTAGTCACTTTCTCACCAATGTAATGTGGCTTCTCTCTGTCTCTTCTATAAATACTTTCATGGATTCTGCTTTGATGAACTTAGCTCTTTGGTGTCCCCTCTGCATGAATTTACTTGAGCAACTAGACTAGTGTCTATGTCTTACTCTTTTACAGTGAAACCGATCAAATGTAACCACAACTTTTACTCTATTAGTTTCTTTTCTCATACTTCCCACCTGTAGAATTCACTTCCATATACTTGCTTCCCTGACAGCTACAATCTCCAAGAATTTAAATGCAATGTCAATTGCCATCTGTTATTTCTTTGACTCGCATCCTTTTCCTGACAACCTTTGTATCATGTTCTTTTCTCTTTCCACTCTGCTCTCATGCAGCTCTCTTCATATCAGTGTTCTCATCTTTCTCTTATCCATTCTCTGACACCTCCTGTAACTTGTTCCTCTTTTTCATCACTCACCTCTTATGTAACCCCCTGCACACCAGTGACAGTACTGCCTTTCTTGGGGTGAAATGATTATTAAAAAAAAAAAACTGAAAATAAGTATCTTTGTCATGGATATAAAAGAGATGACATTCATACTCTATTCCAGCAGGTAATGTCATCTTGCTGCCAGAATATTAATTTTCCTGGCGAGTAGTTTGGCTATTTCTTGAGTTGAAAGCACATGGTTCTATGCTTTTCTTTGTGTGTAGTGTAGTCCAAATTTTTAATGATGCCAACAAGTATTTTACTTGAGTTGCTCTTCAGAATTATTCCAACTTGTTCTGCACAGAGAGTAGGAATTGTTTTTAAAGTCTGCATTAGAGTGATGCCTATTTTGCTATTGATTAAAGTTTGAATTTGAATGATTAACTCTGTTATATTTTTTTCTCGTGTGACAATCTGCCCTGTTTGTCAATTGTGGTGAATTGTTCTGTTGGGTATTATTTTTGTGTGTTTTATTGGCAATTTCTGATAATTTGTCCAATTCCTAATTGTCTGGAAGTGATGCTAGGATTTGTGTCGTATGTATATCAAGTT